>JAWZYV010001565.1:0-466866 GCA_038373885.1 Cheiracanthium punctorium
ATGCTTCATGAAATATGCAATGAACTATTTCATGTAAAGCCTGAGTACCCCCAAGAGAATTCTCATGAAAATGAAAAGTTATAGTTTTTAAAACATTTTAAACGAAAGGACGAAAAAAAAAATCATACTGTATGCATTAAACAGTAAAAGGAAGATTTAACGCAAGTTATCAACCTCGATGATTTCTCATTTCAAACCGTATTTCACTTCACATCTCTTACTAAACTAATGAGCAAAAGAAGAAAAGGAATTATTCCCACTAGATTCGTTTTTTACAGAAAACATGCAGTGTTTTTTTTTCTTTTGTTTTGTTTTTTACTTATCTAAAATTAAAATATTTAACTTTCGTTCGTGTGTTTAATGGGACAAGCTTTCACATGTGAAAGAAGATTAACACAGCACATCAATTACCATTTAAAAGGCTTTTAAATGAAACGGTTTTTGAAGTACACCGAAGCAACGGTTTTTGAAGTACACCTTTTTGCAGTTTAGTAAACAGCTTTTCACGTGAAATTAAAATATAAATTAACCACACTCACAAAAAGAAAGTTTTATAATTAAATGCAGATAATTTATTAAGGTTTGTTTTCAGCTCATGTAGGCATAAATTGGCGAATGAATGCTTGAAATAAAAGTTTTAATTGAATGTTAGACGCGATAGTTTATTGCCGGCCTTTTGAAGAAAAAATGAATTAAAAGCGTCATATCATATTCGCAGTGATTTCCAGTACAGTAAAATAAATAAATAAATAAATAAAAGCAGAACGATGAATGTATTCCAAAAGCCTTCTCTTTCACACAAAACAATTCCGACAAAACCGTTTGCGATCTCTTCAAATAATGGCTGCGTTCCTTGTTTGTTTCCAAGGGAACTCTTTGTTCTTTTTCCAGCAGATTTAAATCCGGCTACATCATCTCTGAAATCCCTTCAAGGTGGTCTATTACAAATCCCAAATAAAAAAGTGGTACATCACCGAAAGCTGTTTCGGTTATTCCCAAAATAAACCGGGATCTCGAGCGACGCATGGATATAAGAAAGGCCTGCGAATATTTAGAAGACCGTCGATTGTTCCAGAATGTTTAGTTTATATGTAAAATTTCCATTCACGTTAACCGTTATGCCTACTATAGGATTGCGTTAAACTTTTAAATGACCTATTGTGATTGATTTTTTTTTCATCTCCCAATATAGCTGCATCTTTTGTGATTTATCCTGGTGGTGGGTAAACGCTGACAAAAAAACTTTTTTTTTTTTTACTGTGCTGTAAAAAAGTGTCAAGAAAATAGAAACTAGATTATGCACCTATTTTCTTTCTTCTTCTTTTTTTAATTATTATAGATCTTATAATCCCATGAGCAATCATGTTGCATTGTGCGAACGTCATATTTCGTTGCATTCCTCCACGTTAGAAATATGCCACCCCTAGTAGCACTACTAGTTCAGAAGATGTTCACAGAATGTTCAAAAACGTTTATAAAACATCTATTGAACTACTTGTACTACTAGGGTGTATGTGCGCCTTCTGTGATCCAGGCAACCTAACAAAGTTCTTTGAACGTTAATAGACCTTCAGAGAACTTTTGTAACTCCTTAGAGACGACCCTTCGTGCCAAACAGGTGACGTTGCAGTGTAATTGATAAATTAGTCACAACGTGTCGTTACAGTGTAACAAAATCTGTTTCACATTAACGTTGCAGAGGCTTTCCTGGTGGTAGCTATAGAACGTCACAAAATGTGCGTTTCTGGCTGTTATCTGTTGCCACAACTTCTCAGACGAACGTATCACAAATCACAGCGTCAAGAGTATGTATAACTGTTGTAACGTCATAGTACTATATGGTATAACTTAAGCATCTTAGGGGAGGCTACTAACAAATGATACGGCATCTTTTCGACGTTTCCTGCTGGTATAGTCGTAATTTCGTTGCAGTGGATGTTGGGATGCAAGCGAAAAGAGAACGGGGACGAATTACTTAAGTCAATGGTTCTCAACCTTTCAATTTTCAATCATATTTTCATCCCCCCCCCCTCCTCATACGCTAAAGTTATAATGCAGCTTTAATTGTGAACCTTACAAATTATAAGGGTAAATATGGCTGATGATTTTCTGTATTGAAAACAAAAGCATTTCATATACTATTACCGTTTCTACCTTTGTGAAACCGGATTATCCGGGATGGCTGCTTTAAAGACGAAATATAGACCTCAGCATTATAGAAGAAAACTTAGTGTCGGTTTCTAATATTAAAACTGTTTTTAAAATGTTTGCTCTGCAAGACAAGCTTATGGGAGTCACTACTAATTACTAAACTTGCTCTTAATTTAGTAATAAATTAAATATCAATACACTGTGCAGTACACATTTATAAGAATATCGTATGAGCGTAAATGTCCTGCTGTGTTCTTGGAGCTAAACTCCGTTCCCATAAGAACACGGTAAATGAGGCTTGTCGAATATTTGGGTGGGTCAGCTCCCTCTCGGCTCAACTGCTGTGGGACCGTGTACGGTAATGGAAGATGGATCACGTAAAATCCACAACAACAACATCGGCGTAAATGCGTATTTTATTTTTTATTGCGTCAAAATGTATTTTATTTTGCTTCATTTCAGCAAATTAATAATTTTTTAGTATTTTATCTTCGACATTTTGATATTCTCGCTCCCCCGCACCTAGAGTTATGAACCCCTCCAAAGTTTCAAATGAAAATAGGAAATGTTGGTTACGACCAATTGTCTATGCTAGGGATCTAGGCCGGAGGGGTAGGGGGATTACCCTCCGTGGATTACTTTCTAAGGTGTCCTAACCTGTATTGACTCGAAGTTTCGGAGAAAACCACGCTAAACTCCGAACGGATAGGTCGGAGGACGCGACCTGGTGTAGAACCAGGCGCTTTACGTCTCCCAGTTCAAAGCGCTAGAAGCTATGCCACTGAGGGGCCCCACAGTTTGAGAATCGCTGCTTTAAGTAAATGAACATGCATTGTGATCACTTTCCAACAAAATAAAAGAAAAACAAATGGGACAAACATTTCTATTATGATACTTTCTTAAAAAAATAAAATTGAAAGAAAACGAATACAGTGTATATTCCCGAGAATCTGAGATCATCGAAAAAAAAACGCACACACGTATTTGTTATCAGCCTTACATTATTTAATGTTTAAAAAATGAATCTGAATTTGTTTATTTTGGAACAAAAAGTTTAGCGCTACTTCGAATTAAGCGTAGCTCAGATTAAGGACTCGGTTAAGCGGAACTCGACTGTAGTGCCTACGCATAGACTATGACACAAACTCCAACATACTGAAACTAGTAAAACAAACAGGATTGGCATTTGTATTATGATACACTTTTAAGATAAAGCACCGTAACGAGAATTCAAAATCTAAATGAATTTGGAACTTAGTTTTTTGTTACCGCCGATGAAATATTAAAATAAAAGAGTAGATTGACATATGCAAGACAATATTTTGACTGGGAACTTAAAATACCTTGAATAAAACGATATAATAATAAACACCTAGTTTATATAAAATATATTAGAAAAGTGCTCAATTATCGCAGACAAATGCATTGTAAACAATTTAAAAGCATGTGAAAGGCCTTCTGCGCTTCACAAAATATGTAATAAATTATTGCAAGTAAAGCCCGAGTCCCCCAAGGGGAGATTCGAGGGAATTCTGATGAAAATGAAAATCTTTAATTTTTAAAACATTTTAAACGAAGTAACCAAAAAAAATGCATTATTCATACAACTACTATTAAACAGTAAGCGGGAGTTTTAACGCAAGTTATCAACCTCAATGATTTTTCATTTCGAGCCGTATTTCATGTCACTTCTCTTCCTAAACTAAAGAGTAAAAAAAAGAAAAGAAAAAGCTATTCCCACTAGATTCGTTTTTTACAGTAAAGAAATGGTGCTTTTTTCCGTTTAGCTGTGTTTTCAACTTGTCTAAAATTAAAATATTCAACTTGCGTTCGTGTGTTTAAGGGGAAAAGCTTTTCCAAGTAAAAAAAAGTTTAACAGAGCACATCAATTATTATTTAAATAGCTTTTAAATGAAACGGTTTTTTTAAGGAGTACATTGAAAAAAAAATGAAATTTTTGCAATTTAGAAAACAGTTTTTCACGTGAAATTAAAATATAAATTAACCTCAAAGAAGATCTAAATGAAATGCAGAATGATTATTAAGCTTTTGTTTTGGAAGGTTTTTAACATAGATTTACGATTCAATTCTTGAAATAAAAGTAATAGTTTAATGGTAGACATGATAGTTTATGGCATGGTTTTTTTCTCTTTTTTCAAATACTGGCCAAAAGAATAAAAATAGAAGGGGAGTGTAATATGTGAGCAGCTTTCTACTGTGTTTCAAAAAGTTACACCATTTCAAACGCGTGAATTTGGACATTTTCCGAAAGAAAGAGTTTTATTCGGTCACATGATAATACGTAAGTCATAAGCATATTTATGAAGTAAATAAGAATTTTGCTAATCGTGTCCTTGAATGTCTCTCTTTAAATCGTCATTTATGGAAAAGTATCCATGTTCGCTTGTGAAAGGCCTCATAAGATACATTTAGTAAGCGAAAGTCTACAACTGCGTGAAGGACTGAAAAAAAGGGTCTATCTCTGTAAATTAGCTAATACGCCATTTTTCAATAAGGAACAGGCCAAAATTGCTTTAGGAGAACAGAATATTCTGAATGTTTCATCAAATGATGTACTAAACACAATAGTATATAGAAGTTTTTCTTAAAAAGGTTTTATACATAGTAATTTTTTTATGAAAAAAAAATGCTTAAAAAGTAAGACATCTTTTATTTCTGAACATTATATAACTTAACACATTAGAATGTTTGAAAGTAATAAATCTGTTTTAGAATATATAAACAAAGTCAAAGAATTTTTTCGAAATCTACTCTTATTAAAAATCACTGAGAAATAATTTCCCAGTCACTTCGGACGAGGAAACGTTCTTAAGTGAATCGTTTCACACGCATGCACACAAACAAAAACAAAAACAAAAACAAAAAACATAAGGCTGAATGTATTCCAACTGCCTTCTTTTTCACACTAAACAATACCGATAAAACCGTTTGAGATCTCTTCCAATAATGGCCGCATTCTTTTTACTTCCTTGTACGTAGTATAAGGAAGTAATGTGATCCCGAAAAATTTTGGGGGCCAAATTTCGACATAAAAACCGATTTTGACTACCTCTAAATTTAATTTAAAAATTTTTTTCGATGCATCTCATCGTAGGCTAGCATGCACGATCATATTAACGCGTCTGCAACTCATTTTGACCAGTGGCGAGTCTACTGTGGCCAGTTTTTCCATGCCGTCTGTACGTACGTACGTATGTACGTACGTACGTACGTACGTACGTACGTATGTATGTAACTCGCATATCTCAAAAACTATGGGTCGTAGAATGTTGAGATTTGATATTTAGGATTTTTCTATGATCTAGTTGTGCACCTCCCCTTTTGGTGGCAATCGAATGGATAGTTTATGTACAGGACCGCCCAAAAGATTCGAAATACATTACGCTCTATGGGCCGAAATTCATTAAACTCGCCTAACTCAAAAGCTATTAGGCGTAGAATGTCAAAACTTCATATTTTGGATAGTTGTAACATCTAGTTGTGCACCTCCCCTTTTGGTTCCATTCGACTGGATAGTTTATCTACAGGACTGCCCAAAACATTCGAAATACATTACACTCAATGGGCCGAAATTCATTAAACTCGCATATCTCAAAAACTGTTAGGCGTTGAATGTTGAAACTTTATATTTAGGATTGTTGTAACATCTAGTTGTGCACCTCCCCTTTCGGTTCCATTCGTCTGAATAGTTTATCTACAGGACCGCCCAAAAGATTCGAAATATATTACGCTCTATGGGCCGAAATTCATCAAAGCGTTTTTTAGAGGTATTGGGCTATTTCAAACGACTCAGAAGTGATATATGCTGTAAAGAGTTAGAAAATGAATTTCTCCATTAAAAAAAGTGTCTTTATCATTTATAGTTCTGCTACAGGAACACTCAAAAGATTTCCAATACATTACGGTCAATAGCAATTTTAGGAGCATTCATCCATTTCAAGCACAATACCGTCCTACCACATAAGTTAGGTAATGGTCCGACCACGGTCACGTGCCTCCCTCAATAACTATGCCAAAAGTCGCCAAGCTTGGCGACTTTTGGTGTACGTGTGTGCATATTTAACTCTCAAATCTCAAAAACTATTATGAAATTTCATATATAAGAATGTTGTAACATCTAGTTGTGCATCTCGATTTTTGGTTCCAATCTACTGGAGAGTTTATTTACAGGACCACCGAAAAGAATTTCAGTACCTTAATGTCTATGGACATCTTCATTAGTAGACAGTCATTGTTTGGTACATGCCCAAAATCTCGCCGTCTGTCCTCGACCTTGGCGAGTTTTGGCGAAATATCGCCAAATTTGGCGATAGTCAGTCATTTGGTCCATGCCCAAAGTATCGCCATTTGTCATCGTTCTTGGCGAGTTCTGGCGAAATATCGCCAAATTTGGCGATAATCTATCATTGTTTGGTTTATGCTTAAAATCTCGCCAAATGTCGTCGACATTGACGAGTTTCGCCGAAATATCGCCAAATTTGGCGCCAAAAATTATTTCCTATTTTGTGTAACTCTAAAACTTAACCCGTAGATTTTTTAACTTTGTATTTAGAACTATTGTAATATCTAACTGTTTTCAATATCTTTTTTGACAGCAATCGACTGAGAATTTATTTACAGGGTGAGCCAAATGACTTTAAATACATTGAGGTGTATGGATGCATTCAATTCATTGAAAGTCTGTGGTCAATGACTACTTTGGCTATCCCCAAAATCTTGCAGACTATCTGAAGTTTGTCGGCTTTTGGTGAAATATCGCCAAATAAAGTGTCAGAAGGAAATCTTTCAAATTGAACTCAGCTTGGCGATATCGAAATATTTGGCTAGAAATCGCTAAACCTTACTATTATTGATATTTTATCTCTTTCAAACAAATAAGTTTAGAGGAAGTGCGTCGAAAATATTTTTGATCTAATAGACGTGCAAGGAAGTCATGTGTTGGACACATCAGATTTTTTTGTTTTGTTTCCACGCGAACTATTCTGTGTGTTCTGCTGTCCGTTTTTTAGAAGATTTAACCCCGGCTGAAATATCTTCGAAATACCTTCAACGTGGTCTATTTCGAATCCCTAACAGAAAAGGGTTACGTCCAGACTTCGTGTAATCATAATCGTGTAATCGTAATCGACTGTAATCGATTACATTTTCTTGTGTAATCGTAATATAATCGTAATCTGGCAATTAAATTTTTCATGTAATCGTAATCTAGTCATAATCTAGAAGTTTATTTTTTCGCGTAATCGTAGTCTAATCGTAATCTGAATATTTCATTTGCCAGATAGTCGTAATCGAAGAGACTGTAATCGTAGTCGCTTCGATTACGAGAGGATTACAAAACGATTACAGTTGCCCAGTTTTAGTTTTTGTTCTGCTTGCTGGGAAAATTTTCACGGGGAGGCACAGGCATGCCCTGAAGACAGGAAGTTCCCCTGGAGCTCCGACGTTTGGAGGAAGACAGGAGCTCGCTTGTATTATTATTTTTACTTCCTTGTACGTAGTATAAGGAAGTAATGTGATCCCGAAAAATTTTGGGGGCCAAATTTCGACATAAAAACCGATTTTGACTACCTCTAAATTTAATTAAAAAAATTTTTTCGATGCATCTCATCGTAGGCTAGCATGCACGATCATATTAACGCGTCTGCAACTCATTTTGACCAGTGGCGAGTCTACTGTGGCCAGTTTTTCCATGCCGTCTGTACGTACGTACGTATGTACGTACGTACGTACGTATGTATGTAACTCGCATATCTCAAAAACTATTGGTCGTAGAATGTTGAGATTTGATATTTAGGATTGTTCTATGATATAGTTGTGCACCTCCCCTTTTGGTGGCAATCGAATGGATAGTTTATGTACAGGACCGCCCAAAAGATTCGAAATACATTACGCTCTATGGGCCGAAATTCATTAAACTCGCCTAACTCAAAAGCTATTAGGCGTAGAATGTCGAAACTTCATATTTTGGATAGTTGTAACATCTAGTTGTGCACCTCCCCTTTTGGTTCCATTCGATTGGATAGTTTATCTACAGGATCGCCCAAAACATTCGAAATACATTACGCACAATGGGCCGAAATTCATTAAACTCGCATATCTCAAAAACTATTAGGCTTAGAATGTTGAAACTTTATATTTAGGATTGTTGTAACATCTAGTTCTGCACCTCCCCTTTCGGTTCCATTCGACTGGATAGTTTATCTACAGAACCGCCTAAAAGATTTGAAATACATTACGCTCTATGGGCCGAAATTCATCAAAGCGTTTTTTAGAGGTATTGGGCTATTTCAAACGACTCAGAAGTGATATATGCTGTAAAGAGTTAGAAAATAAATTTCTCCATTAAAAAAAGTGTCTTTATCATTTATAGTTCTGCTACAGGAACACTCAAAAGATTTCCAATACATTACGGTCAATGGCAATTTTAGGAGATTCATCCATTTCAAGCACAATACCGTCCTACCTCCTACCACATAAGTTAGGTAATGGTCCGACGATGGTCACGTGCCTCCCTCAAGAACTATGCCAAAAGTCGCCAAGCTTGGCGACTTTGTTGTGTACGTGTGTGCATATTTAACTCTCAAATCTCAAAAACTATTATGAAATTTCATATATAAGATTGTTGTAACATCTAGTTCTGCATCTCGATTTTTGGTTAAAATCTACTGGAGAGTTTATTTACAGGACCACCGAAAAGAATTTCAGTACTTTAATGTCTATGGACATCTTCAATATAATACAATTGTAGACAGTCATTGTTTGGTACATGCCCAAAATCTCGCCGTCTGTCCTCGACCTTGGCGAGTTTTGCCGAAATGTCGCCAAATTTGGCGATAGTCAGTCATTTGGTCCATGCCCAAAGTATCGCCATTTGTCATCGTTCTTGGCGAGTTTTGGCGAAATGTCGCCAAATTTGGCGATAATCTGCCATTGTTGGTCCATGCTTAATATCTCGCCAAATGTCGTCGACATTGACGAGTTTCGCCGAAATATCGCCAAATTTGGCGCCCAAAATTATTTCGTATTTTGTATAACTCTAAAACTTTAACCCGTAGAATTTTGAACTTTTGTATTTAGAACTATATTATAATATCTAACGGTTTTCAATATCTTTTTTGACAGCAATCGACTGGAAATTTATTTACAGGGTGAGCCAAATGACTTTAAATACATTAAGGTGTATGGATGCATTCAATTCATTGAAAGTCTGTGGTCAATGACTACTTTGGCTATCCCCAAAATCTCGCAAACTATGTCAAGTTTGTCGGCTTTTGGTGAAATATCGCCAAATAAAGTGTCAGAAGGAAATCTTTCAAATTGAACTCAGCTTGGCGATATCGAAATATTTGGCTAGAAATCGCTAAACCTTACTATTATTGATATTTTATGTCTTTCAAACAAATAAGTTTAGAGGAAGTGCGTAAAAAACATTTTTGATTTAATAGACGTGCAAGGAAGTCATGTGTTGGACACATCAGATTTTTTGTTGTTGTTATTGTCTGTCGTCTTCTGTTCATCCAAGTCTGGACTGGTGAGAGACAAGAATGGACTTCCCAGAAGAAAGTGAGGGTTGCGCGGGAGGGAATAGCTAAAACTATTTCTTGTGATGTCAGATCTTTCCTTCATTTCTTCATTTTGATTTGCGGTCGTGAAAAAGAACATAAATGGTACCTACACAGAAAAAAGTGCAGCATGCTTTTTCAGTTTTAGAAAAGTATAAAAATAAAAATTTAAAAGGATGTGCATTTAAGAACTATGAATGTGTTGTTTGGATTAGTGGACAACACATAAATTTTGGTCCTTGTGTTGTTTGGATAAGCAGGTAGGAGCGCATATATTTCCGTTTAAAATTAGTATATCTTTGTGCTATTAATAAGAATGTAATAATTGTATAAAGACCTTTAGAAATATCAATATTTTTTAATAATCGATAAATTTCTGGATAAATGGGTAAAGAGTAGGGAACATAGACAATGATCTACAAATCTCCTTTTCCCCCTTTAATAGAATTAACATTTTTTTTCCTTCAATAGAATTTTATGGTGAATAAAAATGCGTAAAAATACATAATGAAGTATTAAAAATCAATTTTGTCTTATTTTCGACTTGATTGGCTGCCTTGACTTAGTTCTAAAAGTTTAACGGATAAATAATTTATTTTCATTTATGCCAGTGTTAGTGATTGGTCACAGAAAACAGTTCATTTTTTTTAATATGATTCACAAAGTATTCATACTTCGTTTTTTTTCACTGATGAGTGTGAAAATTATTTAAAATATTTTGTTTCTATCTAATTTGTACTGTACACATATTTTATTAATACATAGTACGTCTTTCGAACTTGAATTGTTGTCATTTATTTATTATCAATTTGGAATTAAACTGAAGACTAATTATATATAACTTTTCTATTGTGTGTATTATAAGCTTTTATAATTCCTCCGAGAATTCGCATTAACCAACATAGGCGTAGGACAGGGTTCCGCTTGCCGTCTACTTTGTTTAAAATACCATCGATTCAAAAGTCTTTTCCTCCCGCAAAACCTATAAAAATTTCACTATTTCCACTCTTGAATATATTATATACACACATCCCTCTCTCCCCCTCTCATCCGCAAATCTTTGACATCTCTACGTCTATATTAGCCTATTTTCTATCTCTCATAAAAATGTTAGCTCCTTTATACCACATTCAAAAGTAAAAAAAAAAAACCTTTGGCACTGTACTATTTTCATTAAATTTCAAATGTATGTATGTATGTATGTGTATATTAAATATTTAATATGTAAAAGGAATTCTTGACCAGAGACAAAAATGTGTGTCTGTTCTTTAGCATATATAACAGCTAATTGCTTAGAAAGTGAGCATCTTTGAACGGTTAATTATTTATAAAATAGTTTTACAGTAAATTCGTGCCTTTTTTATTGTAATTGGCATTACGTTGGGTTTTACCATTCACACCGCCAATATCACTGTCCAGTTTTGTTTATTACGTCGTACCAGCACCAATACACTATATATGACCCACCACACATTTAAGATGTATGTTTAGAGATATCTTTAGACATCTCCATTCTGCTATTCTTAAGTAATTCTTATTAGTAGTATTCTTAAGTCTTTCTGTAATTCTTAAATTATCCTCAATAGATAGTATGCATGTAGTTTTGAGTTAGTAGTTAGTTTTGAATTTTTAAAACGGCGTGTGTATTCTAGAAATTAAAAGTTTGTTTGTTCGGCAGGCCCAGTTTTAGATATTTAATGCCCATATACGTGTTATGAAAGTATAAAAAAAGAAGTTAAACTGTGCGTGGAGTTTTCTGTAAAATAATAACTGCAATATACGTTCAGCCTCATCTATTCAGATTCAGGCTAACGGCTATTGTAGAGAAAACAATGCATTTGTCGAGAGCCCCTGTTTTTAGCATTTTACTCAATGCATTAAAAAATCTTAAACTTTGGTTTAATATGTTCGCGCACATCGTTGCAAGATCGTAATGACAGAGGTTCCTCCTTCACGGCTGAATAGGAACCACGGCTAACTTTTCATGCGTCTGCCAGTACCTCTTTCGAAATCAGAAAACCAGGACATAGGCAAGGAAGCAACGCCGAGCATAGAAGGAATCAAATATCAATTTTTGTATAGTAATTTTTGCTTGATTAGGTTAAACCTGGGTTCATTTCAAGATGTGTTAAACCACCAAGCCTGTCCCTCCCTCCCACCCCACACGCACACTGCAAATGACATATGTTTAAGTTAAAATCGGAAAATGCCATGTTCAAATAGAGGTTCGTATGCATTAAAAAACTTTTCACAAGTGGGACTAGGAAATCAACCAGGTTCGTCTAATAGTATAGAAATTCTTGCTGTATGGCATTCTTGTAATTTAGCTCCCTGAACAGATGGACCCATTATTCTGTTCTTGAATTAAAATTGTAAAATTTAGACATTATAATATCAACGTCAGAAGGGCAAAAAGAAAAGTTTTGTAATCGTAATATAATCGTAATCGGACGCAAATGTAATCATAATCGAAAGTTTTAATAGATTACATAGTCGTAATCTAATCGTAATCGGAAATTGGGTTTTATATGATAATCGTAATCTAACCATAATCGGGAATTATACTTTCTCCGGTAATCGTAATCCTGGTCTAAAAGTGAAAATTAATTGTAATCGTAATCGATTACACGTCTGTGTAATCGATTCCTAAAATAACCGGGCTTTCGAACAGAACGTGGAAATAAGAACGGTCTGTGGCAATTTAAAAGAGTGACGAGTATCAGAATGTTTTGTTGGTATTAAAAGTTTTCATTCAGGTTTACTGTTATGATCTACTATCAGACTGCCTCGAGCTTTTTAAAGTCTTGTGATTGATTTTATCCCCCCGTAGCTTCTAATAAAGCGGCAACTTTTGTAAGTTAGCCAATCGGTACGTAAACGGTGTCATAAGAGTGTAATGCAAAAAAAGATAAACAGGGTTCTATGTTTGTTTTGAGCATCAATATAGTAGTCCTACGTTATTCTACACAGCAATCATGTTGGGAGTGACGTCATAGAAATGGCATATTTTCTGACATCGCCACATTACAAATGTGATTTTTATATGCACGCCTTCTGTGCTTCACCTCAGCAGATATTCATTTTTTTTTTCTTTCTCCAAAGAAAACAAATTTTATAAATTTTATTAAGGATTATAAAGTAATTTTTCTCTGGAAAAAGGTGTCTAGCATTTATAATTCTTCTACAGAAGCTCCGAATAGAGATCCTATACATGACGGTCTAGAGCAGTTCAGAGGCATTGACACATTTCAATTACAATAGAATGAAAAGAGAGACTCGGGAAAATTCCCTGTGTGAATTAGCGGAGTAGGGAAGATTTTAAGGGGTAAAAAATCTGGATTGACTCCACTCGACTTTCCGAACACTTACGATTAAGACCATGACCAAGCACTTAAATAAATTTTAATCGATGAATCATTCAAACATATATACCCAATTGAAACTCAATCGAATGCAGCGTTTAAACGCTTGCGCACTTTCAAGAATTTCTCCCCATATTCCATTATGCCATAACATAAAAGAAAGTTTTGTCGTAGCCCTTTAGGAGAACTATAAGTCCTATACACACAAAAATCAATACCGGTCTAAGGATGGTGGTTTATAACATGTATACCGAATTGGAGCTCAATCGAATCTACCGTTTAAACGCTAGCGCACTTTCAAGAAATTCCCCCCATAGGCCATAATATAAAAGAAATCGTTGTCGTAGCCCTGTAGAAAAACTATAAGTCCTATACACACCAAAATCAATACCGGTCTTTCGACGGTGGTTTATGACATATATATCCAATTTGAGCTCAATCGAATGCTCCGTTCAGGAGCTATCGTGTTCACTCACATACACACACACACACACACACACACACACACATACACACATACATACATACATCTCGTAAAAATAGCATAAATGGACTCAGAAGCCCTTAAAACGTGTAAAAACACCAAAATCTCGAAGTCGAACTTTTTCATGATTACAATACTTTCCTTACATGGTACATGTTCGGAAAGTAAAAAACGGTCAATGTTTACTTTTTTTGTAACGCATGAAATATTTAACTGAAAATTCATTAATTTTTTTACTTCCGTATACGAAGTGAAAGGAGTGCTGTCATCGTAACAAAAAATCGGTATTCAAATTTTTAATCTATAAACCGATTTTGGTCATTTCAAAAATTAACTTTTTGGAAATTTTCTGCCCGACGTTTCACCGTATGCGTGGATTTACGTAAGTACATAATATGCCAATAACAATGTCTTCATTTAAGACTAGATTTCGTGACTAAAAATCTACAAAAAAAAAAAAAGCTATTTTAATTTTTGTACTTGAATCCAGTATATACTACGAGTTCTGATTTCTACACGTTTGGAAAGCATATTAAACTTAGAGCTCTCTCTTGCTATTCGATTGATTTTTCTTTCAGGAAATTGAAGCCTTAGACGAAATATCTCGAAATGCGTTCGGTACTGTCCAATCATAAATATCCATTTTAGAGCCTAACACTTTATCGATTATTTCAGTTGACGTTGAAACTCCTTCTTTGTCGCTCATCTGATACTATATATTTATTTATTTATTAGTAAAAGCGGAAATACCTGAGTCAAATGAATTCTCTATGGAGAAGCAGTAAGACAGCTTAACTTCTAAATAAGGATAGTTAAAAAAAAATATTTCCGGTAAGTTTGAAGACGGGGAATACCCCTGAGAAGCTTAAGCAAAAAAGACGAATCGTGCTAATCACATCGATTACAAAACACTTTCCGAACTTCTACCATGAAAGGAAAGTATTGTAAAAAAAAAAAAAAAAAAAAAAAAAAATCAGCCATGTGACAATTTGATGTATTGACACGTGTTGAGTTATTATGAATTCATTTATGCTATTTGAAGGGTGATATCAGTGTGTGCTCATTCTACACTCTCGGAAAAACTCATTTTTATACACTAATTTATTCTTCATATTTCAACGAATTATTTCCGTACTCCTTGGGTACGTTATATTACCTTGAATTCTACCCGAACATTTGTATAAGATTAAAAATTTTGTTGAATCCGATGAAGTTTTTCTCTTGTTAATTAGATGTTGTCTCTAATTAACAAGAGAAAAATGGAACAGATATTCGTTAAATAACGGAGATATTTCGGCAGTACATCTCATAGTAAAATTTCCGTGAATTAAAGAAATAATTTTTGCGAATGCACCTATATTAAATTGTCTGTATTTAATTCCACATTCTACCTATATTCAGTATTCTTATCCATGTTCAACGTCACCATGTATATGTGATGTTGATCACACTTTTTAGAATTTACATTACATCGTTGTACATTCTTTTCAGGCGAAACTATGAAACTGCAAGAAATTTCCCCTAAACCCTCTTTCAATAAATTGCTTTTTATTGTAAAATATTGAAGTTTAAAAAACTTTTTCAAAGTTTTTTTCCCGTGTAAATATGCTATCATTAGTTTCTAACAGCAAGGTGAGCATTTTTAAAGCAAAAGTTTGGAATTATAAAGCAATTGATTGAAGCATAGGATATGGTGTGGGGAGGGAAAATGAATTATATACTATTTTCACTAAAATTTTAAAATAAAAGCAAGAAAAAAGTTTTTGTGGAATCTACTGTTGAAACTATCGCGGAATAGATTAGTGTAGTCTTGCTTATCGTTTATTTGTTAGTAAGGTGGCCGTTGAAGAATTATGAATACCTAACACTTTTAATTTCACACAATATTTATTAGCACGATATATTGCGTTTTAATCGTAAAAAATCTGGTAGCATTTACCAATAACATTACCAATATAGTTTCCATTCTCATTTCACCACTTTGAAAACTCATATTTATTTATTTACCAGGAGAGGACAGCTCGCGTCACTGAATGTGTCGCTTCGAGCTACATATACGGCCTTCCCGGAATTTCCCGCCACAGTTTGGAATCTCAACAGAAGGTTGGGGACTTCTGAATATCGGCACCCCTCGGAAACTGCTAGCGACCGCCGAGAGGACTTTCGGAACCACGGATTTAGCGTGCTCGTACACCGAATGTACACGGTCGTCTTTAGTGGTAAGCCGGTATCGAACCCACAACCTTCCGGTTATGAGTCCAACGCCTTAACCACTGGGCTAACACGGCCCTGAAAACTCATATTAAATATCCAAGTCTTTCATATCTCAATTACGTAAAACGAACATCTTAACATTAATTTGTGCCATTTCGTTGAGCTATTTAGAATTGGTCAGATTGCTTTTATGAAGTGAAGTTTGTGACAGATAATATGAATCTCGGGTTCATTTTAAAGTATGACTTTACGTTTTCGACAGCCATTAAAAACCTGTTTAGTTCAATGAGTTCAACTCTTTTTACCGCACCATTAGTTAAAATAATTAAAACTTTGTAAAACAACACATATAAAAAACTACATATCAAACTATATGCGTGTTTCGATGAAAAAAATTCCCATCTTCAGCAGTAGTAGAAAGCCATACACTGAGTCTACGCATGGACTTCTATTGCTGCTGATAGAGATCGAAATTTTCGATCGAAACATGTGTATAGTTTGTTATGTACTTTTTAATATGTGTTTTTTTACGAAGTTTTCTTCATTTTAACTTCTAAACACCAATTTAAGTGTTTTTTGTCACACGGTTATTTTTCAAATTGAGTACTATTGAAACGCAAGATGTCGCTGAAATTCTTCTTTTCTTTACATAGAACTGTTTTTGAGGAACGTAAGCCTATGTGGAAAACAAAATTGAAATTATTAAATATATTAACAATATCCTTGATGAAAAAACGAGTTTTATGTTCTAAAACATTTCCCATAAAGCTGCATTCTGGAGGATCAGGACATGGATCATGCTTCCAATATACTACGCGTGCCTATGCATTGAAACACTTTCATAAAATCCACGTCCTGGATATCGAATGCATCTAGGGAGATTAAGGTTTACGACCTATATATATGAGAAAATATTGGAACGGGTGAACTATAGTTGGGTTTGGATGGTATTTTCGGATTTTAACGAAAACTCCCGTGTTATCAAAGAATGTCATCGAGGCGAGAGAGTGAAGGTTGGTTTCAGTAAGCAAAAAGGAAGTTAAATCTCAACATACACTCACCGATTATATAACATTTTCCGACAAAAGTCCTTACCCGCCCCTTCCAAATTCGACGAGCATAAAAAAAGGCTGTTTATCACAAAGTAATTTCGGGTGGCGCTGTAACTTAATTTTGAGTGCTGTTTCAATCCATTAAATAAATAGTAAGATGGTATAAATAACTGCCCAGACAGCACAGCAAACTTGCATCAAACTTGCAGCAAGCTTGATGTATCAAGTCAATAAACTTGAATTAAGCTTGAAAATTTCAAGCGTGTAAGCTTAATGCAAGCTTGAATCAAGTGGTCTAGTTTACACTTGCCCAGATTGCATTAAGCTTGACATAGCAAGCTTGAATCAAGCTTAACATAGCAACCTTAATTTCAAGCTTAAAAAATTTTCCTAAAAAATTTTTTTCTAAATGCACGTTGGCGAATTTGCCCCACATACTTTATTTTTCCACGCATTTTCCCCTCTATGCTGAAATTTTAAGTTATTTTAATCTGTTTCCATCAAACGTCCGCGGCAGGGTTCGATCTCGGGAACTATGGGCTGGGAGGCCAACGTGCTAACCGTTCCGCCAATAAGTCTCGCCCTGCTATGACTAAAGTTTGAAGTAACTGTTGTCACGCCGTTTTTTAGCCAGATCGATCAGTATGGGCGGTGCCGATAAGTTTCTTTTATTTTTCCATGGGATGAATCAAAATTTAAATAATGTTATGTGTGATTTATAGACTCTACTAATAGGGAAATAATCATACTATAAACTTGAAAGCAGGACACGTTTTAAAACTTTCAATATCGCAACACTCATGTTGAGCAATACTGCTGACCAAAATCGAGACAAACGACCGATTTTGAAATCAATTTCGTAGTACAATTGTATTTTATTTTGAAGAATTTCCATATTTGGAAATATAGAATCTTTTTTTTTAATTCTATGGTCAAGTACATTTATGACTGATTAATTATTTGTGGCGGCCGGATTGCAACTCATTCTACCACCCATAAAGTGAAGTATATTAACTAACTAAATTGTGTTAATTATATTAAAATTTATTTTTAGGGTTAATTAACTTGTTAATGGAATTACTAATGTTAATTAGGTGTAAATAAAACTAAAACTACCCTCGTGTAACACTTCAGAGGGCCTTATCCCATTCATTCCTTCCCCTTGCGTGTTTAATGTTCCTTGCTTGGCGATATCTCTTATGTTTTGTGAGAAATCACCCAACGTGAGTATCATTGAAGTTTTGTATCCCAATTTTGAAAAATTTGGATGAAATGCATAAAAAAATTATTTAATTTAATAAACGAACAAATGATGTCCACACGGAATATTTTGCTATTAGTTATTTACGATTTTTTCAAAATATCCGCAAATAAGAATATCGTACAAAGGTTATTCCTGCTTGCTTCGAGTATTGCTCACTAGCAAAGGCAGAGAAAATCCCGCCTGAGCATTGAAACACAAATCTCCTAGTACCCTACTTCTCGAATCGAAATCCATTATTGTGTGTGTACTGAAGAAATTTGAAAGGGAACAACGGCTTTGAAATGCCCGGAAGAGCGCGTTTCTCCTGATTTGAATATGAATGGCCGGACATTCACGAACAAGAAGAATACATCAGCTGCGGGAGACGTGACACTTGAGCGAGCAATTGTGTACGTATGTGCTCTTCTAGCACTGTCCTAACTAATTATTCTGCATGATTGCCGCACTCCATAATAAATCGCGCAGAAGAGAGAGATAGTGTAGTAGAACGAACTCTGTTTCGAATACACGGTTGGATATTTTGAACAAAACACGGTGTGTCCCAAAATCAACAGGGAATTAATTGTTTTACAATTGTTTTATCCTTTTTACATTTATTTCTTTCGGCCAAAGCTCTAATCTGCCAAATTAGATTCCCCTCTAGCTTTGTCGTTTTTGTCTCCTTGGAAATACCACAGATTAGACAACCTAGTTTTTGATTAATAGTTATTATGAAGGTAATAGGATTATTTAAGCGCTAGAGTAGTATTAACCGTTTGACAGCTATCCATCAAAATCCCTCATACACCCTCCCATAAAAGTATTCGAGCAACAGAGAAAATTCCCATTTTTAGATTTGCGAAAAATAATTGAGTTTTTGAAAAATGCACAACTTAATATTATTTTTCATATTTATGCATAGCCTAACTGATATTCTATGATAAATAATTTTTAATATACGAAACCAACGTAGGAAATTTCTCTCTTGCTCGAATACTTCTTTTGGAAGGTGTTCATTCCAAAAGCCCAATATCGCTGCATAGTAGTCAAACGGCTAATTTCAATCGCTTCGAAAATCTTCGACAAAATTGTGTAATCATATTTTTCAAGTTCCAAAACAGTTTTATGCATCATGGTTGACAAGTTGAACAAGATTTGCATTGTTAGAGTCTACGGAGAAAAAATTGTATCTCAAAGAAGAGAAAAAAAAAAATCTTTTTTTTTTCTTTTAGTTTATTCAAAATAGCGTTTGGACGTGAAAAGAGCAATGAAAGAACTAACTTTGAATGGATTATGATATACCTTACCCTAGTAGCACAACTAGTTCAAAAAACGTTCAAATTACGTTGGAAACACGTTTTATGACGTTAAAAAACGTGTTTTAAACGTCTTTTGGAGTATTTGTGGTATTAGGGTATATACTCGATCGAAAGCCGACTCGAGTAAAGATCGAATCCTCTAGCTTTATGAAAAAAAATAGTTAAATTTCGCGACCTCGAGTGTAGACCGAAAGTTAAATTTACACTTCCGATAGAATCGATGCCTTTCCTTTTTTTATGTTTTTCAAAAAAATAAAAATAAAAAAATATATAAAAGATATTTTTACGCAACTTTATATTCAAACTTAATTGATTTTGTATTCAATATTCCGGGGTAAAATTTTTCTTTTATAATAGCTTATAATGGCAGTATTCTGCTTAGTAGTAGTATTGTAGTTCTCGCACAATTTATTCTATTTGTTTTGAGATAGAGTCATTTCAAATGAAAAAGCAGTATTCAACTAATAATCTATCTTTTTATAACTAGTATGCATTTTTGAAGAGATATTAAACTGGGTATTCTGGAAAATCTATTTAAAAAAAATTGAAATTGCAATTTTCAATTCAAAGCATGATAACTGCGACTCCAGTGTGACATTATCACTTCTGACACTTGTGATATGAAAATGACTGTCGGGAATACAAGGAAGCTGAAAATAGCGAAAAATTGCATTAAAATTATGGAACGGGTGGATTTTAAGATTTTTAAATTAGATCGTACCATTTAAATCGTACGCAGATTGTTTTCTTTATTTTTATGCATGATTATAAAAAAATTCAAACAGATGGTACAAACGGTCCAGATTTTACTACTTTTTTAAGCTCAACTTTTTAATCTTTTAAGAGTAATGGTGGTAAAAGTTTTATCTTGGAGTGGATGAACCGGAATGGTTTCAGAGTCAGAGAGTCAGGGATAAGCGTAAGTATACAGTTAGATATCTCTTGGATCGCCCTTTCACGATTCGAACTCAAGCAAAATGAAAACTCCGAAAGACGTTGGCTGATGTCAATCGCATTATGTTCCACTTAATAAACTACTAAGAGGCTAATAATGCCGGCTGTTAAAGGGAGAAGAGATATATGAAAATAGCCTAATTGCTTAGCTTATAACGGAGAGCGGAAAGGTAACTTCATTTCTCTCCCAGAATTTCTGTGTGCATATCAACAAGCTTTCTGTTAACCCTTTAACGCGCAGTGTTCCCGCTCTGGGAACAACCGACTCGGACATTTTGACTGTTGCCAGTCACGAAGAATAGATTCGATTTCTATCAATATAGTTGAGGGTGACAGAGCTCCACGGGAATCCTTTACTTTTTAGCACGTCTATTTCCCGTAAAAAAATGGTCACGATTATTTTTATACAGCACTGACATCTGCTGAAAAATTTAAGATTGCGAGAACAGCTGCATAGATTGCCCAATGCTGAAAAAAGGGCAGCCGTTGCCATCGCTCGACTTAACGACCAGCAAGAGGGCAGACGATCGAAACGTTCATCGCGTGCCACATATCTAGAGACCCTTTTTTGACGCAGCTGGCTGTGTGGCAGAGCCAGCTACGATCCTTCGCGTTAAACAGGTGACGTTGCAGTGTAATCGATAACGTGTCATAACAGTGTAACAAAATCTGTTTCGCAGTAACGTTGCAGAAGCGTTCCTGGTGGTAGCGATATAACGTCACAGAATGTGTGTTTCAGGCTGTCGTCTGTTGCCACAACTTCTCGAGACGAACTTCGTCACAAAGCCACGGTGTCAAGAGTATACATAACCGTTGTGGCGTCATAGTACTACTCTATGCGATAAATTAAACATCTTAGGGGAGCCTACTAAGGAATGATATGGGATCTTTTCAACGTTTCCTGCTGGTGTAGCAGTAATTTCGTGGCAATGGATGTTGGAATGAAAGCGAAAAGAGAACGTGGACGAATTTCTAAAAGTCAATGTTTCTCAGCCTTTCAATATTTGCGACCCAATTTTAATCACATTTTTAATCACCCCCCGCATACGCTAAAGTTACAATACGGCTTTAAGTGGGAATCTTACAAATTATCAAGGTAAATATGGCTGAGGTTTTTTTGTATTAAAGAATAAAAGACTTTCATATACTATTACTATTTCTACATTTGTGAAACCAGATTTTCTGGAATGGCTGCTTTAAAGACAAAATATAGACCTCAGCATTATAGAAGAAAACATAGTGTCAGTTTCTAATATTAAAACTGTTTTAGAAATGTTTACTCTGCAAGACAAGCTCATGGAAGTGACTACTAATTATTTAAACTTGTTCTTAATTTAGTAATGATAAATTAATTATCAATACATTGTGCGGCATACATTTATAAGTATATCATATCTGCAAAAATGTGCCGCAGTAGCCTGGGAGATAAACTCCGTCCCCATAAGAACACGGCAAGTGAAGCAACATCCGACTTGGCCAATGCTTGGGAGGGTCGACTCCCTCTGGGCTCGACTTCTGTGGGACTGTGTACGCTCATGGGAGCGGGTGCACGTAAAATCCGTCTTGGCTCCAATGCCCTCCACGTTTTATACGCTGCCTCTGGGGGTGCCGATTTCAGATGGATGGCCATTCATCTGGAATTGGTTCCAAATGAGAGGATCACTGGCTATCTGGGGATAGTTTATATGATAATGTATTTTGTTTTGCTTAATTTCATCAAATTAATAATTTTTTAGTCTTTTATTTTCAAAATTTTGATATGCTCGCTCCTCCGTACCTAGCGTTATCACCCCCCCACACACAGTTTGAAAGTGAAATAGGAAATGTTAGTTCGGTCAATTATCTACGCTAGGGATCTACACCGGAGGAATGGGATTGCCCTCCGTGGGTTACTTTCTAAGGGGTCCTAACCCGTATTTATGCGAAGTTTCGGAGAAAACCACGCTAAACTTAACTACCACGCTAAACTTAAAAACCACGCTAAACGGTTAGGTCGGCGGACGCGACCTCGTTTTGAACGAGGCACCTTACGTCTCCCAGTTCGAAGCGCGCAAAGCTATGCCACTGGTGGGGCCCCACAGTTTGAGAATAGATCCTTTAAGTAAATGAACGTGCATTATGATACACTTTCCAACAAAAAAGAAGAAAAATAAATGGTACAAAAACTTGTATTATGATACTTTTAAAAAAATATATAATTTAAAGAAAACGAATACAGTGTATAGTCCCGAGAATCTGAGATCATCGAAAAAATAACGCACACACTGATTTGTTATCACCCTTACTTTACTTAATGTTTAAAAAATGAATCTGAAGTTGTTTATTTTGGAGTTGGAAGTTTAGCGCTACTTCGAATTAAGCGTAGCTCAGATTAAGGACTCGGTTAAGCGGAACTTGACTGTAGTGCCTACGCATAGACTATGATACAAACTCCAACATGCTGAAACTAGTAAAACAAACAGGATTGGCACTTGGATTATGATACACTTTTAAGATAAAGCACCGTAACGAGAATTTAAAATCTAAATGAATATAGAACTTTGTTATTTGTTACCTACGATGAAACATAAAATAAAAGAGTAGATTGACATATGCAAGACAATATTGTGACTGGAACTTAAAATACTTTGAATAAAGCAATATAACAATAACCACCTTGTTTATAAAAATATATTACAAAAGTGCTCATAAATTTCCCAGACAAATGCATTGTAAACAATTTAAATGCATGTCAAAGGCCTTCTACTCTTCACAAAATATGCAATAAATTATTGCACGTAAAGCCCGGCTTCCCCAAGGGAATTTTGATGAAAATGAAAATCTATAATTTTAAAAACATTTTAAACGAAGGAACGGAAAAAAAATGCATTATTCATACTACTTCTATTAAACAGTAAGAGAAAGTTTTAACGCAAGTTATCAACCTCAATGATTTTTCATTTCGAGCCGTATTTCATGTCCCTTCTCTTCTTAAAATAATCAGTAAAAAAAGAAAAGAAAAAAAAGCTATTTCCACTAGATTCGTTTTTTGCAGAAAAGAAATGGAGCTTTTTTCAGTTCTGCTTAGTTTTTAACTTGTCTAAAATTAAAATATTCTACATTCTTTCGTGTGTTTAATGGGACAAGCTTTTACAAGTAAAAATAAAAGTTTAACAGAGTACATCAATTATTATTTAAATGGCTTTTAAATGAAACGGTTTTTTGAAGTACTTTGAAAAAAAAAAATTAAATTTTTGCAATTTAGTAAAAAGTTTTTCACGCGAAATTAAAATATAAATTAACCACAAAGAAAGTATAAAATGAAATGCAGAACGATTACTAAGCTTTTGTTTTGTAACGTCTAGGCGTAAATTTGCGAATCAATCTCATAAAAGTTATAGTTTAACTAGCGGATTCCCGCGACTTCGTCCGCGTCGGCTTTAGAATTAGGTCCCGAGAGAAACGAAGCATGTGTGAATAAAAACTATGTTTACGACTAAAGCAACTGCATTTAAATATTATTTGCCTTTTTACTTATGTTAATTGAAGTATAATGCATGGTAGTATACTTCATTTAAAATAAGAGAGTATGCAGAATTACTAAATTTAGATTTTTTTCAGGCATTTGGCGAATAGAGACAGTTGCGACAGTATTTGCGAAGTGTTTTGAGGGTTCTTGTAAAAGAAATATTTATGCTATATGCATGAATTTCAGCCTATGTTAATCAGGAATAGTGCAGCTCTCTATTAGCGAAAAAGTTTTAGAATCGGTTCTGTAGTTAAAGAGATACCCAGAGAGCGTAATGCATTAGAAATATTTTGAGTGTTCCTGTAAAAGAACTATTTGCGCTACATGCATGAATTTTAGCCTATAATACTCAATAATAGTGTAGCTTACTATCAGTGAAAAAAGTTTTGGAATCGCTTCAGTACTTACAGAGATACACGCAGAGCGTAATGTAATTCTTATGAGTATCCCTGTAAAAGAACTATTTGTGATATATGCATGAATGGTAGCCTATTACACTCAGGGTCCCAATAGTGTCTAAGAGGTTTTGCTCTCAAAACTGGAATGCAGGGGGTGTCAGGTTCAAACCCCGGTCGCGCCTGTCTACCTAGCCGCTCGCAGTTTTCCGTGTTTTTTTTTTTTTTTTTTTAACCTCAAGAAAATACGCGCTAGGATCCCTTAGAAAATTCCAGACAGAAGAATTCCCCATATAGACCTAGGACCCTAGTGCAGTCAATCGGTCTCAATCCACAAACAAACAAACAAACAATAATACTCAGGAATAATGTAGCTTTCAATCAGTGTAAAAAGTTTTAAAATCGGTTTAGTAGCTACAAAATTTCTATAGAGCGCAATGCATTAGAATTATTTTGAGATTCTTTGTAAAAGAATTATTTATGCTGTATGCTTGAAAGGTTGCCTGTGTGTTAATCCAGGGCATAAGCTATCTTCATTATAAATTTTTTCAACCATTTTTGTGTGATTCAGTCAAAAACATCCAAACACATAATCGTACACATTTATATTATTGGTAGGATTTGGAAATTTATGAACTTAAAGAAACACATCTGAACTTTACTTGGTACTTACGTATTACCCCGGCGGTCATTCCCGCCAAACTGTTTTTTCGTCAAATGAGTTGCCAAACGTATTCAAAACCATTAATAATTTCATGTGCCCGGCATTTATCTCGGCAAAAAATCGCACGTCTTGGCACTAGAAGGCCTTACACTGAGTCTATGTATAGACTTGTATTGCTGCTGATGAAGATCGAAATTTTTCGATCGAAACATGTGCGTAGTTTGTTATGTATTTTTTAGTATGTGTTGTTTTACGAAGTTTTCTTCAATTTTTCATCTAAACCCCAATTTAAGTGTTTTTTGTCACACGGTTATTTTTCAAATTGAATAATATTGAAACTCAAGATGTCGCTGAAATTCTTCTTTTCTTTACATAGAAATGAACTGTTTTTTGAGGAACGTAAGCCTATGTGGAAAACAAAATTGAAAATTTTAAATATATTAACAATATAATTGAAAAAACGAGTTTTATGTTCTAAAACATTTCGCATAAAGCTGCAGTCTGAAGGATCAGGACATGGATCATGGTTCCAATACACTAAGCGTTCCTATGCAAGGAAACACTTTCATAAATTCCACGTCCTGGATATCGAATGCATCTACGGAGATTAAGGTTTACGACCTATATATATGAGAAAATAATGCAACGGGTGAACTATAGTTGAGTTTGGATGGTATTTTCGGATTTTAACGAAAACTCCCGTGTTATCAAAGAATGCCATCGAGGCGAGAGAGTGAATGTTGGTTTCAGTAAGCAAAAAGGAAGTTAAATCTCAACACACACTCACCGACTATATAACATTTTCCGACAAAAGTTCTTACCCGCCCCTTCCAAATTCGACGAGCATAAAAAAAGGCTGTTTATCACAAAGTAATTTCGGGTGGCGCTGTAACTTAATTTTGAGTGCTGTTTCAATCCTTTAAATAAATAGTAAGATGGTATAAATAACTGCCCAGACAGCACAGCAAACTTGCATCAAACTTGCAGCAAGCTTGATTTATCAAGTCAATAAACTTGAATTAAGCTTGAAAATTTCAAGCGTGTAAGCTTAATGCAAGCTTGAATCAAGTGTTCTAGTTTACACTTACCCAGCTTGCTCTACTTTACACTTGCCCAGCTTGTTCTAGTTTACACTTGCCCAGCTTAATTTCAAGCTTGACATAGCAAGCTTAATTTCAAGCTTAAAAAATTTTCTTTAAAAAAAAATTTCTAAATGCACGGGGCGCCCGTTGGCGAACTCGCCCCACATACTTTATTTTTCCACGCATTTTCCCCTCTATGCTGAAATTTTAAGTTATTTTAATCTGTTTCCATCAAACGTCCACGGCAGGGATCGATCTGGGGAACTATGGGCTGGGAGGCCAACGTGCTAACTGTTCCGCCAATAAGTCTCGCCCTGCTATGACTAAAGTTTGAAGTGACTGTTGTCACGCCGTTTTTTAGCCAGATCGATCAGTATGAGCGATGCCGACAAGTTTCTTTTATTTTTCCATGGGATGAATCAAAATTTAACTAATGTTATGTGTGATTTATAGACTCTGTTAATAGGGAAATAAGCATACTATAAACTTGAAAGCAGGACACGTTTTAAAACTTTCAATATCGCAACACTCATGTTGAGCAATACTGCTGGCCAAATTCGAGACAAACGACTGATTTTGAAATCAATTTCGTAGTACAATTGTATTTTATTTTGAAGAATTTCTATATTTGGAAATATAGAATCTTTTTTTTTAAATTCTATGGTCAACTACATTTATGACTGATTAATTATTTGTGGCGGCCGGATTGCGCCTCATTCTACCACCCATACAGTGAAGTATATTAACTAACTAAATTGTTTTAATTATATTAAAATTTATTTTTATGACTAATTAATTAGTTAATGAAATTACTAATGTTAATTAGATGTAAATAAAACTAAAACTGCCCTCGTGTTAAACTTCAGAGGGCCTTATCCCATTCATTCCTTCCACTTGCGTGTTCTAATGTTCCTTGCTTGGCGATATCTCTTATTTCTTGTGAGAAATCACCCAACGTTAGTATCATTGAAGGTTTGTATCCCAATTTTGAAAAATTTGGATGAAATGCATAAAAAAATTATTTAATTTAATAAACGAACAAATGATTTCCACACAGGATATTTTGCTATTAGTTATTTACGATTTTTTTAAAAATATCCTCAAGTAAGAATATCGTGCAAAGGTTATTCCGGCGCTTGCTTCGAGTATTATTCACTAGCAAAGGCAGAGAATATCTCGCCTCAGAATTGAAACTCAAATGCCCTAGTACCCTACTTCTCGAATCGAAATCCATTATTGTGTGTGTACTGAAGAAATTTGAAAGGGAACAATGGCTTTGAAATGCACGGAAGAGAGCGTTTCTCCTGATTTGAATATGAATGGCCGGACATTCATGAACGAGCAGAATACATCAGCTGCGGGAGACGTGACACTTGGGCGAGCAATTGTGTACGTATGTGCTCTTCTCGCACTGCTCTGACTAATTATTCCGCATGATTGCCGCACTCCATAATAATTTGCGCAGAAGAGAGAGATAGTGTAGTAGAACTAACTCTGTTTCGAATACAGGGTTGGATATTTTGAACAAAACAATTGTCTCAAAATCAGCAGGCAATTTACTGTTTTACTTTTTTTTTACATTTATTTCTTTCGTCCAAAGCTCTAATCTGCCAAATTAGATTCACTTCCAAGTAGTTTTGTCGTTTTTGTTTATATATATCACAAACACGTGGTCCTGGTCTCCTTGGTAATACCACAGATTAGACAACTTAGTTTTAGACTAATAGTTATAATGAAGGTAATAGGATTTTTTAAGCGTTAGAGTAGTATTAATTTCAAGCGCTTCGAAAATGTTCGACAAAATTGTGTAATCATATTATTCAATTTCAGAAATAGTTTATGCATCATAGTTAACGAGTTGAACATGATTTTTCGCATTGTTGGAGTTTACGGAGAAAAAAATTATATCTCATTGGAGAGGAAAAAAATCTTTCTTTTTCTTTTAGTGTAATCAAAGTAACGTTTGGACGTGAAAAAAAAAATGAAACAAGTGCCTTTAAATGGATGGTAATGAATTATGATATACCTTATATACTCTATCATGAAACGACTCGAGTAAAGATCGAACCTCTACTTTAACTTGAAAAAAATTTGTTAAATTTCGATACTTCGAGTGTAGACCGAACGTTAAAATTACAGTGCCACGAAAATCAATCCCTTTTCTTTTTTTTAATAAATAAAAAAGAAAGAAAATCTTAAACACTTTCAGATTTTAAAAACTCACTAAAGTGAAAACTCACTAAAAAAACTCACTATTTTACATATAAAAAGCGTATCACAATCCATGCGTCTTCCCTGTTTTCTTTCCTTATTCCAGTATGTTGGAAAGTGCATCATTATTCTTAAGTGTGCCATATTTTACTCCCTTGTACCATAAAACACATATTTGGAATCCAAATATATCTTAAAATCGCCTACAAAAACTGTTTTACAATCTTTGCCAAGCATATTCCTACTATACTTCACCATTTTAAATACTGTTTGGAATGAACATCGAAATCCATAGCTGTGCCCTGTTTGTCTTGTTCCATAAAACACATGTTTTATATTGAAGTCTATATTAAAATTGCCTATTAAAACTACTTTACTATCTTCGCCAGGCATATTCTAACTATACTTTTAAAGCATGGTTCGGTTTTGAAGTTATTTTTTGGCAACAAACTTGGCGATCAATTATCAAAAATTGTACAAACCTTCTGCGACTTTCAACATTTTATTCTCCCCCCACCTCCCATTGCATTGTCTGGCATATACGTCTCAAAAGATCTTCACCGTGAAAGTTCACGTCTACAAAATTTTTCTACAAATCTTATCTACAAGATCGGGCAGACCAAAATCTGGGCGTGAACGAAATAGCGCCCTAGTGTAATAAAATATTTTTACGCAACTTCAATCTTATTTGTTTTTGTGTCAAATATACCGGTGCAAAATTTTTCTTTGATAATAGCTTACAATTGCAATATTCTCTTTAATAACAGTAATGTAGTTCCAGCAAAATTTATTCTATTTGTTTTGACCTCGAGTCATTTCAAATGAAAAAAAACAGTATTCAACAAATATTCCCTATTTTACAACTAGTATGCATTGATAGGGTTCCGATATTTTACTCATATATCAATTCTTCATTCAGAGGAAATTACTTGATTTTTGAAAGAATGGCGTAAGTGTGTCGTTAGATATCCCTTAGATCTTAGATCGCCCTTAGTCTGATTTTTGAAGAAAAATGAAACAGGATATTCTCGAAAAACTACTTTAAACAAATTGGAATCACAATTTTCAAATGAAAGCCTAATAACTGCAACTTCAGTATGACGTCCTTATCACTTCTGAAACTTAATTTTGATTTGAAACTCACTGTCGGAAATAAAAAGGAGCTGAAAATAGCAGAAAATTGCTTTAAAATTATAGAACGGGTGGATTTTCAGATTTTAAAATGAGCGCAGATTTTTTTTCTTTATTTTTATGCATGATTATAAAAAATTCCAAGCAGATCGTACAAACGGTGCAGATTTCACTCCTTTTTTTATGCTTAACTTTTTAATCTTTAAAAGAGTAATGGTGGTAAAAGCTTTATCTTAGAGTGGTTGAACTGGAAAGGTTTCAGAGTCAGTGCGTCAAAGAACAGCGTCAGTGTGTCATTAGATATTCCTTAGATCTTAGATCGCCCTTTCACGATTCGAACTCAAGCAGAATGAAGTCAACTCGGATGTGGGGTAGAAGACGTTGGCTGATGTAAATCGCATTATGTGCCACTTAATAGGCTACTAAGAGGCTAATAATGCCGGCTGTTAAAGGGAGAAGAGATATATGAAATTGGCCTAATTGCTTAGTTTATAACGGGGAGCGGAAAGGAAACTTCATTTCTCTCCCAGAATTTCTGTGGGCATATCAACAAGCTTTCCAACATCCTTTCTGTTAACCCTTTAACGCGCAGTGTTCCCGCTCTGGGAACACCCGACTCTGACATTTTGACTGTTGCCAGTCACGAAGAATAGATTTTATTTCTATCAAAATAGTTGCGGATGACAGAGTTCCACGAGAATCCTTTACTTTTTTGCACGTCTATTTCCCGTAAAAAAATGGTCACTATTTTTTAACAACACTGACATCTGCTGAAAAATTTAAGATTGCGAGAACAGCTGGATAGATTGACCAATGCTGAAAAAAAGGGCAACCGTTGCCATCGCTCGACTTAACGACCAGCAAGAGGGCAGACGATCGAAACGTTCATCGCGTGCCACAGATCTAGAGGCCCTTTTTTGACGCAGCTGGCTGTGCGGCAGAGCCAGCTGCGCACAGCCAGCTGCGTCCCTTTTCTCAGCATTGGGAAAGGGTTGTGCCTCAAAGGGTTAAAATTTCCCCTTATGTACTCAATGCCGGAATCGCAGTTCGCTGAGATAGGGTCTAGATGTCGCGTTCCTCTCTGGAAGTCTTTTAAGGTCTTATCAAAAACGATTGCCCGTATTGCGAAGTCTATAAAAAGCATATAAATTTGACTCCATCCAGTGACTTCTTAAAAGAAACTCAGAAAGAAAGGTAAAAGGTTTTATTCTACACTCTAAACAATTTGGTATGTACAAAATATAAAATATTCACAGGGATATCACAAAAGAATGAAGTATTAAAAGTCATAGTTGCATACAAGAGAAAATATATTTATAATTTCGGATAAATTCACAATCAAATTTTTTAAAAATTTATAAAATTATACTCGGAAAATGTCATCAGCCAGCACTCATTTTCAGCAGCAGAAACTTGTTTAGGTTAGATTCCGGAAGTTGACTTGATCCAACTTCGCCTTAATATTTCTGACTAGTGTGATTGACTATTACAGTATTAAATCAAGTATAGAAAATTTGTTACGAGAAGTTTCATTACATATTGCCGTTAGAATGTTTCAATAATTCTTGAGTTTTGTGTTATTTTTATGTAGTTTTTTCTATTACAATATGATTTGAACTGCTATATCCTTGTTCGGTAGAAATATACTACGTTGAAGTGAGTTATTACGACTTCTTTTCATATACTGCATCGTAAAACAGCTAAGGTTAGATTCAAGAAATCGTACATCTGGCGTTTTCCAACTTGGCTTTATTATTACTGACTAGTCTCTTTGGATATGGCAGTGTTAAATTAAGTAATAAAAAGCTGATAGGTACTACTTTATTCTATATAGCCGTCATAATGCTTCTATATTTCAAGAGATTCATTGTTATTCCCCTGTTATAATCTATCCATGACAAATAAATACGATTAACAGTACTGCATACTTAGATTGGAACATGCTTGGTCCAATGTCTACGACTTTTTCTGAGTTATTGACTTATCTTCCTGTTTCGAAGAGTGCAACAGCTTCGGTTAGGTTCAAGAAGTCGTACATCTGGCGGTCTCTGACTTCGTCTTATTATTGCTGACTAGTCTGATTGAATATGGCAGTATTAAATTCGATATTGAAAGCCTGATAGGAGTGATTTTATTCCATATAGCCGCCCGAATGTTTCAGTATGTCTAGCGTTTTCGTTTTATTCCTATGTTGTGATTTTTCTGTGACAAATGAGTAAGATTTAGAGTACCCTATATATCTGAACTTTAGATTGAAACATACTCTGTTAGAGTGAGTTATTACGACTTCTTAGCTGCTTTACCCTGCGGAATATGAATAGGTTAGCTTCAAGATGTCTACATCTGGCATTCTCCAACTTGTCCATATTATTGACTAGTCTGTTAGAATATGACAGTATTAAGTAATATATTGATAGAAGCTACTTTTCTTCCATATTACCGTGAGCATGCTTCAACATTTCCAGAGTTTTGGTATTATTCTTATGTTGCGATGTTTCTTTTACAAATAAATATGATTAGAAGAACTATACACTTGTATGGCAGATTCAAACATATTATGTTGGATGTTCTTCTATTTTAGTGAGCAACAGCGACTTTCCGCATTTTATTCCTCAGCGATAAACAGGTACGGTTACATTCAAGAAGTCGTGCATCTGCCGTACTCCAAGTTCGTCTTATTATTACTGACTACTCTACATTAATAGGGCAGTATTAAATTCACTATTATGTTGCGATGTTTCTTTGACAAATATGACTAGAAGTTCTATATACTTGTCCGGTGGAATCAAACATGTTATATTGGATGTTCTTCTATTTTAGTGAGCTATGACAACTTCTCTTCCTATACAGAAGCGTAAAAACAGGTACAGTTAGACCGGTACAGGTACGTGCATCTGCCTTTCTATAACTTCGACTCGTTATTACTGACTAGTCTGCATTATTAATAGGACAGTATTAAATTCAATATTGAAAATCTTTATAAAGTAACTTTATTACATTTAGCCGCCAGTATGTTTAGATATTTCTAGTTTCCGTGTTATTTTTATGTTGGGATTTTGCATCATAAATACGATTTGTAGTTCTCTATCCTTGTACGGTAGATTGAATCATACTATGTTGGATGTTCTTCAATTTTACTAAGTTATTACGAATTCTCTTAATATTCCGTAGCGTAAACCAGTTACGGTTAGATTCAAGAAGTCGTGCGTCTGACGTTCGCTAACTTCGTCATATGATTACCGACTAATCTGCATTAATATCTGTATTAAATCCAATCTTGAAAATCTGCGAGGGGCACTCCATATATGCATCAGAATATTTCAATATTTCTAGAACTTTCGTGGTTTTTTTTTTTTTTTTTTTTTTAGAGATGTGATTTTGAGTTTTATATATTTCTATGGTAGAGATTGAAACAGATTCGGCATATTGTTTAATGCCTATTATTTTAATTCTTTTAATGACTGGTGTTTAAAATCATTCTTTATATAGGGCACGTGACATGTTTTTGTATGACTTTTAGGCTGATATTTCTTCTTCAGATGTTTGTTTAAACTGCTCCAACTTTTCTTGTTTTTTTATGTCTATAAGCAATGAATACTTAAGGTGCATTTGAAATTTATTGGTTGATATCGAATTAAATGTTATTAATAATTGTGGATGCTGAGAGTTGAACATTAACTTCACGTAATAATTTTAGAATTGCTCATGATATATTTTATTGAATACATTTCAGCATATTATTCCTTCTGGAGATGCTTGTTTAAACTGCATGTATTAATCTTTCAAGTTCCAGGAGATCTGGATATTTTAGGTACACTTAAAATACAATGGATGACATAGATTTAAATAGAATCAAAGCTGGCGGATGCTGGCTGCATAACATTTACTTCATACAATTATGTTAGAATAACTGATGAGACAACAGCATTGTTTTTAAAAGATAAATATGTGTAATAGATTTTGTACCTTTTCAGGAAGATTTAGAAAATTGCTAAAATAAGTTTAAAGGGAATAAGGAGCTCGTTCGAACACTTGTTTTACTTGATACTTTTGCTCATTTGTAATTTTAAAAAAAGTATTAACTGTGAAAATTTTTGTCTCTTGCTTTTATTTCATCCTTAAATTCCATGACATATTAATTTCCTTCTTAGTTATCACCGTCCTCTTTGTTTTTCTTCCAACGGCCAGGTACAACGGGCTGATAGTCAGGTAAGGTGTACCAGGTACAGTCTTCGATTTCACAAATACCGTCGACGACGATTTTTTCTTTCAGCTTTCGAAATTTTTTACTGTCCTCCTTCAATTCGTACTTTTCGCCGAGGTAATATATAACGAACTTTCTTTTTCCAATTGAATTCTTTCTACTTTCTTGATTATCCTGGCATTCTTCATTCACCAATACTTCATATGCATTTGCAGGCTTCACGGAAGGTCTGAAATTTTTGTGAAATGTTAGTATAATAAAAAAACAACTGCGAAGAGAGAGCTCAGGATTATGCCAGAAACATTTATATCTACATAAATAGCCCTTCAATCTCAAAAAATCAAATATATACATAAATAAAAAGAGTGAAATTAGATTCGATTCATAGCTTAAAAAATGTTCCGAAATTTTTAGGTTTGTTTTTCAGAAAAATGGACACCTACCCCATGAATTGGTAAGTTTCCATTGAAAGTAGAAAAATGTTTCACCTTTCAGAGTTTTCTGAAAGTTGAAACAATTCATATGAAAACGGGGACTTTCTGTATTGCTTTTGCATTTTGAAATTACTTTTGGTAAATGGATACTTGTAAGACATTTCCAGCTGGAAAGAAACTTTGATCATATTTTAATTAGATATTAAACTATAGTTAATTATTACTTTAAAAAAATTCCTTTTCATTACCAAGATATTTTCAGTTAACATTTATAAATGTTATAATGGGTAGAAAGTACATTTATTTCCCTTTTTAATTTCAAATAGATAACAAAAATTCAGTAAAATGGTAATTTTCCGATATTTTTAGAGGCCATGTATTTTTTCCTCTTAGTTTTTTTTTTAATGCTTGTTTAGAATATCTGTAAATGATTCTTAATCGATCGATCAATTACCCTAAGAGTAAATACATTTGTGAAAATTACAATTAATTTATTGCCAACAAATAACTCGATTGCGTTAATAACTGGCCAACACATTGTCACGAACACAAAATTGTAAATTACACGAAAAGCTTTATCCCAAGAAGGTCCCATTCTGGGACTAAAATAACGTTCACTCCAACTTGTAGTCACCGAGATAAAGTTGAACAGCGTTTTGTGGAGAAGAGCAACGGTGTTGATTCTAGTTATAGCTAAATAATAAACTTTAAAAATAATATTATTCTGTATCCGCCTCTAGGTAATTTACAGCTAAAATTTGTTACTTAAATATACCACCTATAAACAATATTTTAATCCTCACCTTATTATACAACGATGTCCGTAAAACGGAAAGTTACCATGGAGAATTTTTGAAAACTGATAAACAGACATTTTCTGCCAATTTTGCTAACGGCCGTTTTTCTGTTAACTTAAGGATATCTTTTAAACAGTGTTGAGAAACCTTGAAGTATTTTTTTTATTATAAAAGCTCTCTTCCTTTTAAATATTTTTAGTAAAGCAAAAGAATCAGAGGAAAGTTCGCTTCTCTTTAAACTGAATAATGTTCTTCCCTTTCCATTAGTTTAAAAAATTAAAAGGAAAATATTTAGGGAATGTTCCTCTTTAGGAAATGTTTTAAACTGTTACTCCTCTCTGTTTTGCTTCATTTCGCTTCTTCATGTTGTAGAAAAGGAAGTCTGGATGTCTCAGGGCTTGAGTTGTAGAAGATTTTTACTCAGAATTTAATTTTATTAGATTAAACTTTACGTGGTTGTCTTGCAGTGCAAATGGTTAAATGGAGTATAATATAGACATTATCAGATTGCCAATAATACGAAGTTTGTTGGATTTGACGTAGAAACTGAAGTATTACGAATAGGTAGTTACACCTTTAACCTTCTTTGAGTGCTGAGAGTTAAAGTTGTGTATTATGGAACGATCCGGAAAAGTCTTTGATTGAAATATCAATTAGATAAGAAATTACATTGTAGAGAACACCTAGAATTTTTTTATGAATATATATATTTTAATTTATATTTTTTTAATCCCAGACATCGAAATTTTTCATTTCACTTTGCTGTCTTCGAAGCAAATATATTTTTTAAACGAATTATCACCTTTTTTGAAAAAACAACTAGTAATACTTTAAAATTCCAATTTACATTATACTTAATTTGAACGCACATCTTACTTTCAGGTAGCTTATTATTTTTGTTAATTTATAGAAATTCAGAAGAAGTATGTAATTTCCTACTGCGCATTCTGTTACGCAAGAGTTTGTACACGTTCGTTTTTAAGGAGAAAAATGGTTAATGATTATATTAATTATGCTATAAAACGAAAAATTAGTATATTTTACTGCAAAAATATTCATATAGATTTCTCGACCTAAAAGGTTTGGGTATTGGGAAAACTGATGGCATTCCATATGATTATGTTTCAGTAGACGTTCGAAAAGAAAATTGAAATGCTACTGCAAAATTATATGAATTTCCCATTGAAAACCATTTTTAATTAAATCATTTAGATCAGCTTTTAAACATACATTCACTTCATTTAGATCAGCTAAATCTTTTATTATTTATAATCTTTTTTCACGCAATAAATCATTTCAAGTTTTTTTAAACACCAAACAACCTTTTTGCAGTAGACACAAAGGAGGGATAAATGAATATGTTATTTAGAATTCTTGAGAAGACAATCATAGGTGTATGAAAAGAGTACTCGAAACAAATGATTAACTACGATTATTGAGATACTTTGTGAAGAAGTATGTTTTCATAATGGCGTGAAAACACAAATCGTTAAAATGAAACTTTTTTCCTGACTGATTGTATTAATTTATGTCTTATGAAGTAATACTCACATCATAAAATCGAAGAAACTTCTCACTCTTTTACGGAAATTCATCTTTAAATGACCTGACGGAGTTTGGAAGAATTAGCAAATAAATAGAAGATGAAGTTGTCTGTAAAGACTTGAAAAATCACTGGAAATTATTCTGATAGATAGGAATTCTTTGGTATAGTACGTTTAAGAGCAGGATTCAACTTTGGAGGAAGTGATAGAAGTATTGTTGAAGGTATTCTGCTTAATAATTGCGATAAAAACATTGTTGCAAAATCAGTTGTTGTGAAGACATGAATGGATTTGTTGTAAAGATTTTCTGTTCCTTTCATTGTTTCATTTTACATCTCATTGTTATATTTAAAATATAGAGTTACAGTGAATCTTTGTAGCATGATTTTTTCAAGGTGGCAGTCATGTATGGTGTCTTGTAAATTGCCCTTCCCCCCTCAAACGCTTCCGATAGAGGATTTTTTGTTATGTATTCCAAAGATATCACTTTAACTATTTTTTATCAAGCCGTTTTTGGACAAAATATGAATCGTATTTCTCAAAACGATTGAGCGATAAACGCTCAGACTGACTGAGTATATCTTCCTTTTCTGTTACGAAGTTGCTCTTCACAGTTATGACGAGAAGATTCTTTCAGTGGAGCAGTTACATCCGGTACACTATTCGCTCCTTTTTGAAAGAGATGCCTTCAGGCATTTTTCGATATTTTTCATCATTAAAATGAGTGGTTTCTCTCAATGTTGCTCCCTTTTCAATGCATCATTCAGTTAGGACTGCTTTTCATCAAGAAACTGAGCGATTTCTATGAAACGCTCAGTTAGGCATGTAATCGCTTTTCCTCTATCTGAGAGTTTTTAATTTGAGTAGGTATGTTTTGGCTTTCTAAAGCAGTTTATGCAATGTTTAGCAGTTAAATTATTTTGTGCGTTTATTGAAGATATAGAATATACACAAATTATTTCGGACAATCTGAAATTTTCTGCTGCATAAGTAAATCTTTATACTCTAGACACATTGAAATTCTCTAATAACGGTCACAATAGACATAGTGTAGCAGGGGGATACCAGGGGGAGCATGCCCCTCTCAACTTTTTAGCAAAAGCTATTGATTTAAAGTTTTGAAAACCTCCAACAGTCAACATATGCTTAGCTTCGGTCGGATACAAGGGGGGCACACGCCCCCTAGGCTTGTTTCAAATGTTAATTTTTTCCTAAAACCTCCAAATTCTGAGTGCAGTGGGAAATTAAAAGGGTCCTCTTAGTCATAGCGTTAGGGGGAATTCAGGGGGCCCGTTCCCTCTTCCCAATCTTGTTTCAAATATTTTTATCTAAAACATGTTTTTATTAACCCTTTAAACTATGCGCTCATTGAAAAAATAATAATGGTCACCACTGGTGTAGCGTTAGGGAGCAGGTTGAAGAGGGCACATGCACCCCCAACTTTGTTTCAAAATAGTTTGATTTAAAACAATTTTTCTTTGAAATTTCCCTTTTTTACTGTTGAACTCTATATGTGCCGAAAATTTCTTCTTTTGGTTTAGTCGAAATAACATTCACACGTGAAAAGAAATCGGGAACGAATTTAAGTCAGTGTTTCTCAAATTTTAAATATTTCCGACCCAATTTTCAATCATATTTTTTATCACTTCCCCTTATACAATAACAATGTACTAAATGCAGTAATTATGTACTTTGACACTAAAGTTTAAATGCTACCTTTTTTATAAACCGTACAAATTATCAAGATAAATTTGGATGATAAATTTCTGCATTGAAAACAAAAGCTTTTCATGTAGTATTACTGTCTCCTAAGTCCAACTTTGAAACCGGATTTTCTGGAATGGCTGCTTTAAGGACGAAATATAGATGTCAGCAGTATAGAAGAACATTGAGTCTCAGTTTCCAATATTAAAACTTTGTTTGAAAATTTTCACTCTGCAACACAAGCCCCTGGAAGTCCCCAGTGATTATTGAATGGTTTCTTAAGTTAGTATTGATAAATTATCAAGTATATTGCAGTACTGATACATTTACAAGCATGTTATACCAGTGTAAATATGCATTTTTATTTTTAATTGTGACAGAATGTATTTTGTTTTGCTTAATTTCAGTAAATTAATAATTGTTGAGTAGTCTTTAATTTCGACTTAATTCGCAGCTTTAAGTAAATGAACATACACAGCTTATGCGATTTCCAAGGGACTAGGGTGAAAACGTATAAATGAAAAAACAGGTAAACGAAATTCTTAAAAGTACGTGCATTTTCGTAATAACAAACAATAAAAAGACAGGTTTAAATTAAAATACTGCATCTTATATTACTGTATGAAAATAAAATACATAATATTAATGCAATACAAAGTTTATTCTGAATTTAATGAACACCTAGTATTTGTATTCCTATTCATTCCGCATGTACAAAATATTTTTTAATTTTCGGCTGTGTGGCTGTGTGGGAATGCACAGAAAAAGCTCCATTGTACACAGTTAAAAGTGCTTGTTTAACATCATCATTTAAATCGCCGGATATTAGATATTCTTGCACGAAACTAAAACCTGTCAAAGTTTGTCCAAAATTTGCATCACACAGTTTCTCTCCTCTTCATTTCTAAAAGAAACGTATAAATAAAGTTTTCGATTTCAGAAAAACGTATAAATGAAATTATTTAACATTAATGAACACAATGGATTTCGCCGGGACCCTTCAGAAAAAAATTACAAATGATGAAAACGTATATACGAGAAACATATAAACTGTACTTCACTACTTTATGATACACTTTCCAAAATAATGAAAGAAAACAAGTGAGACTGGCGCATGTGATACATTTACACAATTTTACGTTCGGTAAGTGCAGAGGTCCAATAGCGAAAATGTAACATGCACTCACATTTGTTAATAAAAAAACATTTTAACTACCATAAACTTTACTCCATTTACTGTTTAACAAACGAATCTAAAGGGTGTTTTTGAGCAGAATGTTTAGCGCTACTTCGAATTAAGCGGAGTTCTGGTTAAGAGGACTCGGTTTAGCGGCACAGTACTATAGTGCCGACACATAGACCGATACAAACTCCAACATAATGAAACTAGTAAAATAAACAGGATCAACGCATTGACTATAACACACTTTTAAGATAAAGCATTACTACACGAAAGCTTAAAATCTAAATTAATTTCGAACTTTGTTTTTAGTTACCGCCGATGAAACATTTAAAGTAAAAGAGTAGATAAACATATGCAAAGCATTGTGACTCGCAACTTAAAATACCTTGAATAAAAACTATAGCAATAATCACTTAGTTTGTAAAAAATATTTTACGAAAGTGATCATAAATTCTCTGAGAGAAATGCATTGTAAACAATTTAAATTCATTTGAAATGCCGACTGTGCTTCGTGAAATATGCAATAAACTATTTCATGTAAAGCCTGGGTAGCCCCAAGAGAATTCTCATGCAAATGAAAATCTGTAGTTTTTAAAACGTTTTAAACGAAAGGACGAAAAAAAAAATACCATAGGCATTTTACAGTAAACGGATGATTTAACGCAAGTTATCGATGATTTCTCATTTCTCACTCAACCTCGATGATTTCTCATTTCAAGCCTATTTCACTTCACTTCTCTTACTAAACTAATGAGCAAAAGAAGAAAAAGAATTATTCCCACTAGATTCGTAATTTACAGAAAAAAACGGTGTTTTTTCTTTTGTTTCGTTTTTAACTTATCTAAAATTAAAATATTTAACTTTCGTTCGTGTGTTTAATGGGACAAGCTTTCACGTGTGAAAGAAGATTAACACAGCACATCAATTACTACTTAAATGATTTTTAAATGAAATGTTTTTTGTAGTATATTGAAAAAAAAATGAAATTTTGGCAATTTTGAAACAGTTTTTCGCGTGAAATTAAAATAAAAATTAACTAAACATACAAAAAGAAAAATTTTAAATCAAATGCAAATAATTTATTAAGTTTTGTTTTTTGATAGTTGTGGGCATAAATTTGCGAATGAATGCTTGAAATAAAACTTATAATTAAATGTTAGACGCGATAGTTTATTGCCAGACTTTTGAAGAGAAAATGAATTAAAAGAGTAATATCATAATCGCAGTGCTTTCTAGTACATAAAATAAAGAAAAAACAGTTTCAAGCTGATTGTGCCTGAGCACTTACCAAACAGAAAAATAGTCTGATTAGTACACAGAATACATATGGCATATAGATATATTAAGCAGAAGCAAGAAGCTTCTAAAGCATTTCTTTTAATATCAATCTTTCAATATTTATTTACAAAAAATTGTCTTTGTTCGCTTGTACAATAGCTAATAAGATACTTTTTCAGTAAACTTTTCAAGGTAATAAATCTCTTTTTCGTGTGTCCAAAAAAAAAAAAAAAAAAAAAAAAAAAAAAAAAAAAAAAATCGAACTACTGTCTTCATCAAATTTACTGAGAAAATAATTTCGTGGTAACTAAACGCAGAGGAAACAATTTTTATGTGGATTTTTTTACAAAAAAAAAAAAAAAAAAAAATGAAAATGAAAACAGAACGGTGAATGTATTCCAACATCCTACACTTTCACGCAAAACAATTTCGATAAAACCGTTTGCGATCTCTTCAAATAATGGCTGCGTTCTTTCTGTTTGCTTGTTTCCGCTAGAACCATTCAGTGTCCGTTCTCCGGCAGATTTAACCCCGGCTAAAGCATCTCTGAAATTCCTTCAAGGTGGACTATTAGGAATCCCAAACAAAAGTGGTACATCACCGAAAGCTGTTTCGGATATTCCAAAAATAAACCGGGATCTCGAGCGACGCATGGATATAAGAACGGCCTGAGAGCATTTAGAAGACCGTCGATTGTTCCAGAATGTTTAGTTTATACTTAAAATTTCCATTCACATTTACTGTTATGTCCTACTGCAGGATTGCGTTAAACTTTTTCATAGCCTATTGTAATTCATTTTTTTTTTCGCCTCCCAATATAGCTGCATTTTTTGTGATTTATCCAGGTGGTAGGTAAACGCTGATAATACTGTGCTGTAAAAAAAAAGTAAAGAAAATAGAAACTAGATTATGTACCTACATTTTCTTTTTCTTTTTCTTTGAATATTATTATATCTCTTATAATCCCATGAGCAATCATGTTGGTAGTGACGTTGTGCCAACGTCACATTTCGTTACGTTTCCCCCACGTTACAAATGTGCCGTCCCTAGTAGCACCACAAGTTCAGAAGATGTTCACAGAATGTTCAAAAACGTTCATAAAACATCTGTTGAACGGCTTTTGAATTAGTTGTACTACTAGGGTATATGTGCGCCTTCTGTGATCCAAGCAACCTAACAGATTTCTTTGAACGTTAACAGACGTTCAGAGAACTTTGGGCTCTGCCTAGGGACGACTCTTCGTGTCAAACAGGTGACGTTGCAGTGTAATTGATAATGAGTCACAACGTGTCGTTTCAGTGCAACAAAATATGTTTCGCAGTAACGTTGTAGAGGATTTTCCTGATGGTAGCTATATATAACGTCCACAAAAACGTGTGTTTTTCAGGCTGTCCGTCTGTTTGCCCATAATTTTCTCAGAGACGAAACGTTGCCCACAAGCCACAACATCAAGAGTATGCATAACTGCTGTGACGGCATGGTACAGCATGGGCTAACTTAAGTCTCTTGCTGGAGGCTGCTAATGAATGATATAGGATCTTTTCAACGTTTCCTGCTGGTGTGGTTGTAATTTCGTTGCAATGGATGTTGGAATGCAAGCGGAAAGAGAAAGGGGACGAATTTCTTTACGTCAATGTTTCTCAACCTTCCAATATCTGCGACCCAATTTTCAATCCTATTTTTCATCGACCCCCCCCCCCTCCTATACGCTAATGTTACAATACGGCTTTAATTGTGAACCTTACAAATTATCAAGGTAGATATGGCTGAGGGTTTTTTGTATTGAAAATAAAAAGCCTTTTATATACTATTACTATTTTCTACATTTGTGAAAACCAGATTTTTCTGGAATGGCTGCTTTAAAGACAAAAATATAGACCTCAGCATTATAGAAGAAAAACATAGTGTCCAGTTTTCTAATATTAAAAACTGTTTTTAGAAATGTTTTACTCTGCAAGGACAAGCTCATGGAAGTGACTACTAATTATTTTAAACTTGTTCTTAATTTAGTAATGATAAATTTAATTATCAATATATTGTGCAGAATACATTTTACAAGTATATCATATCTGCAAAAAATGTTGCCGCACTAGTCTGGGAGATAAAACTCCGTCCCCATAAGAACACGGCAAGTGAAGCAAACATCCGGCTTGGCCAATGCTTGGAAGGGTCGACTCCCTCTGGGCTCGACTGCTGTGGGGACTGTGTTACGCTCATGGGAGCGGGTGCACGTAAAATCCGTCTTGGCTCCAATGCCCACCACGTTTTATACGCTACCTCTCGTAGTGCCGATTTCAGATGGATGGTCCTTCATCTGGAATTGGTTCGAAATTAGAGGAACACTGGCTATCTGGGGATAGTTTATATGATAATGTATTTTGTTTTACTTCATTTCATCAAATTAATAATTTTTTAGTCTTCAAAATTTTTATATGCTCGCTCCTCCGCACCTAGAATTATCACCCCACCCCACACAGTTTTAAATGGAAATAGGAAATGTTAGTTAGGTCCAATTATCTACGCCGGAGGACCGGAGGAATGACCGGAGGAATTAGACGGGAGGAATGGGATTGCCCTCCGTAGGTTACTTTCTAAGGGGTCCTAACCCGTATTTACGCGAAGAAGAAAACAACGCTAAACTTCGAACGGTTAGTTCGGCGGACGCGACCTGGTTTCGAACGAGGCACCTTACGTCTCCCAGTTCAAAGCGCTCAAAGCTATGCCACTGGTGGGGCCCCACAGTTTGAGAATAGATCTTTAAGTAAATGAACATGCATTATGATACACTTTCCAACAAAATAAAAGAAAAATAAATTGTACAAAAACTTCTATTATGATACTTTCTTAAAAAAATAAAATTGAAAGAAAACGAATACAGTATGTAGTCCCGAGAATCTGAGATCATCGAAAAAATAACGCACACACTGATTTGTTATCACTAGACCGCGGATTATATGCACTTAAAAAAGTGGACAAAAATATGCATCAAAAAAACCTAAAAATATGCACCAAATAACTGAAAACATATTCACATATTAACAGAAAATAAAAAACGTATTTACTTGTAAAGGTATTTTTCTATCACTTACTTTGCAATTATGACACATTTTTTTTTCTCTTTGAAAAGTCAAAAACATCATGAAAGACAGAATGAGAAATTTTTTATTCACAATCTTAGTGATATGAAATATGAATTAAAACTGCTTTCAGTGATTTTTTGTTTGCAATACACAGCTAAGTGTTTTTTCAAAATTTTCAATAGTAAGGCTTTGCTTTTTATCATCTAAAAATCATTTTTATACGCTGAAAAATGCTCTTTCAACATCAACGAAATGTCATTGCACAGTATTTTATAATATTTTCGCTTTGGATGGTTCTACTTTTTTCCGGTAATTCACTCCCCCTCACCATTAGTAAAAAATTATTTATTTTTATTCACTGCCAAAAAATCCTGAATTTTTATTTAAAATAAAAATTCAGTTTTCTCACTGATTTCTTCTCTTAATGTCTCTGGAATTTTTGCTAAAGCATTTTCCGTACTTTTTACAGCTTGACTCATTACATCACTCAGAAGCAGATTTTGATATTCTAATTTTGTGATGTCTGATGCTAAGAAGGAAAAATGTGTTTCGATTATCGATAGACCTTTTCGGATGGACATATCTCTTAAGCATTTCTTCCGCAATGAAAAAAGAAGAAGAATCGACGCCGTCCAAAGCATTAACTACATCTTTTATGGAGTTAGGTCTTGTCCATAATTCGAAATCCACGTCTTCATCAGGGTTGGCATGCTTGCTTTCATTCTAGCCATTTCTGAAATTTTAATATATAGGCTGACTTAATTTAAACTGTTGCAAATGCACACGAAAAAAATTGAAAGCGTATATGCTATTATGCTGGGAACCTGAGATTGTATAAATTTTTCAAAGCGTGGGACTTAAAGAAAAAAAAATACTGAAAGGAAGGTAAAAGAAGTTACAAATTCAATGCTAAAGAGATTAAAATATACATCCAACAGTGAAAAGGCGTCATTTTATGTAAAATCATAAAAACATTTGAAATATGCAATTGCATATGCAAATATGCGATTGCATATAATCCGCGGTCTGGTTATCACCCTTACTTTACTTAATGTTTAAAAAATGAATCTGAAGTTGTTTATTTTGGAGTAGGAAGTTTAGCGCTACTTTGAATTAAGCAGAGCTCCGATTAAGGACTGGGATTAGCGGAACTCGACTGTATTGCTTCCGCTTAGACTATGATACAAATTCCAACATAAGGAAATTAGTAAAACAAATAGGATTTAAGCATGGATTATGACACACTTTTAAGATAAAGCACTATAACGAAAATTTAAAATCTAAATGAATATCGAACTTTGTTTTTTGCTACCGCCGATGAAACGTTAAAATAAGAGTACAAGGACATATGCAAGACAATATTGTGACTGGGAACTTAAAATACCTTGTATAAAACAATATTACAACAATCACCTGGTTTATAAAAATATATTACAAAAGCGCTCATAAATTGTCGCAGACAAATGCATTGTAAACAATTTAAATGCATGTCAAAGGCCTTCTACGATTCACAAAATATGCAATAATTATTGCATGTAAAGTCCGAGTCCCCTAAGGGAATTCTGATGAAAATGAGAATCTATAATTTAAAAAATATTTTAAACGAAGGAACGGGAAAAAATGCATTATTCATACTACTTCTATTAAACAGTAAGAGAAAGTTTTAACGCAAGTTATCAACCTCAATGATTTTTCATTTCGAGCCGTATTTCATGTCCCTTCTCTTCCTAAAATAATGAGTAAAAAAAGAAAAGAAAAAAAAAAAGCTATTCGTTTGCACTAGATTCGTTTTTTGCAGAAAAGAAATGGAGCTTTTTTCAGTTCTGCTTTGTTTTTAACTTGTCTAAAATTAAAATATTCTACTTTCGTTCGTGTGCTTAATGGGACAAGCTTTTACAAGTAAAAAAAAGTTTAACAGAGTACATCAATTATTATTTAAATGGCTTTTAAATGAAACAGTTTTTTGAAGTACTTTGAAAAAAAAATGAAATTTTTGCAATTTAGTAAACAGTTTTTTCCGAGAAATTAAAATATAAATTAACCACAAAGAACGTATAAAATGAAATGCAGAACGATTACTAAGCTTTTGTTTTGTAACGTCCAGGCGTAAATTTGGGAATCAATTCTTGATATAAAAGTTATAGTTTAACTAGCGGCTACCCGCGACTTCGTCCGCGTCGGCTTTAGAATTAGGTCCCGAGAGAAACGAAGCATGTGTGAATAACAAATATGTTTGCGACTAAAGAAACTGCATTTAAATATTATTTGCCTTTTTACTAATTTTAAATGAAGTATAATGCATGGTAGTATACTTCATTTAAAATAAGAGAGTATGCAGAATTACTAAATTTAGATTTTTTTCAGGCATTTGACGAATAGAGACAGTTGCGACAGTACTTGCGAACTGTTTTGAGTGTTCTTGTAAAAGAAATATTTATATTATATGCATGAATTTTAGCCTATGTTAATCAGGAATAGTGAAGCTTTCTATTAGCGAAAAAGTTTTAGAATCGGTTCTGTAGTTCAAGAGATACCCAGAGAGCGTAATGCATTAGAAATATTTTGAGTGTTCCTGTAAAAGAGCTATTTGCGCTACATGCATGAATTTTAGCCTATAAGACTGAAGAATAGTGTAGCTTACTATCAGTGAAAAAAGTTTGTAGCCTATTACACTCAGGGTCCCAATAGTGTCTAAGAGGTTCTGCTCTCAAAACTGGAATGCAGGGGGTGTCAGGTTCAAACCCTGGTCGCGCCTGTCTACCTAGCCGCTCGCAGTTTTCCGTGTTTTTTTTTTTTTAACCTCGCGAAAATACGCGCTAGGATCCCTAAGAAAATTCCACACAGAGGAATTCCCCATATACTCCTAAGACCCTAGTGCAGTCAATCGGTCTTAATCCACAAACAAACAAACTATAATACTCAGGAATAATGTAGCGAATAGAGACAGTTACGACAGGATTTTCGAACTGCTTTGAGTGTTCCTGTAAAGGAACTATTTACGCTACATGCATGAATTTTAGCCTATAATACTCAAGAATAGTGTAGCTTACTATCAGTGAAAAAAGTTTTGGAATCGGTTCAGTACTTAGAGAGATACACATAGAGCGTAATGTAATTCTTATGAGTATCCCTGTAAAACAACTATATGTGATATATGCATAAAAGGTTGTCTATAACACTCAGGATCCCACCAGTGTCATAGAGATTCTGCTCTCAAAACTGGAAGGCGGGAGGTGCCAGGTTCAAACCCCGGTTGCGCCTGTTGACCTAGCCGCGCGCAGTTTACCGTGTTTTTTTCAAAACCTCGCGAAAATACGCGGATCCCTTGAAAAATTCCACACAGAAGAATTCCCCATATAGACCTAGGACCCTAGTGCAGTCAATCGGTTTCAATCCACAAACAAACAAACTATAATACTCAGGAATAATGTAGTTTTCAATCAGTGAAAAAAGTTTTAAAATCGGTTTAGTAGCTACAAAATTTCTATAGAGCGCAATGCATTAGAATTATTTTAAGTGTCTTTGTAAAAGAATTATTTATGCTATATGCTTGAAAGTTTGCCTCTATGTTTATCCAGATCATAAGCTATCTTCATCTTAAATTTTTTCAACCATTTTTGTGTGATTCAGTCAAAAACATCCAAACACATAATCGTACACATTTATATTATTGGTAGGATTTGGAAATTTATGAACTTAAAGAAACACATCTGAACTTTACTTGGTACTTACGTATTATCCCGGCGGTCATTCCCGCCAAACTGTTTTTTCGTCAAATGAGTTGCCAAACGTATTCAGAACCATTTAAAATTTCATGTGCCCAGCATTTATCTCGGCAAAAAATCGCACGTCTTGGCAGTAGAAAGCCATACACTGAGCCTACGTATGGACTTCTATTGCTGCTGATGAATATCGAAATTTTTCGTTCGAAACAGGTATATAGTTTGTTTTGTACTTTTTAATATGTGTTTTTTTACGAAGTTTTCGTCATTTTATCTTCTAAACACCAATTTAAGTGTTTTTTGTCACACGGTTATTTTTCAAATTGAGTACTATTGAAACTCAAGATGTCGCTGAAATTCTTCTTTTCTTTACATAGAAATGAACTGTTTTTTGAGGATCGTAAGCCTATGTGGAAAACAAAATTGAAATTTTTAAATATATTAACAATATAATTGATGAAAAAACGAGTTTTATGTTCTAAAACATTTCCCATAAAGCTGCATTTTGAAAGATCAGGACATGGATCATGCTTCCAATATACTACGCGTGCCTATGCAAGGAAACACTTTCATAAAATCCACGTCTTGGAAATCGAATGCATCTAGGGAGATTAAGGTTTACGACCTATACATATGAGAAAATATTGGAACGGGTGAACTATAGTTGAGTTTAGATGGTATTTTCGGATTTTAACGAAAACTCCCGTGTTATCAAAGAATGCCATCGAGGCGAGAGAGTGAATGTTGGTTTCAGTAAGCAAAAAGTAAGTTAAATCTCAACACACACTCACCGGTTATATAACATTTTCTGACAAAAGTCCTTACCCGCCCCTTCCAAATTCGACGAACATAAAAAAGGCTGTTTATCACAAAGTAATTTCGGGTGGCGCTGTAACTTAGTTTTGAGTGCTGTTTCAATCCTTTAAATAAATAGGAAGATGGCATAAATAACTGCCCAGACAGAACAGCAAACTTGCATCAAACTTGCAGCAAGCTTGATTTATCAAGTCAATAAACTTGAATTAAGCTTGAAAATTTCAAGTGTGTAAGCTTCATGCAAGCTTGAATCAAGTGTTCTAGTTTACACTTGACCAGCTTGCATTAAGCTTGACATAGCAAGCTTGAATCAAGCTTGACATAGCAAGCTTAATTTCAAGCTTTAAAAATTTTCCTAAAAAAAAAATTTCTAAATGCATGGGGCGCCCGTTGGTGAACTCGCCCCACATACTTTATTTTATCACGCATTTTCCCCTCTATGCTGAAATTTTAAGTTATTTTAATCTGTTTCCATCAAACGTCCGCGGCAGGGTTCGATCTCGGGAACTATGGGCTGGGAGGCCAACGTGCTAACCGTTCCGCCAATAAGTCTCGCGCTGCTGTGACTAAAGTTTGAAGTGACTGTTGTCACGCCGTTCTCTGGCCAGATCGATCAGTATGGGCGATGCCGATAAGTTTCTTTTATTTTTCCATGGGATGAATCAAAATTTAACTAATGTTATGTGTGATTTATAGACTCTGTTAATAGGGAAATAAGCATACTATAAACTTGAAAGCAGGACACGTTTTAAAACTTTCAATATCGCAACACTCATGTTGAGCAATACTGCTGGCCAAATTCGAGACAAACGACTGATTTTGAAATCAATTTCGTAGTACAATTGTATTTTATTTTGAAGAATTTCCATATTTGGAAATATAGAATCTTTTTTTTTTAATTCTATGGTCAACTACATTTATGACTGATTAATTATTTGTGGCGGCCGGATTGCGCCTCATTCTACCACCCATACAGTGAAGTATATTAACTAACTAAATTGTTTTAATTATATTTAAATTTATTTTTATGACTAATTAATTAGTTAATGAAATTACTAATGTTAATTAGATGTAAATAAAACTAAAACTACCCTCGTGTTACACTTCAGAGGGCCTTATCCCATTCATTCCTTCCCCTTGCGTGTTCTAATGTTCCTTGCTTGGCGATATCTCTTATTTTTTGTGAGAAATCACCCAACGTTAGTATCATTGAAGTTTTGTATCCCAATTTCGAAAAATTTGGATGAAATGCATAAAAAAAGTATTTAATTTAATAAACGAACAAATGGTGTCCACACGGAATATTTTGCTATTAGTTATTTACGATTTTTTCAAAATATCCTCAAATAAGAATATCGTAGAAAGGTTATTCCTGCTTGCTTCGAGTATTGCTCACTAGCAAAGGGAGAGAATATTTCGCCTCAGAATTGAAACTCAAATGTCCTAGTACCCTACTTCTCGAATCGACATCCTTTATTGTGTGTGTACTGAAGAAATTTGAAAGGGAACAATTGCTTTGAAATGCCCGGAAGAGTGCGTTTCTCCTGATTTGAATATGAACGGCCGGACATTCATGAACGAGCAGAATACATCAGCTGCGGGAGACGTGACACTTGAGCGAGCAATTGTGTACGTATGTGCTCTTCTCGCACTGTCCTAACTAATTATTCTGCATGATTGCCTTACTCCATAATATATCGCGCAGAAGAGAGAGATAGTGTAGTAGAACTAACTCTGTTTCGAATACACGGTTCGATATTTTGAACAAAACACGGTGTGTCCCAAAATCAACAGGGAATTAATTGTTTTACAATTGTTTTATCCTTTTTTACATTTATTTCTTTCGGCCAAAGCTCTAATCTGCCAAATTAGATTCACCTCTAATTTTGTCGTTTTTGTCTCCTTGGATGGAAACACCACAGATTAGACAACTTAGTTCTTGACTAATAGTTATTATGAAGGTAATAAGATTATTTAACCGCTATAGTAGTATTAACCGTTTGACTGCTATCCATCAAAATCCCTCAGACACCCTCCAATAAAAGTATTCGAGCAAGAGAGAAAATTCCCACTTTTAGATTTGAGAAAAATAATTGAGTTTTTGAAAAATGCACAACTTAATATTATTTTTCATATTTATGCATAGCCTAACTGATATTCTATGATAAATAATTTTTAATATACGAAACGAACGCAGGAAATTTCTCTCTTGCTCGAATACTTCTTTTGGAGGGTGTACATTCCAAAAGCGCGATAGCGCTGCATAGCAGTCAAACGGCTAATTTTGAAGCGCTTAGAAAATCTTCGACAAAATTGTGTAATAATATTTTTAAATTTCAAAAATAGTTTTATGCATCATGGTTAACGAGTTGAACATGATTTTTCGATATGTTAGGAACTACGGAGAAAAAAATTATATTTCATTAGAGAGAAAAAAATCTTTTTTTTTTCCCCTTTTAGTTTAATCAAAATAGCGTTTGGACGTGCAAAGAGGAATGAAAGAACTAACTTTGAATGGATTATGATATACCTTACCCTAGTAGCACAACTAGTTCAAAAAACGTTCAAATTACGTTGGAAACACGTTTTATGACGCTAAAAAACGTGTTTTAAACGTCTTTTGGACTATTTGTGCTACTAGGGTATATACTCGATACAAAGTCGACTCAAGTAAAGATGGAAACCTCTAGCTTTATGAAAAAAATAGTTAAATTTCGCGACCTCGTGTGTAGACCGAAAGCTAAATTTACACTGCCGACAGAATGGATGCCTTTTCTTTTTTTTTTTTTTTCAAAAAAAATAAAAATAAAAAAATAAAGATATTTTTACGCAACTTTATATTCAAACTTAATTGCTTTTGTATTCAATATTCCGGGGCAATTTTTTTTTTCATAATAGCTTATAATGGCAGTATTCTGCTTAGTAGTAGTATGGTAGTTCTCGCACAATTTATTCTATTTGTTTTGACATAGAGTCATTTCAAATGAAAAAGCAGTATTCCACTAATAATCTTCCTTTTTATAACTAGTATGCATTTTTTAAGAGATATTAAACTGGGTATTCTGGAAAATCTATTTTAAACAAATTGAAATTGCAATTTTCAATTCAAAGCATGATAACTGCGACTCCAGTGTGACATTATCACTTCTGACACTTGTGATTTGAAAATGACTATCGGGAATACAAGGAAGCTGAAAATAGCGAAAAAATGCATTAGAATTAGGGAACGGGTGGATTTTAAGATTTTAAAATTAGATCGTACAATTTAAATCGTACGCAGATTTTTTTCTTTATTTTTATGCATGATTATTAAAAAAATTTAAACAGATGGTACAAACGATCCAGATTTTACTACTTTTTTAAGCTTAACTTTTTAATCTTTTAAGAGTAATGGTGGTAAAAGTTTTATCTTGGAGTGGTTGAACCGGAATGGTTTCAGAGTCAGGGAGTCAGGGATAAGCGTAAGTATACAGTTAGATATCCCTTAGATCTTAGATCGCCCTTTCGCGATTCGAACTCAAGCAATGTGAAAACTCCGGAATGTGGTGGAAGACGTTGGCTGATGTCAATCGCATTGTGTGCCACTTAATAGACTACTAAGAGGCTAATAATGCCGGCTGTTAAAGGGAGAAGAGATATATGAAATTGACCTAATTGCTTAGCTTATAACGAACGGGGAGCGGAAAGGAAACTTAATTTCTCTCCCAGAATTTCTGTGTGCATATCAACAAGCTTTCTGTTAACCCTTTAACGCGCAGTATTCCCGCTCTGGGAACACCCGACTCTGACATTTTGACTGTTGCCAGTCACGAAGAATAGATTGGATTTCTATCAAAATAGTTGCGGGTGACAGAGCTCCACGAGAATCCTTTACTTTTTAGCACGTCTATTTCCCGTAAAAAAAGGGTCACGATTATTTTTAAGCAGCAGTGACATCTGCTGAAAAATTTAAGATTGCGAGAACAGCTGGATAGATTGCCCAATGCTGAAAAAAGGGCAGCCGTTGCCATCGCTCGACTTCACGACCAGCAAGAGGGCAGACGATCGAAACGTTCATCGCGTGCCACAGATATAGAGACCCTTTTTTGACGCAGCTGGCTGTGCGGCAGAGCCAGCTGTGCACAGCCAGCTGCGTCCCTTTTTTCAGCATTGGGAAAGGGTTGTGCCTCAAAGGGTTAAAATTTCCACTTATGTACTCAATGCCGGAATCGCAGTTCGCTGAGATAGGGTCTTGATGTCGCGTTCCTGTCTGGAAGTCTTTTAAGGTCTTATCAAAAACAATTTCCCGTATTGCGAAGTCTATAAAAAGCATATAAATTTGACTCCATCCAAAGACTTAAAAAGAAAAAAAAAACCTCAGAAGGAAAGGTAAACGGTTTTATTCTACACTCTAAGCAATTTGGTATGTACAAAGTATAAAATATTCACAGGGATATCACAAAAGAATGAAGTATTCAAAGTCATAGTTGCATACAAGAGAAAATATATTTATAATTTCGGATAAATTCACAATCAAACAAATTTTTAAAAATTTATAAAATTATACTCAGCAAATGTCATCAGCCAGCACTCATTCTCCGCAGCTGCAACTTGTTTAGGTTAGATTCAGAAAGTTGACGTGATCCAACTTCGACTTAATATTTTTGACTAGTGTGCTTGACTATTACAGTATTAAATCAAGTATTGAAAATTTGTTACGAGAAGTTTCATTACATATTGCCGTTAGAATGTTTCAATAATTCTTGAGTTTTGTGTTATTTTTATGTTGATTTTTTCTATGAAAATAGGATTTGAAATGCTATATCCTTGTTCGGTAGAAACATATTACGTTGAATTGAGTTATTATGACTTCTTTTCATAAACCGCATCGTAAAACAGCTAAGGTTAGATTCAAGAAATCTTACATCTGGCGTTCTTCAGCTTGGCCTTATGATTTCTGACTAGTCTGTTTGGATATGGCAGTATTAAATTCAATATTCATAAGCTGCTAGGGACTACTTTATTCTATATAGCCGTAAGAATGCTTCTATATTTCAAGAGATTTAGTGTTATTCCTATGTTATAATCTATATATGACAAATAAATGAGATTAGAAATACTGCATTCTTAGATTGGATTATGTTTGGTCCAATGTCTGTGACTTTTTCTAAGTTATTGACTTCTCTTCATATTTCTAAGAGTATAACAGCTACGGTTAGATTCAAGAAGTCGTACATGTGGCGTTTTCCAACTTGGCTTTATTATTACGGACTAGTCTGTTTGGACATGGCAGTGTTAAATTAAGTAATAAAAAGCTGCTAGGTACTTTTTTATTCTATATAGCCGTAAGAATGCTTCTATATTTCAAGAGATTTAGTGTTATTCCTATGCTGTAATCTATATATGACAAATAAATGCGATTAGAAATACTGCATTCTTAGATTGGATTATGTTTGGTCCAATGTCTGTGACTTTTTTCGAGTTATTGACTTCTCTTCATATTTCTAAGTGTGTAACAGCTACGGTTAGATTCAAGAAGTCGTACATCTGGCGATCTCTCACTTCATCTTATTATTACTGACTAGTCTAATTCAATATGGCAGTGTTAAATTCAATATTGAAAGCCTGATAGGAGTGTCTTTATTCCATATAGCCGTCCGAATGTTTCAGTATCTCTAGTGTTTTCGTGTTATTCCTGTGTTGTGAATTTTCTATGAGAAATAAATACGATTAAAAGTACTATATATCAATACGGTAGGTTGAAACATATTAGGTTGGAGTGAGTTATTACGACTTCTTTTCATATTCCGCAAGGTAAAGCAGCTAAGGTTAGACTCAAGATGTCGTGCATCTGACATTCTCCAACTTGGCCATATCATTGACTAGTCTACTAAAATATGACAGTATTATGTTGGATATTGATATCTGATGGGGGCTACTTTTTTTTCCATATTACCGTGAGAATGTTTCAACATTTCCAGAGTTTTGGTATTATTCTTATATTGCGATGTTTCTTTGAAAAATAAATATGATTAGAAGTGCTATATACTTGTACGGCGTATTCAAACAAATTTTGTTGGATGTTCTATTTTAGTGAGCAACGGCGACTTTCCACATTTTATTCCGCAGCGATAAACCGTTTAGATTCGTTTAGATTCAAGAAGTCGTGCAACTGCCCTTCTCCAACTTCGTCTTATCATTACTGACTACTCTACATTAATAGGACAGTATTAAATGCAATATTAAAAATCTGTATAAAGTAGCTTTATTACATTCAGCCGTCAGTATGTTTCGAAATTTCTATAGTTTCCGTATTATTTTTATGTTGGGATTTTTCATTCTAAATATGATTTGTAGTTTTACATCCTTGTACGGTCGATTGAATCATATTATGCTGGATGTTTTTTCACTTTTACTGAGTTATTAGACTTCTCTTAATATTCCGTAACGTAAAGCAGTTACAGTTAGATTCAAGAAGTCGTGCATCTGACGTTCTCTAACTTCGCCCTATGATTACCGACTAGTCTGCATTAATAGGGCAGTATTAAATCCAATCTTGAAAGTCTGCGAGGTTCATCTTTACTCTATATAGGCATCAAAATATTTCTAGAACTTTCGCGTTATTCTTAAGTCGTGATTTTTCTAAGAGATGTAATTTTGAGTTTTATAACTTTCTACGATAGATTGAAATACATTCGGCATATTCTTTAATACATATTATTTTCATTCTTTTAATGACTGGTTTTTAAAATCATTCTTTATATACGGCACATGGCATATTTTGTATGACTTTCAAGCTGATACTTTGCTCTTCAGATGTTTGTTTAAACTTTTGAAATTTTTCTTGTTTTTTTAATTTTTTGAAGCAGAGAATACATAAGGGGCATTTGAAATTTATTTGTTGATATCGAATTAAATATTATTAAAGCTTGTGGATGCTGAGAGTAGAACATTAACTTCATGTAATAATTATAGAATTGCTTATGATATATTTTTATTGAATACATTTCAGCACATTATTCCTTCTCAAGATGCTTGTTGAAACTGCAGATATTAATCTTTCAAGTTCCTGGAGATCTGGATATTTTAGATGCACTTAAAATATAATTGGTGACATCGATTTAAAAGTATCAAAGCTTGCGGATGCTGACTGAATAATACATACTTCATACAATTATGTTTGAATAACTCATGAGGTAGCAACATTGATTTTAAGAAGATGAATATGTATAATAGATTTAGTACTTTTTCAGGAAGATTTAGAAAATTGCTAAAATAAGTTCAAAGGGAATAAGGATCTGGTTTGAACACTTCTTTCACTTGATACTTTTGCTCATTTGTAATAAAAAAAAATAGAAAATATTAATGGTGAAAATTTATGCCTCTTGCTTTTATTTCATGTTTAATTTATAGGACATATTAATTTCCTTCTTAGTTATCCCCATCCTCTATGTTTTTCTTCCAGCGGTCAGGTACAACGGGCAGATAATCAGGTAAGGTGTACCAGGTACAGTCTTCAATTTCACAAATACCATCGTAGACGATTTTTGCTTTCAGTTTACGAAATTTTTTACTGTCCTCCTTCATTTCGTACTTGTCACCGAGGTAGTATATAACGAACTTTCTTTTTCCAACTGCATTCTTCTTTCTACTTTCTGGAATATCCTGGCATTCTTCATTCACCCATACTTCATATGCATTTGCAGGCTTCACGCAAGGTCTGAAATGTTTTTGTGAAATGTTAGTAAAATAAAAACAACTGCAAAGGGAGAGCTCAGGATCACGCCAGAAACATTTATATCTGCATAAATAGCCTTTTAATCTTAAAAAGTCAAATATATACTAGTAATACTTTAAAATTCCAATTTACATTAAACTTAATTTGAACGCTCATCTCACTTTCAGGTAGCTTATTATTTTTGTTAATTAATAGAAACTCAGAAGTAGTATGTAATAACCTACTACACATTCTGCGACCTAATAGTTTGTAAAAGTTCATTTTTAGCAAGAAAAATTCTTAATGATTATATTAATTACCGTGTAAAACAAAAAAAAAATTAATATATTTCACTGCAAACATTATTTATACAGATTTCTAGACCTATAAGCTTTGGGTATTGGGAAAACTGATGACAATCTTATATAAATATGATTCAGGAGACATTCAAATACAAAATTAAAATGCTACTGAAAAATAATCGGAATTTACCATTGCAAACCATTTTCGCTTAAATTGATCAATTAAATCTTTATTTATAATTTTTTAAAGCAATAAATCATTTCAAGTTTTTTAAACACCAAACAGCATTTTTGCCAGAGTAGACACAAAGGATGGACAAAGGAATATGATATTTAGAATTCTTGAGAAGACATTCATTGGTGTATCAAAAGAATTTCGTACATCACAATGTACAAGTATTCAAGACAAATGATTAACTGCTATTATAGAGATACATTGAGAAGAAGTATGTTTTTATAAAGGCATGAAAACACAAGTCATGTCGTTAAAATTAAATCTTTTTTAGTGACTGATTGTTTTAATTCATGATTTATGAAGTAATACTCACATCATAAAATTGAAGAAACTTCTCACTCTTTTACGGAAATTCATCTTTGAATCACCTGACGGAGTTTGGAAGAATTAGCAAATAAATAGAGGATGAAGTAGTCTGTAAAGTCTTGAAAAATCACTGGAAATTATTCTGATAGACAGGAATTCTTTGCTATAGTATGTTTAAGAACAGCATTCAACTTTGAGGTATTTGGAGGAAGTGACAAAAGTATTGTTGAAAGAATTCTGCTTAATAATTGCGACAACAACATTGTTCTAAAATCAGTTGTTGTGACGAAATGAATTGACTTGTTGTAAAGACTCCGTGTTCCTTTCATTGTTTCATTTTACAAGTAATTGTTATATTTAAATTTTAGAATTGCAGTGAATCTATCTCTCTTTCTCGCATGATTGTTTGACAGTGGCAGTCATGAAATTTAACGGAATGTTGTCATATAGATTGTCCCCCCCCCCTCAAATTCTTCTGTTGGAGGATTTTTCTTTTTTTTTTTTTTTTTTTTTTTTTTTTTGTATTTCAAAAATACCACAGTAACTATTTTTTATCAAGCAGTTTTTGGATAAAATATGAATCGGATATCTCAAAACGGTTGAGCGATAAACGCTCAGAATGATTGAGTATGGCCTTTTGTGTAACGAAGTTGCTCTTCTCATTTATAACGAGAAGATTTCTTTCAGTGGAGCTGTTACATCCGGTACAACATTCGCCCCTTTTTGAAAGAAATGACTTCATGCATTTTTCTATATTTTTCATCATTAAAAGGAGTGGTTTCTCTGAATGTTGCTCCATTTTCATTGCAATCAGTTATGACTGCTTTTAATCATAAAACTGAGCAATTTCTATGAAAAGTTCATGTAGGTATCTAATGCCTTTTCCTCATACTTGATCGTTTTTAATTAGAATAGTTATATTTTGGTTTTCTAAAGCAATTTATGCGATGCATAGCAGTTAAATTATTTTGAGCGTTTCTTGAAGATATAGAATATACACAAATTATTTCTGGCAATCTAACATTTTCTGCTGCATAAGTAAACATTTATACTCTGGACACATTGAAATTCTCTAATAACGACCACTATAGACATAGTGTAGTAAGCGGATAGCTGAGGGGCACATGCCTCTCCAAACGCCTTAGCAAAACCTTTTGATTTAAAGTTTTGAACACCTCTTTCTATATTTTTCATCATTAAAAGGAGTGGTTTCTCTGAACGTTGCCCTGTTGAATTCACCTCTAACAGTCAGCATATGCTTATCTTCGGGGGGGATACAAGGAGTGGGAGTGGCACAAGCTCCCTAGGCTTGTTTCAAATGTTAAATTTTTCCTAAAACTTCCAAATTCTGAATGCAGTGGGAATTTAATAACGGTCCTCATAGGCATAGCGTTAGGGGAGATTCAGGGGGCACATGCCCTCTTCCCAATCTCCTTTCAAATATTCTTATCTAAAACATGTTTTTCAGAAGCCTTTAAACTCTGGACTCATTGAAAAAATAATAATGGTCACCATTGGTGTAGTGTTGGGGGGTGCATGTGCCCTCTTGAACCTCTCCCCTAACTTTTTTTTCAAAATCATTTGATTTAAAACACTTTTTATTTCAAATTTCTCTTCTCTACGCTTAAACTCGATATGTGCAGGTCGGCCACCAAATACTTTGCACATAGTAAGAAAATTTCTTTTCTTGGGTAAGTCGAAATATCGTTCACACGTAAAAAGAGATCGGGAACGAATTTCTTTAAGTCAGTGTTTTTCTCAAACTTTAAATATTTCGACCCAATTTTCAAACATATTTGAAAATTGGGTCAAATTGGATTGAAAACAAAAGTTTTTCCTGTACTAGTACTATTTCCGATGTCCAACTTTGAAACCGGATTTTCTGGGAGGGCTGCTTTAAAGACAAAATATAGATGTCAGCAGTATAGAAGAACATTTAGTGTCAGTTTCTAATAGTAAAACTTTGTTTGAAAATTTTCACTCTGCAAGACAAGCCCCTGGAAGTCCCTTGTATTTTTTGAACGTTTTCTTAATTTAGTATTGATAAATTATCAAATTTATTGTGCAGTACGGATACATTTACAAGTATGTTATATCAGTGTAAATATGTATTTTTATTTTTTATTGTGTCAGAACGTATTTTCTTTTGTTAAATTTCAGTAAATTAATAATTATTTAAATAGTCTTTTATTTTCAACCTTATACGCTGCTTTAAGTAAATGAAGATACACCGTTTAAACGTTTTTCAAATGACTAGGGGAAAACATATAAAAGAAGAAAGTATAAACAAAATTCTCAAAAGTACGTGTATTTTTGTAATAACAAACACTGAAAAGAAAGTTTTAAAATAATATACTGCATCTTATATTACTGAATGAAAATAAAATACATAAAATCAATGCAATACAAAGGTTTATTCTGAATTGAATATACAGCTAGTACTAGTATTCCTATTCATTCCGTGTGTACAAAATATTTTTTTTTAATTTTCGGCTGTATGGCTGTGTGAGAATGCACAGAAAAAAGTTCATTGTGCACAGTTAAAGGTGCTTGCTTAACTTTATCATTTAAATCTCCTGATATTAGATATTCTTGCAGAAAACTAAAACCTGTGAAAGCTTGTTGAAAATTTATATCCCAGAATTTCTTTTCTCTTCATTTCTAAAAAAAACGTATCAATGAAGTTTTCGATTTCAGAAAAACGTATAAATGAAATTATTTAACATTAAAGTCCAATGAATTTCGACGGGACCCTTCAGAAAAACGTATAAACGAGAAACGCATAAACGGTGCTGCACTCCTTCATGATACACTTTCCAAAATAATGAAAGAAAACCAGGTGGGACCGGAGCATCTACAATGACACATTTATTCCATTTTTATGTTCGGTAAGAGCAGAGGTCAAGTAGCGAAAATATAACATGCCCACACATTTTTTAATAAAAAAAACTTATATCCTTTACTCTCTTTAATGTTTAAAAAACGAATTTAAAGAGTGTTTTTGAGCAGAATCTTTAGCGCTATTTCGAATTAAATAGAGCTCGAGTTAAGAGGACTCGGATGAGCGGGACACTACTGTAGTGCCAACCCATAGACTGATACAAATTCCAACTTAATGAAACAAGTAAAAGAAACAGAATTGACCCATGGATTATGGCACGCTTCTAAGATAAAGCAATACTACACGAAAACTTAAAATATAAATGAATTTCGAAATTTGTTTTTTTTTTCTTACTGCCGATGAAACATTTAAAGTAAAAGAGTAGATAGACATATGCAAAGCAATATTGTGACTGGAAACTTAAAATACCTCGAATAAAACAATATAGGAATAAACACTTAGTTTATAAAAAATATTTTACGAAAGTGCTCTTAAATCGCAGACAAATGCGCTGTAAACAATTTAAATGCATGAAATATGCAATAAACTGTTTCATGTAACACCTGTGCACCTTCAAGAGAATTCTGATGAAAAATCTATAGATTTTAAAACATTTTAAACGAACGGACGCAAAAAAATCATACTGTATGTATTAAGCAGTAAACGGAAGTTTTAACGCAAGTTATCAACCTCGATGATTTTTCATTTCAAGCCGTATTTCACTTCACTTCTCTTACTAAACTAATGGGGTAAAAAAAAAAGGAACTTTTCCCACTAGATTCGTTTTTACAGAAAATAAATGGAGTTTTATTTCCTTTTGTGTTTTGCTTTTAACTTATCTAAAATTATAATATCCAGCTTTCGCTCGTGTGTTTCATGGGACAAGATTTCACATCTGAAAGAAGATTAACACAGCACATCAATTACTATTTAAATGGCTTTTAAATGAAATGGTTTTTTTAAGTACATTGAAATAAATTCAATTTTTGCAATTTAGTAAACAGCTTTTCGCGTGAAATTAAAATAAAAATTAACCACGCGTACAAAAAGAAAGTTTTAAAATTAAATGCAAATAATTTATAAAGTTTTTTTTTTTTTTTTTTTTTTGGTACGTGTAGTCATAAATTTGTGAATGAATGCTTGAAATAAAAGTTATAATTGAATGGTAGACGCGATAGTTTATTGCCAGTCTTTCGAAGAGAAAATGAATGAAAAGCGTAATATCATATTCGCAGTGCTTTGTAGTACATTAAAAAAAAAAAAAAAGTTCAAGCTGATTGTACCAGAACACTTACCAAACAGAAAATAGCCTGATTTGTTCATATAATACATATGACTTATAATATTTTAAGCAGATAGGAAGATTTTAAATCATTTCTTTTAATATCAATATTTAAATATTTATGCACAAAAAATATCTTTGTTCGTTTGTAAAATTGCTAATAAGCTACTCTTTAGTAAACGTTTCCAGGTAATAAATCTGTTTTCGAGTGTCCAAAAAAAAAAAAAAAAAATCCGAACTACTGTCTTCATCAAATTTACTTCAGAAATAATTTCGCGGTTACTAACGCCGAGGAACTATTTTAAGTGGATTGTTTTACAAAAAAGAAAAAAAAAAAAGAACAAACCAGAAAAGCGAATGTATTCTAAGAGCATTCTCCTTCACACAAAACAATTCCGATAAAACCGTTTGCGATCTCTTCAAATAATGGTTTGTTTCCGCGAGAACTATTCAGTGTCAGTTTTCCAGCAGCTTTAACCTCGGCTAAAACATCTCTGAAATCCCTTCAAGGTGGTCTATTAGGAATCCCAAACAAAAAAAGTGGTCCATCACCGAAAGCTGTTTCGGATATTCCAAAAATAAACCGGGATCTCGAGCGACGCATGGATATAAGAACGGTCTGTGAGCATTTAGAAGACCATCGATTGATTCAGAATGTTTGGTTTATATTTAAAATTTCCATTCACGTTTACTGTTATGTCCTACTGCAGGATTGCGTTAAAATTTTTCATGTCTTATCGTGATCGATTTTTTTTTTCACCTTCCAATATAGCTGCACCTTTTGTGATATAGCCTGGTGGTAGGTAAACGCTGATAATACTGTGCTGTAAAAAAAAGGTAAAGAAAAAAGAAAATAGATTACGTGCCTATTTTTTTTTAAATTATTATAGCCCTTATAATCAGGGTGCGAATTGACGGGGGAGATGCCGGGGATCGTCCCCGGCTGAAGAACGTAATATCCCTGGCTAGAGAAATATTAATGGATCCCTGCCAGGGATACTATTTATCCCCTGCTGAAGAAATGTTACACTGGTGAGTGAAGATTTGGGATTGAAGTCAAGAAGTCAAAATGAAGGTGGTATGTTATCGTTTGTTACTATACTCTAAGGCGACTGCCTTAAAATTTCCTCTCTTTTCTAAAAACCCTCAAGGGTGGCTTCCAGTGCAGGCATATTGTATGTAGCTTGTGTAGCTGTGATTCCATAGAACAAACAATCTATGATTTTTGTTTGAATATAAGTCAGTTTCCACACGTGTCGGCGACTGCATTTTTCAAGTAATATCATGTGAGTGAAGCATTTGCACCTTCCCTCCTTTTTCTTTTTAAGTGTCCCCCCTGGAAAATGTTTTCTTTCAAATGTCCCCCCCCCCTGGAGAAAATGTTCAGTTCGCACGCTGCTTATAATCCCATGAGCAATCAGGTTGGTAGTGACGTTGTGCCAAAGTTCTATTTCGTTGCGTTCCCCCACGTTACAAATGTGCTGTACCTAGTAGTACCACTAGTTGAGAAATTGATCAGAGAATGTTCAAAAACGTTCATAAAACACCCATTGAACATCTTTTGAACTAGTTTTACTACTAGGGTATATGTGCGACTTCTGTGATCCAGACAACCTAACAAAGTTCTTTGAACGTTTATAGACGTTCAGAGAACTCTGATTCTGCTAGGGACTATCCTTCGTGTCAAACAGGTGATGTTGCAGTGTAACTGATTAGTCACAACGTGTCGTTACAGTGTAACAAAATATGTTTCGCAGTAACGTTGTAGAGGCTTTCCTGATGGTAGCTATATAACGTCACAAAATGTGTGTTTCAGGCTGTTGTCTGATGCCAGAACCTCTCGAGATGAACGTTGTCAGAAAGCCACAAAGTCAAGAGTACGCATAACAGTTCTGACGCCATAGTACTATATGGGATAACTTAAGCCTCTTGGTAGAGGCTGCTAACGAACGATATGGGATCTTTTCAACGTTTCCTGCTGGTGTAGCAGTAATTTCGTTGCAATGGATATTGGGATGCAAGCGAAAAGAGAACGGGGACGAATTTCTTTAAGTCAGTGCTTCTCAACCTTTCGAGATTTGCGACCCAATTTCCAATCCTATTTTCATCCCTCCCCCCTTCAGCATACACTAAAGTTACAATACAGCTTTAAGTGTGAATCTTACAAATTATCAAGGTAAATTATGCTGACTGTTTTGTGTATTGAAAACAAAAGCATTTCATATACTATTACCTTTTTTCAACTTTGTGATACCGGATTTTCTGGGATGGCTGCTTTAAAGACAAAAAATAGACCTCAGCAGTGTAGAAGAAAACTTAGTGTCAGTTTGTAATATTAAAACTGTTTGAAAATGTTTGCTCTGCAATACAAGCTCGTGGCAGTCACTAGTAATTATTAATCTTTTTCTTAATTTAGTAATGATAAATTAACTATCAATACATTGTGCAGCATACATTTATAAGTATATCATATCAGCGGAAATGTGCCGCAGTGGTCTGGGAGTTAAACTCCGTTCCCATAAGAACATGAAGTGAAGCAGCATCCGGCGTGGCCAGTGCTTGGGAGGGTCCACTCCCTCTCGGCTCGAATGCTGTGGGACCGTGTCCGCTAATGGGAGTGGGTGGATGTAAAATACGTATTGGCTCCAATGCCCCCCCCCCGTTTTCAAACGAAAATTCTAGGGATGCCGATTTCAGGTGGTGGTAGGTCCCTCATGTGGAATGGGTTGAAAATTAGAGACCAACAGGCTGAAATCCAGCCCCTTCGGGGGCAGTGGCATCTATTTCTGGGGATAGTTTATATGTATTTTTTTTTTTTTTGCTTCATTTCATCAAATTAATAATTTTTTTACTTTTTTGTCTTCAACTTTTCGATATGCTCGCTCCCATGCCTTGAGTTATCAGCCCCGCCACACATACGCACACAGTTTGAAATAAAATAGGAAATGTCTGTTACAGCCAATTACCTACGCTAGGGATCTAGGCTGCGGGGTGGGATTGCCCTCCGGGGAGGACTTTATAAGGGGTCCTAACCAGTATTGACTCGAAATTTCAGAGAAAACCACACTAAACTCCGAACGGTTAGGTCGGCGGACGCAGCCTGGTTTCGAACCAGGCACCTTCCGTCTCCCAGTTCAAAGTGCGAGAAGCTATGCTACTGGTAGGGCCACAGTTTGAAAATCGCCGCTTTAAGTAAATGAACAGGTATTATGATACACTTTCCAACAAAATAAAAGAAAAACAAATGGGACAATCACTTCTAGTATACTTTCTTAAAAAAAAAAAAAAAGAAATAAAAAAAACCTTATACATTTTCTTGTCCCAAGAATCTGAGATCATCGAAAAAAAATAACGCGCACACAGATTTGTTATCACCCTTACTTTATTGAACGTTTAAAAAATGAATCTGAAGTCTTTTATTCTGGAGCAGGAAGTTTAGCGCTACTTCGAATTAAGCGGAGCTCGGATTAAGGACTCGGATTAGCGGAACTCGACTGTAGTGCAGACGCCCACACTATGATACAAATTCCAAGATAATGAAACTAGTAAAACAAACAGAATAACTGTGAAATGTCAGTCGGTTAGTTAATTGGTTTGTGTGTGTTTCGCGTAGCTCCCAGACGGCTGATCCTAGACCTACCAAATTTTGTATGGAAATTCTCCAGGACGGAACCCGACATACCTAGAAGCGATTTTTTGGAAATTCGGATTATTTTAGGAGATATCAATAAAAAACGTTTTTGCGCTAATTTTTGCTCTCCGCTATTTCGCAGCTGTAACCCCTGCAGTATAAAGTGAGGATTAAGCATATCTAGGTTGCCATATTAGGCAGGTTTATTAAATGATTCAGACTCTTGAAGTAATAATGATAGAATAACGATTTTTCTTTGTTTAGGTTATTTGTAAGGTTATTTTAATTAAAATATCGTGTGCATGAAAATCAGAGCAGCAATGAAATGTTTTATACTCAAAGGAAAAATAGGATTTGGAAATTTTCCGAGACTAAAATGTGCAACTTTTTAATTTGCGAAAAATAAAATGGTTGATAGCAAATTTCAGAAGTTGATTCTAGCACTTGGCGCAATTTAATGAGAGTGTATTTTTAAGAACAAGCGTAGATTTTATTAAAATACGGTGGTGAATTTTAATTTTCCGTGCAGAAATAATGCAGTTATTAAGGCTATTTTAAACGGTCTGTATTCAGAATTTTCACCAAATTATGTTAATTCATTTAAGTTGGGGAATTCCGCCAAATCGTAGGCCTACCAAATTTTGTATTGAAATTTGCCAGGACAGGTCCCGACATATCTCGAAGCAATTTTTTCGAAATTCGAATTAGAACATCTGTTGTTTATTGCCTCATTTTTGAAGCCAAAATGTGCCAAACACTACTGTTATTGTACAACTAGAAGTCAAAGCCCGTTGTGAAGCAATTACAACGAACGCTAGAAAAAAATCATAAAATAAAACGGTTCTCCACATCATGTAGTATCTAAGGTATTAATCGTATAACTTAAACCTAGAAAAGAGTATGATGTAAAAATGAGACGTTTTGAAAGTTAGGAATTTTCGCTGCAAACCGTCAAGCTTTTCTTTTTCTGATCGCGAATGACACCGACATAGTTTTTTGTGTCATAATATTACAGTGGTGACAGATCCGTAGTTATACTAACTTTACGAATAATCTAATCGAATTGATCTAAATAATTAAAGAGTAACTTGCGCCAAAAGTCAAATCATTTTGCTCATTTTTTAGATTCCACATCACTAGAATCAATTCATGTAAGAAAAATTTTCGTTCCCTACCGTGCGGAGAACGGGTACGCAGTTAGTTTCAGATAAAGCACTATAACGAGATTTTAAAATCTAAATGAATTTCAAACTTTTTTTTTTGCTACCGCCGATGAAACATTAAAATAAAAGAGTAGATAGACACATGCAAGACTAGAAACTTAAAATACCTTGAATAAAGCAATATAACAATAATCACCTAGTTTATAAAAATATATTACAAAAGGGCTCATAAATTGTCGCACACAAATGGATTGTAAACAATTTAAATGCATGTCAAAGGCCTTCAACTCTTCACAAAATATGCAATAAATTATTGCACGTAAAGCCCGGGTTCTCCTAAGGGAATTCTGGTGAAAATGAAAATCTATAATTTTTAAAACATTTTAAACGAAGGAACGGAAAAAAATGCGTTATTCATACTACTTCTATTAAACAGTAAGAGAAAGTTTTAACACAAGTTATCAACCTCAATGATTTTTCATTTCGAGCCGTATTTCATGTCACTTCTCTTCCTAAACTAATGAGTAAAAAAAAAAGAAAAGAAAAAAAACTATTCCCACTAGATTCGTTTTTTACAGAAAAGAAATGGAGCTTTTTTTTCCGTTTTGCTTTGTTTTTAACTTCCCTAAAATTAAAATATTCAACTTTCGTTCGTGTGTTTAATGGGACAAGCTTTTACAAGTAAAAAAAAAAGTTTAACAGAGCACATCAGTTATTATTTAAATGGCTTTTAAATGAAACGGTTTTTTGAAGTACATTGAAAAAAAAATGAAATTTTTGCAATTTAGTAAACAGTTTTTCACGTGAAATTAAAATATAAATTAACCACAAAGAAGGTCTAAATGAAATGCAGGATGATTTTTAAGCTTTTATTTTGGAAGGTCTTTAGCATAGATTTGCGATTTAATTCTTGAAATAATAGTAATAGTGTAATGGTAGACATGATAGTTTATGGCATGATTTTTTCTCTTTTTCAAAGACTGGCTAAAAGAATAAAAATAGAAGGGGAGTGTAATATGTGAGCAGCTTTGTACACTGTTCCAGGAACATTACACCACTTAAAACGCGTTAATTTGGACATTTTCCGAAACAAAGAGTTTTATTCGGTCACATGATAATACGTAAACAATATCCAGATTCATGAAGTAAATAAGGAAATTGTAAATCGTGTCCTTGAATGTCGGTCTTATATCATCATTTAAGAAAAAGTACCCGTGTTCAATTTATAAGACCTAATAAGCTACATTTAGTAAGCAAAAGTCTATAATTGCTTGAAGGACTCAAAAAGGAGTCTATATTCTCTGTAAAACAGCTAATACGCCATTTTATAATAAGGAGCAGGCTATAATTGCGTTAGGAGCTCAGAATATTCTGAATGTTTCATCAAATTATGTACTATCTAATCTAAATAATTAAAGTCCTGTCGATAACAGTTCCGGAACTCATTGCTCCCGGTGCATCTGTCATCTGCGGCTATGTTGAAATTTTGATAAAAACGACATTTTAATCTCTAACTAAATGCAAAAACCTTTTGTACAGTTCGAAAGATCTCTAAAAAATTCATCTTTTTTTTTAACTTGCGGATACTTTCAACTCTAAAGATCTACCGAGATATCACGCCTTGAAAAAGAAGACACAGAAGCGATCGATGAGAGGAAAAGCGCAACAGATAGTTAATTTTTTTTTTTTTTTTTTTTTTTGGGAATACCTTATTCCCCCGTACACGATATATATTTCGGTTACACACATAACTGTCTTCAGTCGTTTCTGGATCTCTCACTAATGGAGGCTTCTTTTTATATCTTCTTCGTTCTTCTTCTTGAAAGTTCGATGCATGACGTCATCCCATGATTGGTCGATTGTATGAAGCGTATCGTTGATGCTGCCCTCTGTCGTCAATATTTCTAAGCTCTCACGAATGTAGGCATATATACTATTTTTAAAGTTGGCTATTTTTTTAATATTTTTAAAATCAATGGTGACCATTGATTTTAACACTGATTTTAACCATTGATTTTAAAAATATTAAAAAAATAGCCAACTTTAAAAATAGTATATATGCCTACATTCGTGAGAGCTTAGAAATATTGACGACAAAGGGCAGCATCAACGATACGCCTCATACAATCGACCAATCATGGGATGACGTCATGCATCGAACTTTCAAGAAGAAGAACGAAGAAGATATAAAAAGAAGCCTCCATTAGTGAGAGATCCAGAAACGACTGAAGATGGTTATGTGTGTAACCGAAATATATATCGTGTACGGGGGAATAAGGTATTCCCAAATAAAAAAATTTTAACTAATTAATCCGCCGTATTAAATAATGTTTTATGTGTTTTTATTGCGCAACAGATAGTTTGGTGGCGACATCTATGAATTATATTGTTAACTAAATAATTAAAAATGTCCGTTTCAAAAGGATTAAATAATTTTACAATTGTGCAAAATGATTTCGAGGCCATATTTTAACTAACCAAATTTATTAATTTACTATAGTAAAAAAACTATACAAAACCATTCATTATTATTTATATTTTACTAACTTATCGCTAATTTTATTTATTTAAGTACAAATGCATGTTCGAGCGAAAGTTTGACTGTTACAAAGAAAAATATTTTTAAAGAAACAATACATTACAGCATGAATATAGTCATAAATATTTCGATAGGTTAGTTTTCTTTTCAACAATAATCTCCCTAGCTGCCCCCTCAAAGAGATTTTGCTACTAACAATTGTATTTATTAAAGTACTTTAAACGAAAAAATAGTTATAGAATTATTTTAGTATGTTGCAAATTTGAGTGGAAGAGGCCCGTGTGCCGTAGCTTGCATAAGCCAGTCGCGAAGCGGTGCGTGTCCTTTAGGTTGCACATTTTGCTTCGACGGCCAAAATCGATCGCCGAAGGCTGCTAGTACACAATAGTATAGTATAGAACTTTTTCTAAAAAAGGTTTTATGTATAGTATTTCTTTTTTGAAAAAAAAAAAAATAATAATTAAAATGCGTAAAATGTAAGACATCATTTATTTCTGAATATTATATAACTTAACACATTAGAATTTCTGAAAGAAATAAATCGTTTTTATAGTATACTAGCTGAAGTACCCGTTCTTCGCACGGGAATTAATGGACTTTTTGATATTACGATTTGTGGTGATTACTATTTATTGTAATAAAGAGATATAGCAAAATCGATATCGCTTTATATTGTGTTCAATAACCATGCATACCGAATTTCAAGGCAATCGTTTGTACGGTGCAGAAAGCCATGCGGCGTAGCGCAATCTAGTGGCGAGTTTTAGCAAAACGGATACGGCGGAAATATTCTTCGCATTCAGATATCGATGAATACGAAATTTCAGGACGATCGGCTGGACAGCCCTGAAGTTCATGTGTTGACGCGACATCTAGTGGCAAATTATATAGGAAAATGGATAGCGCCAAACTCTTCCCCGTGTTCAAATATCTATGTATACCTATTTTCATGGCGATCAGTTGCACAGTCAAGAAGTGATGCACTGCAGCGCGATCTAGTGGTTAATTAACGTAATGATTTGCTACAGTGCCGTCAAGTGGCGAGTTACAGCAAAATGGATAACGCCAAAATATTCTCATTGTTCAAATAGCTATGTATACTGATTTTCATAGTGACCGTTTGAATGGTCAAAAATTTGGCCTGCTGCAGCGTCATCTAGTGGCGAGTTAAAATAATAATGCACTGCAGTGCCATCTAGTGGTGAGTAACATCAAAAGGAACACAGTTAGAATATATTCTTCGTGCTGAAATGTGTAAGTATAAGAAATTTTATGCCGGTCGTTCGAACGGTATAGAAGTTGATGCGTTGCAGCGCCATTTAGCGGCAAGTTACACCAAAATGGAATGTGAAAAATATTCTCCGTGTTCTAATATCCGCGGGTACCAAATTTCATCGAAATTGGTTGGACGATATTCGCATAGTAAACGGCTAAACGGAATAGAATTCGACGTTCTGCTGCGCCACCTAGTGGCAAGTTAGAGGAACACGGCTAGCATAAAAAGCTTCTCAATGATAAAAGACTTGAACCAAATTTGGCATGGTGCAACGGTGCTAGAGTTTTTCAACCTCATACACACATACCAACATTCATTTTTATATAACCAGTCTCATTATATATCCCAGTCTCAAATAAAATCCAGTTTCAAATCTAAGCCTCGCCAAAGTGACAACATACGCCATTTTGCAAGAGTTTTTTCAGGAAATCATTCGAAGCATTGACTTAGCAGCAATCAATATGGGAAATGGTTCGGCCGCCAAAAAGTAAAGCAAGCATTTATTTGAAAAATGTAATCCCTTAATACAGCCGAATTTTTTTAAATTATCAACTATAACGTGTTTTATTCATCGTTACTCCGATGTACTAACTGAGAAGATTTCAATTTTCTGTAATTTGGCGGAATTCCCCCAACTTAAATCAATGTACTCAATCGGCGAGAATTCTGAAGATAGATCGCTTGAAATCCCTTAATAACTGCATTATTTCTTCACGGATCATTAAAATTTAACGCTGTATTCTAATAAAACCTTTGCACTTGTTTTCAAAAATCTATTTCTTTAAGCTTTCAATAAATTGCGCCAAGCCGAAAACTGTGCAAACCGCTAGAACTCACTTTCTCAAAATCGGCATTTGAGCCATTTTATTTTTTCGCCAAACTAAAAAAATTTACCTATTAGCCTCGGAAATCTCCATTCTTATTGTTTTTGTTTTGCGTATAAAACATTTCATTCCTACTCCGATTTCCTATGTACACGATATTATAATAAAAAATTAATAATCTTACAAATATAAACTAACAAAAAAAAAATCATTATTATTCTTTTATTTTTACTTTGAGAATTTGAAACATCTTATTCGGCAAAATCGCCACACATGGCAACCACGATCTTTATTTCACACTTTTTTCACTACAGGGGTTACAATTACGGAAAGCTTTTTGCGTGGAGAACATAAAAAATCTCTTAAATTCCGGGAACGGGTGGACTTTCAAAGTTTTAAAGTGGACTATGATTTATTCTATATTATTTTACATATCTGTGCAAAATTTCAGGCTGATAGGTCCATTTTTGTGGATTTGTATACAACTCAAATCCACAAACAAACAAACAAACAGAATTTCATTTTTATTTATAAGAAGATATATACAAACTCATAACTTTTTCAAAATCCAGTCTTAATAAAAATCACTGAGAGATAATTTCCCCACTTGGGCCGAGAAACGTTCTTAAGTGAATCGTTTCACACGCAACAACCCCCCCCCCCCCCAAAAAAAAAAAAGTCAAAAGGCTGAATATATTGCAACTGCCTTCCTTTTCACACTAAACAATACCGATAAAACCGTTTGAGATTCTCTTCCAATAATGGCCGCGTTCTTTTTTTGTTTGTTTGTTTGTTTCTATTCTGTCTGTTCTGCTGTCCGTTATCCAGCAGATTGAACCCCGGCTAAAATATCTCCTAAATCCCTTCAACGTGGTCTATATCAAATCCCAAACAAAAAAGGGTTACGTCACTGAAAGCTGTTTGGGATATTCCTAAAATAACCGGGCTTTCGAACGGCGCGTGGAAATAAAAACGGTCTCATGGCTTTTAAAAGAGTGGCGTGTTTCAGAATGTTTTGTTTGTATTAACCCTTTGAGGCGCAACCCTTTCCCAATGCTGAAAAAAGGGCAGCCGTTGCCATCTCTCGACTTAACTACCAGCAAGATGGCGGACGATCGAAACGTTCATTGCGTGCCACATATCTAGAGACCCTTTTTTGACGACAGCTGGCTGTGCGCGCACAGCAAAATCGCAAGTCGCAAAACAGCTGACTGTGCGCGCACAGCCAGCTGTCGTCAAAAAGGGGTCTCTCGATCTGTGGCACGCGATGAACGTTTCGATCGTCCGCCATCTTGCTATTAGTTAAGTCGAGCGATTGCAACGGCTGCCCTTTTTTCAGCATCGGGCAGTCTATTCAGCTGGTCTCGCAGTCTTCCATTTTTCAGCAGATGCCAGTGCTGTTAAAAAGAATCGTGATCATTTTTTTAAGCGAAAGGACGTGCTAAAAAGTAAAGGATTCTCGTGGAGCTAGGTCACCCGCAATTATTTTTATAGAAATGCAATCTATTCTTCGTGACTGGCAATAGTGAGAAAGTCAAAGTTTGTTGTCCTCAGAGCGGGATCACTGCGCGTTAAAGGGTTCGAAGTATTCATTCAGGTTTACTGTTATGATCTACCATCGGACTGCCTCGATCTTTTTAAAATCTTGTGATTGATTTTTTCTTTCCCTAGATTCTAATATAGCTGCAACTCCAAGATTATAAGAAAATCTATAAAAGTTTAATTTTCCGCATAAAAATTATTGCTTTAATACCTTCGGCCCTGACGTCCAGATATTGGAACACATCTTTGCATTACTCTATATTCTTCATTTTAAAGAATTTTAATACTAGGACCTAGTGTCCTACTAGTAATACATTCAAGAATAGCAGAACGTTATCATTTTTGCTCTGTAGATGGTAGAAAATCTCCAGATGATGGTTTCGTCAAGCTATTTGAAGCCAAAAGTTAAATGCATCTTTATGAGGGCAGGAATGAATGAATTCATGCATGCAATCAAAATGCATGAGAAGGGTGAAGAATTTTCGTGTTTTCACGCACAAAGAAATTGTTTCAAAAGGTTTTATACAAAACAACTGTAAACATTTTTTCTTATTTTGCTCAATTATAGCCTCGGGTCCCATTATTAGAGTGTTTTTGTGATTCGTTTGTTAATTGGATGAATGTTATAATATTTCACATTTTAGATACTTACATACAGTGCAGCACATCTAACCACTTATTCATTTTTTATCTGCTCTACTCAAAATTCAGGTTTAAATATTAATGTTACGTCTGCAATCCTTCCTTCAAGGGAAAAAGTACGCCACTATTAGTACTCTTCCTAAACTTTATACAATTTTTGCAGATTACATAATAGATATATCTTTTGCTGCATTATTTTATTGTTCTTTGGATTTGAGATTTTAAATTTTGAAATCAATATGTCCTTGTCTGGATACCCTGTTGGTATTATTGAGTAATAGCACCATACATAAACAAGAAGCATTTTCTCCTGAGATTACTGTTTTCCTTTTACATTTCCCCCCCTTTTCTATCCCCTAAAAATGTAAGCATAAATAATGTCGCCGCCTTCAAAGTAAATCGAAAAGCATAAAAGTTTGCCATTTTGTTTTCCAAAATTTAACTCTTTGAAGATATATTCCGCACTTTTCATTTTGGGTTTCTATGAGATAAAAGCAAACCTACTCTTTCTATAAAAAAAGAAAAACACGAAGCCACACCACTTATTAAAATTGCCTACATACTCTCAAAAATCTAAGAGCAGAGACACAACCAAACATTACATTCCACAAAAAATAAAGAATACAAAGCATCTAACAAGCAGAAACCCATTTGAAATATCTGTTCTTTTATTCTCTTACCGCCGTAAAATATTTATTTACTTCATTCCCTTTTGAGCGATGAGATGTAGATAAAACTTCGAAATGTAGTCACTATGTCGCTAAGATATGCGATAATCGATTGGCAAGAAGGCGGTAAAATAGATATTTACGATCGCAAAATGTCAGACTTATCACGTTATAAGCTTTTTACGGCTCAATATTTTATTGCAGGAATACGAAATTTAAAATGTTACACGTGTCGATTTTTGTGGAACAACTAGCTTAACGATTCCATTAAGACGTGTGACAGATGATCTCATAGTGTCTTCTTTATGAAAGAACTTAACAAGTGACATCGGTTCAGTTTATCTTGTTAGTTTGAAAACTGATTTTTGAATTATATATTGCGTACAGGTATCAGAGAAAGGAATGTGACGTTCATCGGTGTGGAATACAAACTTAATTATCGAATAAGTTAAACTATTGAATGCACATGAAAACTTGCATTTATTGTCAGGCTAGCTTTAGTCGCTAGCTACGGAACGTGAAATCATTTTGTCTCACTCATCAGTCTCACTTATTCACAAAGGACATGAAAAAATAAGGAGAGAGAAAGGTAAATGAGAATCTGAAATGTTGATAAATGCCGGTAAATAGTTTATTCGATAAAAAAGTTGTCCTAAGACTTTCCAGTATTAACAAGGACTTGGTCTAATTCATGAAGGGTCAAATTCAGAGATGGAAACGAGACAAAATATCTTCTGCGTCTCCAAAACATATGAAGAGCTTCATATCCTTCCACGAAATCTTGATATTGTATTGATGTCATATTGCAAGGCTGTTTCTCTATAATGTACGCCTGTCTCGTCCCGCGTAAAGACTTGAAATCGAAGTCTCATCTCGTCCCGTTTCGCTACTTCCCCAGTCAAGTTGGTGTAACAACTCTTGTTCCAGGCAGAATGTGCACTAACAAGTGTGGTGGCCTGAATTACAAATTTAGCAACTTTTCGTTGTACTTCGGGGATACAATTTCCCTTTTGTTTTTTTAATTTTCAGGGAATTTAATGTTTGGTTAAGGGATTTTTAGATGATTTCGGGGTATTTTTCCCATTTCCATTGCTTCGCTTTATGCCTTTTTTTCTTTAAACAGTTTTTTAACTAAAATTTGCGAAGGGGTTGTATGGCTATGCTTATGGTGTCAAATGTACGACGAGTTTTTGCGGGTGCTACAATCACTGTGAAATCACGTTAACGCAGATAAAATCTCCTGCATTTGACTTTCCCCTGACCATAAATGTCCTACAAACGCTTACTCGTGTCTCATTTTCTTCTTCCTTCCTGTCTTTTTTTTCCAAGTTTGGAAACATGGGTAATTTCTTGGGTAATTTCTTGCCAATTACAACGGGCGCTAGAAAAAAACATCGGACGAAAGCATGTGTACAAGCAATATATTTGAAGTTTGTGAACCTAAAATAAATAACTATGTATTCAGCTTTTGATATGCTAAATCGAACATCATGCTCTTCTGGAAACGCGCGGAAACTTTTCGCATTAGAGCGATTTCGTTTTGTGTAGCCCCTCTTATATCAATGCTTCAAGCAGACGATTATTTTAATTTAAAAAAAAAAACTGTTATCCTAAAACACTTTTAAACGAACTGACTTCCGTTAAAAGCTTGATTACCATTACTTGAAATAGGACGGCATTTTCACTTGAAATAGCTCATTTTTTCATGCAATGATCACTTTTTTGACTTTCAGAAATAAAATGGAGCTTAATAATAATTCGCTTAAAAATGAGGGATCGGGTGGATTTTAAGATTGCTTTCTATATTTTTATGCATAACGATGAAAAATTTCAAGCAGATTGCACAAAGGGTGTAGATGTTGTTCCTTTTTTCGTACTTAACTTTTTAATATTTTTTAAGGGGACAAGGGACGTTAAAACTGAAAACTGTCATTTCTTAATTTTTAGTCTCAAATCGTACGTAAAGTTGTTTAACACAACGGTTTACATTTACATTAATACTAAAAATAAAAAATTAAATCTTATTTTGAAAAATATATTAATATCTTTGCGAAAAAAAACGCGCATTAAATATTTTTTTTCAAAATATCCCATGCGCATTCTAAATTAATAAAAAGCTGTAATTTTTTTTTTGAGTGTACTTGTAATGCATATTTGAACATAATTGCACATTAAATTTTCAAACAAAAGTTTATTAATAGAGATATAGGAATTTAAATGTAACAATAGGGTGTAAATTTGGAAAAAAGCTACATCTCACATGATTTTAATTTTTCTATAAAGCTTACCCTTTTCACACATAAAAATGAATGCGCAGATATGTTCATACATATAATGAAAGTGCATATTTAAAAAAATATAGATTTTTATTAATTTGGAATGTGCATGGGATATTTTAAGTAAAAAAAAAAAGAAGGCGTTTTTTTTTCAAAAAGAATATCAAGTTTTCATTTAAAAAATTATTTTTTATTTTTTTTTTGTTTGAATATAGATGCAAACTATTATGTTAAACAACTGCGATTTCATGTTAAACAACTTTACACATGATTAGAATTAAAAATTCAAAATTTTGAATATTGAGCGTCCCCTTCTCCCCTTAAGTCATGGAGGTAAAAGTTTTATATCTTGGATGAGTTGACCGGAATGGTTACAGAGTGAGTCAGGGATCAGCGTCACTATACAGTAGGATGCGTGTGTGTGTTTGCTGCTTATTTTTAAATCAAGTTAAACATAACATTGAGTTTGGTTTGAAATGTTGATAAATTCCGTCAGTTAAAAAAAAAAAAAAATGTTTCGTTTGAAAAATAAGCACTTTCCATCGCAGATACAATCTTTATTCCAGATTTGAAGCAAGCATCAACTTAGAAATAGTCGTTCGTCCCTGAGTTCAGTTTTCATATCGAGTAATCCAGGAGGTAAGCATCCATGTAGAGATAGAGAGAGCAAATCATGCTCGGAAGTGATCGAAATTTTACTGAGCTTTATTTAAGTTCAGAAGCGTCCACAAAAATCAGTCAAGTGTTTATTTGAAATCGTCACGATAAACACCCATAGCGGGAGAGGGAAGAAGGGGAGAATAAAATGATGAACGAATCCAAGGTTTTACATTTTGGATGATTTATCGCTAAGTTTGGCGCCGAAAAATAAGTCCTCAAAATTGAAACAAGCTTGGCGATATCCTCCATATTTGGCTAGAAACCGCCTAACGCTACAGTTTATTGCAAAGGAGAAGTACTGTTAGAATGTACCTGGAGAATATTGCAAAATAGTTTTAGTAGGTGATTTTAACATATATTTCAGGACCAAAGGAGTGTTTTATGGAACAGGGAAGAAAAATGCGGCACACTCATTGATTATGATACACTTTCCAAACAGTATTTATAAAGGTGAAGTATAGTTAGAATATGCCTGACGGAGAGTGTTAAAAAATTTTGATAGGTGATTTTAATATAAATTTCAGTTCTGAAGAAGGGTTTTGCGGAACAAGAAAGACAAACACGACACACTCATGAATAATGGTACATTTTCCAATTTAATGGAATGAGGAAGAAAAATAGGGATGGCGCATGTATTACGATGCGCTTTTAATATATAGCACTTCAGTGCGTATTATAAAAATGAAAATGCTTCAAAATTTAATTTTCTTTTTCATTAGCGCAATCAAATTTTAAGCAAATGAAATATGTGATCTCCACCGCACGTAGCAAATTCCGTATCATTAGCTTGAATAGTTTTGGCTAAACTAAATACAGTGAAAACCCCTCTATCGTTCCCGCATTCATCGTTTTCCCGTGTTGATCGTTTTCTTTCTGTGGTCCCTGCACAAATTGTATTTGAATAATGTTAAAGAAACCCGCATATATCGTTCGTCATAAATTGACTTTCCCGCGTTCATCTTTGTAAAATTTTTCTCCTGGCTAAAATGAAATCGAAGGATAAGTGGATTAATATGACATACAGACTGTAATTGTTTCTTGGTATGATTTCTTGGTCTGATGATGAACAGATGAACACTGGTTGGGTGTTGAAGAGGTTGTGTATAGCGTGAAATTTAATAATTTTTTTTTCCATTAATCAAGAATTTGAGGCATGTGGTATCCTAACATTGGAAAAAAGTGTGACAATGCAAAAAAAGAAAATAATTTCGAAGCAGAGGATAATATTCTTGTCACTGAGGAAGAGATTACATTAGTACGAAGTTTGAAGCAATAACGGTATTTGAAACTGTATGAACATTTTTATACAAACATAAAATCACAGAAAAGATCGAGAAAAGTATTGTAAATCGTGAAAATTTACTGTTTAATTTAAAAAATGATGGAAAACCCAACATAAAATACTGATTTTTTTGCAAATAAGCATCACCTAATTTTCATCTTCGATTTATTTGATTTGTAACAAATTATTATTTGTTATACAGTCATTGTGTGCATGCATTAACATTGCTTTCTTCGTATTTTGACTTGAACCCGCATTTGCCGTTTTCCCCGCATTCCTCGTTCTTTCCAACGCACCCCTTGAAAAACCATGAATCGGGGTTCTACTGTATTGACATATAAAAAATAACGTTACTTTTCGGCGCAGGGTACACCTGATAGTCTAAAGTTTTAACCCTAACAGAGAATTACAGAATAAAACGAAACGATACAATTTTTAAGAGCTCCTTCCTTAATTTTTCATTCTGGTAACTAATTTTTTTTTAATTTATTTTTCACGCTTATAATTGACACAGAAACATTTTCAGAAAAAAAGTCATATTTTATGTCATTATGAAAAATACCGTCTAGGAAATCAAAGAAGAAAAAATGCTAACGCCACCAATCGGCAAAATGGCAATCGAATTTCCGTTTACAACAGTGTAAAACTAAATGCTCAGCAAATATAAAAACATGTGGGTACTTCAGTTTCAATTTATTACACACACAGTGAAATCTACCATCCTCCCCATGATTGGAAAGTTAAAAATTATCTGTGTTTACCCAATACCTGAAGCATTCGGCAGTCACCATTAATGTTTGGCCTGTAAATTTTGTGTTTCGAGGTATCTAGATAGTACAAGCATCCACCGATTTATCTCGTCGAACAATCTTGGATGCACAATTCACAGGAATTCACAAGCAGTGAACTGTTTGATAGCAGTTGAATCAAGCAGCAAGACTTCCTCAAAAACTGCATTTTGCCACAATATACAGGATGATTCAAAACCCTTGTAAAAAACATAAGGGGGTAATGTGTATATTAGGGTGGAGCGAAAAAACACTCTTTTTCTCGAAATTCACATTGCCTGAGTCATTAAACTCTTTAGATCCCAGCCCCGTGAAAATCTCTTAGGCCTGGACTCCACAATACCAGAAAACACGACAGAATCAGAAAACAGAAACTGAAAATTGACGAACTTCCGGTTTTTCAGTTTCTGTCAAGCAGAATCAAGGGCGGAAAACGGAGTTGAAAATGTTGAACTTTTCTGTTTCTGCCCGCGTTTTCTGCCGTGTGCCAGCCAATAAGAATTCGCCTAGATCCAGAGCGGTCATCCAAAAACAAGATGGCGTCACATTTCGATGCTGAAGTACTTGTATCTCAGAGATAATTCTTATTGTGTTATAAATCTGTATTCAATAAAAAATATAAATGAGAAAAAAGGATATTTTCTTAAAACCAACGTTTTTGTATTTAAAATAGTACTTACTCTTCATCTACAGTTCGGGGATCTTCATTCAATTTTATTGCTGTGAAAATTCCATATTTTTCTCTTACTAGGAAATGTTTTAAACTCATAAAGTATGTTTACGTTTTTTAATTTCATGTGTTCTAATCAAAGTCGTCCTATTCATTAAATGAATGCTTATTTTAGCGAGAAATTATTCTGTATTCACGTATTTTTTCGCGCTATTTCAAGCATCAAACGTATCTAGCAATAAACGATTTAAAATGAAAACGATAGATGGCGCCTGCATCGTAGTATATGCTAAGGCGTATTATGCTAGAGTGGAGTCAAGTGCCGACAGAAAATAATCCCGACAGAAATTCTTTTCTGTGAGAAAATTCCGCTTTCCGGTAATGTGGAGTCCAGGCCTTAGCCTTTCTTTCCCAAGGAAACCGTCGAAAAATGTCTTCCCCCATCGGAGGAAAGCGGTTCCTTTATCACTGAGTTCTGACAGTTCAGAACCTCCCTTTCTTGACCAGCAGTTAGGGCGAAAGACCTCCTATTATGCTAATCCGTAGTGATCTATTGTAAGTGCTTTCGACAAGGTATTTGCACACTGAATAGTTACTTTCAGTGTGCTTGCTACCGCCATGAAGATTGATTAGAGGTCGGATACGCGGATTACCCGTTTCCCCTCTTCCTTAAGTTCCCAAACTTCAAGGGGTGTAACCTAATCAATAACTCCCGGGTCGGGAGGGAAAGCACTGGTTTCAATACGGCTGGGCCGTTTCGGGGACACATATGGGCGAGCCGACACGGCCGATAGGGTCCCTAAAGAGTTAAAGGGTGCGAAACTGATCCGAACAAATCGTCTCCAAATTTCAGCTCAAAATATTGCCATCTTCGGTTTCCACTCCTCAAGGGAATATATTCCTAGCGTCTTTTTTGAGTCTTTTATGAATTTCTATTGAAATAATTACGCTTAATTAGTTGATTGAGTAATTAATACTCCGATATACATACCTGCTCTATCAAGAACAGCGGCTAGTTCGTGCATCGGGTCTGTCTTGGAGATTTAGAGAATCTCATCGTCAGTCATTTTCCGACATTTGGCTTCCTGACTGACGAAATCGACGTCATTTTCTGGGGTCTATTCCATTTCTGAATCAGATCCTAAGTCGGCGTTTGCCTCTAAACCTGCGATTTCCAGCGCTGACATGTGATAATAACTTATCAATAAAGCAATTTAATAATGAAAACATAACTGATTATTCAATTAATTAATTAAACATTATTATTTTAATAAAAATAAGCTAGAAATGTATTCGCTTGAGTTGTGGAACCTGAATATGACACTATTTTGAGCTGAAATTTGTTCTTATTAGTTTCGAACCCTTTAATGACTCAGGCAGTGTGAATTTTGAAATAAAGTTTTTTTTTTTCGTTCCACCTTAGTGTATATCCATAAACACTCACCGAACTAAGACGTTTCACAATCAGATAGCAATGTGGTGTCCGAAACGTCGTCTTTATGTACTCGTTAATAATCATTTTGGAGCAAAAATGAACCATGGTTCGTCCAAAACTAATCCATCTTTCACAGTATGCGCTTGACAAAAATGGATCATCAACAGGATTGATTATTAAAGTAAGGATTGCATATTGATTACAACATTGGTTATTAAACTGTTTGTTAACTATTAAATAAATGCATTTACCACCCCACATTGCTATGATATTCTTAACCGCCATGGTTCCCCCTACCATGCTTTACGTGTTTTCTACAAGAGCTCTGAATCACCCTGTATACGGCAAACGTAAACCTGTTTTCAATTAATGAAGCGAAATACACTTAACCCTTTGAGGCGCAACTCTTTCATAATGCTATAAAAAAGGGCAGCCGTTGTCATCCCTCGACTTAACGACCAGCAAGAGGGCGGACTTATTGAAACGTTCATCGCGTGCCACAGATCTAGTGACCCTTTTTTGATGCACCTGGCTGTGTCGCACAAAAAGGGGGTCTCTAGATCTGTGGCACGCGATGAACGTTTCGATCGTCCGCCCTCTTGCTGATCGTTAGGTCGAGCAATGGCAACGGCTGCCCTTTTTTCAGCATTGCGCAATCTATCCAGCTGTTCTCGCATTCTTCCATTTTAGAGCAGATGTCAGTGCTGTTAAAAATAATCGTGACCATTTTTTGACGGGAAATGACGTGCTCAAAAGTAAAGGATTCTCGTGGAGCTATGTGACCGCAACTATTTTTATAGAAATCAAATCTATTCTTCTTGACTGGCAACAGTCAAAACGTCAGAGTTGAGTGTTCCCAGAGCGGGAACTCTGCGCGTTAATGTATTAAACACGCCTGACAAACACGTTAGTATGGCCCATTATGAAAATGCTCTCTAATGCAAAATGACGTTTTCATAACCGAATTTCTGACACATTTTGAACATGTAGCATAAATAATGTAACATTTCATGAAAGAAATATGAAAAAGAAAATTGAATATAAAAATCCCATTAAATAAATTACCTTCTCAACATAAACATATTTTCCGTGTTTCAGCATTTTTATGTCATGAATTATGAGTGGCGTTAGCAGTTTTTTCTTCTTTGATTTCCCAGACGGTATTTTTCATAATGACATAAAATATGACTTTTTTTTTTTCTGAAAGTGTTTGTGTGTCAATTACAAGCATGAAAATAATTACAATAAAAAAATTCCAATTACCAGAATGAAAAATGAACGAAGGAGCTTTTAAAAATTGTATCGTTTCGTTTAATTATGTAATTCTCTCGTAGAATTAAAACTTTATACTACCAGGTGCACACTGCATCGGAAAGTAACGTTATTAATGACTATGTCATTTTATCTCTCACCCCCTTTTTTGAAAATTGTCCTAAAAATGTGACATAAAAGTATGCGACATATATATATATATTGGGTATTTTACATATATTTAAATACTATTAGTTTACAACAGCTTTAATCTATTGTTACACTATTTCGTAAGCTGTAGAATAGGCATCCCATGTATTTTTCTATAAATAGGTTACAATCATAAAAATTTAAACAGCTTGAGGAAATTGTTGCGTATTGAATTGTTTATTTTTTTGTTGTGCAATGTCTTATCTTCCTGAATTTTGCATCCCTCAATAAACATTTATATACCTAACTTTAACTGCGCTCGCGCACGCATTCTTTTTACTTCTTCTATACTTTTTTCCTTCTTGTGATGTTGTGATTATGTGATGTGCCTGTTTCTACCGTTCTAATTTAATACAGGAAATGTTACGTTAAAATCCCATGCTTACTATGTTTGTGCCATAACTCTGCTGACATTTCTAAAAGGTTATGCCCACCAGATGGATTCATTTATTTATTGGCTGATTTTTAACGTTCGTTTCAAGACTGCTTCATTCATCCTCAAAATGGCGACCGGAACTTGTCGAATTGAAACGCTGAATAAAGATAATTACGAAACATGGACTCATAAAATGAAGGATGCATCAAGAATAACTTGCAAAAGGTGTAAACGCATCGGTCACTGGACAAGCGAATGTGAAAATGGGAAAAAGAATAATTTTAAACATAAGCCTAACAGCCTGGGATTCTTATCCACTCTGGATGCGACTCGCCAATAGGGTTACCAGGCGAAATACAGAAACCCTACTCGCCTAAAGCTCTCTCAACGCTATCCAATAACGAATGGCAAAATTTTTGGCGTGTTCAGATAGATGCTAAAAATTATATAAGTGACTTCAGTTATCATCGACCCACGTTTGCAATTGCAAGGAAAGATCATGAAACCCTCCTACTTCCAGTCGATGTAATAAATGTAAAGGAAGCATAAAAGAAAAAGGGGTGAGACATAATGACAAAAATAATGACATAGTCAATTGATATCGTTTTAATATGGCAATAATGAAACTAAGGGGGTTCAGGGGGGGGGGCGGGGTCTCGACCTGACGAGGCTCGAAGACCCAATATATTTTTTGTACGTCAATATTGTGACGTACAATTTTTTGTACGTCAACTGTCCTTTCTTTTCTTCGCCTCCTTCTCCAAGCGAGAGCTTGCAGAGATCGGGGGTGACGTCAACTAGGGCCAAGAGTCAGAATCGACCCTCCCTGGTGAGAACACGTGTGGCCAAGAGCGTAATAATGGCTCATAAGGTGCTTCAGTAATAGTTAACTTACCTTACCCAGATTCATAATAAATGGTATATTCCCCATCAGTTAGAGTATTCAGTATTTCTTTTACAAAAAATCTGGAGTGACTCCACCCGACTTTCCGAACTCTTAGGAATTAGATCATTACCAGGCATTTAAATAAATTTTAATCCATGAATAATTGAAGCTCAATCGAATGCGCCTTTTAAATGCTAGCGCACTTTCAAGAATTTCTCCCCATATGCCATAATGTTAAAGAAATCTTGGTCGTAGCCCTGTAGAAAAGTTATAAGTCCTATACACATCAAAATCAATATAGGTCTTACGATGGTGGTTAATAACATGTATACCCAATTTGAGCTCAATCGAATGTACCGTTTAAACGCCAGCGCACTTTCAAGAATTTGCCCCCATAGGCCATAATGTAAAAGAAATCTTGGTCGTAGCCCTGTAGAAAAACTATAACACACCAAAATCAATACCGGTCTTGCGACGGGGGTTTATAGCATAGATACCCAATTTGAGCTCAATCGAATGCCCTTTTAGGAGCTGTACTGTTTACTCACATGCACTCAAACACACACACCTCCTACATAAAAATAGAATAAATGAATTCAGAAAACTCAAAACGTGTCAATACACCAAAATCACGAAGTCAAATTTTTTCATGATTACATTACTTTCCTTAAATGGTATATGTTCGGAAAGTAAAATGTAAGTGAAATTTCCTACTAACCTTTGTCAAAATTGCATGACAATTCTAAATCTTTCGTTGAAATAAACGAAAAACCCGTGTGTTTTATGAAACCTTGAGAAAAAATATTCTTATACATTGAATTACGCAAAATAATTTTTCACACTCATTTTCTAAAATTTCCGATTTTTAAGAATTTTTTTTTTCTTAAAGTTTCATAATAGATGCATTTTTCTCCTTCCTAACAGTGCATAGTACAACTTGTGTAGAGATCTCCTAAAATTTTTCAAGGCTTAATTAGTTTCTACGTATTTATGTAAATAAATCACAAGATTCTTTCAAGATAGAGTCAAAGGAAATGATAAACTCAATTCATTCTACTTAAAGACTTCATTGAGAATACCAGAAACAACTCGCGCTAGTATAATTTTGCACCTATGAAGCTAAGGCAGATTAAAATTGCATTTCTGTAGCAACATATTTTTTTAAGATGTTTTTTTTAAAGAAAACTCGGATAAAATTCAAACATAGATTGTCGAATTTCTTTTTGTGAAACTAACGATTTTTCCCGCCCTTTGTGTTTGTTTCCTTTTGAGAAAGATTCCACCCCGCGTTATGGATCTCTTTTTATTTCGTTTCCATTCCCATATCTCCGCTACCAAAAATCAATAACGGAGCTGTCGAGTATCCAATTTTTGTTCGCGAACTCAGAAAGAATATCTTCCACCAATCAATTTCAACTCATCAACAACGGCAAGGCTATGTTCAATTCTTCCTCCCCCCCTCCCCTCCCTCGCCCCCTTCTTTCAGAAAATTCCACCGTTACTATTGTGAGTTTCAGCTGAATCACACGAAAAAACATGTTTCATCCATCCGCCCCCTCCCTATTAACCCTTTAACGCGCAGTGTTCCCGCTCTGGGAACACCCAACTCTGACGTTTTGAGTGTTGCCAGTCACGAAGAATAGATTGGATTTCTATAAAAATAGTTGCGGGTGACAGAGCTCGCCGAGAATCCTTTACTTTTTAGCACGTCATTTCCCGTCAAAAAAAGTGTCACGATTATTTTTTACAGCACTGACACCTGCTGAAAAATGGAAGAATGCGAGAACAGCTGGACAGATTTTTCCCATGCTGAAAAGAGAGCAGCCGTTGCCATCGCTCGACTAAACGACCAGCAAGAGGGCGGACGATCGAAACGTTCATCGCATGACACAGATCTGGAGACCCTTTTTTGACGACAGCTGGCTGTGGCCCACAGCCAACTGTCATCAAAAAAGGGTCTCTATATCTGTGGTACGCTATGAACGTTTCGATCGTCCGCCATCTTTCTTGTAGTGAAGTCGAGCGATGGCAACGGCTGCCCTTTTTCCAACATTGGGAAAGGGTTAAAATGAAAAAGAATATTTGATGCGGGGAAACTTCGTGACGTCCCTGTACATCTGTCAAGAGTGTTCCTTTTGAAAATTTGCAGGCGTCGTTGGACTTATGAAGACCTTTTAAATCAAACCTATTGTGCTATACATTCGGAAATAATTAATAATGCTTCTAAAAAATCAATAATGCTCACCAATTACATTTGGCGTAATTTGCCTTGTAACATTGGGGGGCAAAATATACCCCATTGTATAAAATATCATTTTCGAATAGATTATATCCGAATTCCCCATAATTTTAGGGGGGGGGCAATTGCCCTCTCATGCCCTTAGTAAGTTACACCTGTGCTAACTACATTATAAACGAATTTCAATAATCAACGTATATTGTTCATACAACTTTCAAATTCTTGCGTATAATTACTTGCTTGAAAAATTCTTGCGTATAAGAATTACCTTAATAAACGGACCTAAGGTAGCAACTGTTTAGGTAAATATCTCAAAATTCTTATGTTTAGGTAAATATCTCAAAGGAAACTGGTTAGATAAATATCTCAAAAACTTATTTAGCATTTTCTCCTCAGTGTTCCCTAACACTTGACAGGTTCATTGTTAGTAATAGTTCCAAGTACAGCTTCTAAATTTTTTTTGAGGATCAAGCTTTAATAAATTCTTTGAAAAGTTGCTCAAAAGCTGCATGATTTCTTAAAAAAAACAGCCTTAAATATGAAGTATGTCCCAAAAACATGTAGCCGTTTTAAAAATGGATGAAAAACGATCGAATAGACTCTTATTTAAGAATTCCTGCGGAAAACAAATGTTTGAACCCTCCTTTTTATTTATTTTTTGTTCTAAACATGTTATTATATCAGAATAAAGTGTTACTTAGACATGGGTCTGCAGCACCCTTCGGTATTTCGACAACCGCGTTATTTCCATAGACGGCCCGAAAGCGACCGGCACCAGATTTCTATCTTGTGACATTTCTCTTTTTTCTTTCGGGCCGTTAAAAAGGACGTTTTGTAGGACCTTTTGATCTTTCCACACTCTTTTTGGGATTTGGAAAAAAAGAGATTTACTTTAGAACACCGTACAGTGAAATCTGTAAAAAATATATCCTCATCATTAAGTACAATATGTCTCAAATGAAAGTATTCGGGTTAAAAACATCATTTACATGCAATTCAGTTGCAAAAAGTCAGCTACAGAACGTCAACAATTTTATGTGTAAAGCTTTATGTACTACTGTTGTATCATATGACACTGTGAAGGTTTGGTACCTAAAGTTCAGAAAAAGGACTGTGACGTACAAGTTCGATCGCTGGGTCCCGCATGAGCTGCGTCAAGCTGATTGGGCGGAAAACTTTCGTTACAACCTCATATATTTTTAAAACTATTGGCATATAATTTTAAAACTACTGCTGCAGAAAGCAACAGCCCCAGCGCCATATAAAAGCGAGATTGTGTCTTAACCATGAATGCGTTTTTAAATTCGGGAATGGTCCAATCGGTTAAAATCCGTTCTCATCAGAACATCGAAAGTGAAACAGCGCCGGCCTTTGGCTTAGCGGTTGGGAGGGATAACAAACGGACTGGGCTGCTGTGGGAACCTGCGTGCCAAAGTGCTCTTAGGACCTGTCCATACTGCTTTCCTTATGATGCCAATACTGGTCTTTCGCAGACACTGGAAAATAATCTCTCTATTCTAAAAAAAAAGTAAAGGCCGCTGGCGCTGTCAAAGCTTGTTGGCCTATCTCCTCCTAAACCGTGGGGATGTGAGTTTCGACTAAGGGGCCCACAGATTCGAAAAATTCCGAGGAACCTGCTAAGCGGACTTAAATTTCGAAAATCCAATTATTTTAGAAGATATTAATAAAAAACTGAAAAAATACACAGGACGGTTGCCAGATTTGGCATAAAATCATCCATTCCTTTGCAATAAAGCGTTTCCAAGTATGTAGTTATCATGTGAAATTGTCAAACAAGAGTTAGAATGACGCCCATTTTACGCCAAATTAAAAAGTATATGAAATAAATAACTCAAAGTGTGTTTCACAAAGTTGAGAATTGTCAAATAGTAAGTTCGCTTAGACAACAGGAATTTAGAGTTAGCGACTATTCGTTTTTCCAAAACAGAATGACTAATTGTAACTGATTTTAAAAGTGCCATCTCGGCATTTGGAATGATTTGGCAAAATAGTATCTTTCCAAGCAGGGTGAATAAGCTTCGAATTCCAGAATGCTGGAACCCAGTATCTTGAAAATGAAAAATAATTAAAGTGCAGATTACTTTAAAGGCGATTTGTCCAGCTGGAGTATGTCCTACCAGTAGACATATTTGGTGGCGTAACGCCTATTTGCCAGCGCGGCGAGATGATATAATCCGTGGTCGCCATCTGCAAAGGATTATGTATATGAAAATATGGATAGCGGTTTTCCGGGAACCTTGCATGAGCAGTCATTATAGGTCGTGAGCATGTGTAAATCGCCAAATAATGAAAAGTCGCCATCGGTGGTAAGCTATCCTAGCTATTCCGTTGTTTTTATCAAAGAAAGCAGGTAAAGTACTGTTTTCTTAGAGATCATTATTAACTATACATATACGCAAGTCGCCAAATAATGAAAAATCGCCGTGGGTGGCAAATACGCAAGGTGTCCAATCAGTTTTACACAATTAAAAATACAGCTCAAACAGATGTTCTGATTTTATTACGCTTTAGCTCCTAATTAATATAACTTTTGAATGGCAACACTCAATATCATTGTGTTTCTGGGGAGTGCCAATAATTTTTCCAGCGATTATACGCGGATTCCGCACTCCAGGTGGAGTATATCTCAGGACCCGTAGAACACGGATTCCTAATAACAAAATATCTACCGTGATATGGGGGAGTGGTCTACTGTAGTGAGTGTGAAGTTTAAATTTTTATGTACCAATGAACATGCAAGAACAAAGCGACGTGTAGCCCAGTAACATTCCATCTGATCCAGTCTTTGGGATTTGTCTGTTGAAATTCTGTCTTTTTTACGAATAATACTTATTAGGGGGCGATTGCCTCATACGAAAAGCGAGCGTAGCGTGTCTGGGGGCCTTGGCCCCTAGTTACATAAACAATAGACTCTGTGGTCATTACTAGAATACCAAGATCCGCAAAATTTTGAAAAATTGTCGCAAACATTTCCAGGTGTTTAAAGCAATAAATAAAACATGAAGCTGTTGTTATGTTCCAAGATTCTTACATCATAACTGTGATTTTAATGGTTTTTGTTATCAATGACTATGTCATTTTATCTCTCACCCCCTTTATTGAAAATTGTCAGAAAAATGTGTCCAAAAAAGCGACATAAAAATGTGACATAATTTTACGTATATTTAAATACTATTGGTTCACAACAGCTGTAATCTATTGTTACACTATTTTGTAAGCTGTAGAATATGCATCCCATGTATTTTTTTATAAATAGGATACAATCATAAAAATATCGACATAGGGTTACCAGGCGAAATACACGAAAGATGAGAGATACAATGACATAGTCAATTAATATCGTTTTAATAGGGCAATAATGAAATTAAAAAATGAGGGCGGTGCAGGGGATATCAAACAGCCGAGTTTTATCATATAGCTTCAACATGATTTAACATACACATTGTTTTGTCAGAATTTGACATTTTTAAATGTCTCTATAATTTGTCAAACTTGTTTGCAACACCGTTCTGATAACACTTTTACTAATAATTTTTCTACCATCGTTACGTGATTATTCAGTCAAAAATTAAATTTTAAGAATAACCTAGAGCACCTGCGGTTGGAGTCAGAAAAAAAAAAAAACAAAACAAAAAAAAAAATGTTTTCTTAAGATGGTGAACCTCTTATACGGTGGCGCACCCAGGATTTTAGTTTAGAGGGGGCTGGGCTACAAATACTGCTAAACTCGGTTATAGTGACCTCAATTATAGTTATAACTCTCTTATAACGTCAAAATATTCTGTGCCAGTCGACTTGGCCGTAGAACACAACCCCACGAGCAATGTAACGCATTTTAGAATCAAATAATTATATGATCTTTTCAGTGATGTTGTAACCAAGCTTAACGGTATTTCATGCTCTAACTAAGTTTTTATTTAAAAACTAACATTTTTCTATTTTGTTGGATTTGGTAAAAAGTATTTTAGAAATAATTTGAAGACAATTTTATAAAGAAAACATTTAGAAATAATTTGAAGAAATTTTTTAAAAAGAAAACATTTAACTCATTAGTGACAATTTTCAATACATTTTCACTTCTAATTTCCCACCTTTAGGGGGCTTCAGCCCCAATAGCTCCCTCCGTGGGTGCGCCTATGCTCTTATAATTAAGTATAAGAACCCCTTGCTATTAACATGTATATAAGACTGAAATATATTATTTAATCCACTAGTATGCACTAGATGTCGCCACCAAAAGACACCGAAGTCACGTTAAAATCCGCAGGACATTTTCGAGGACTGTAATGAGAAAGTTAAATTTATTTTCTAAAGTAATAAGACAGGATAACCCGCAAAAAAATATTGCATTTTATATGAAATGTATCAAAAAACGAACGCAGCATCCACTATACTATTGTGTTTTAAAAAAGTAGATAAGTGGAAAAAATAACCTATGAGAAAGTTATGTTAGTAAAGAAACTAAAAAAAGACTTTTGAAATATATTTTTATTTAAAATATTTTGAAATTTTAATTATTCTTTTATTTATTAATTAATTTAATTATTTTTTTATTTCATGTAGGATTAGAACTTTAGGTTTTATTTTTGCTCCGCTAGAGTGTACAGTTAATACATTAAAAAAAAATCATGAACTTGTGTATTTTTTTCCTAGATTTAATTGTCATTTCCTCAATCAGATTCTATAAAACCACAGAACCCAAACTTTCACAGAACTTTACACGTTCGAAAATCCAAATCCTAATAGTAAAAAAAAGTTAAAAAAAAAAAAAAGGTCTATGTTGCTATGAGATTACAGCAAATTAGGTACTCGTGGGCTCTAGACCATGGGGTGGGGTGAACTCCGTGGGTGTCTTTCTAAGGAAAAATAGAATTAGGTCTAATCGATATCAAGAAGGCAACTCTTTCTTAATCCGCTAGATGACGCCACCAGGCTGTGACCAGAACTATTGAAAACTTTTCGAGCTCTATGGAGCTGTGCTTCTACGATCAGTTTTATGTTTGAGCGAGGGAGGACCAATCAAGACAAACCGGGCATGTGCCATAAGTCATAATGGGAGGCCCCCTACATGTTGCTGTGTCCGACAACTACTTTATGCATTTTTCCTACGTTCGCATATAAACCTTTGTCGTGATTAGATGTATCCAACATGAAATATACTAATCATACTAATATTATGTATGTCAATGTTTGTATGTATGCTTCTTATTCTTACACGCTGAAACGGTTTGACGGATTTGGATGAAATATGGAATAAAGACAAGTCCTGGATTAAAAAACAGGCTACTTTTTATCGCGCGAAAAGAACACTGCTCCTATAATATACAAAAAAAAAAAAAAACTATGTTTTGTCCCCCCCCCCCCAAAAAAAAGAATACAAGTTTTTATCTTACAAAGCCGTCGACAGATGGCGCATACGAATAGAATACGCAGTTTTTAATTTTAAAAAATCCTTTTATCGTCTGCTACGCTTGTATAAAGAATGCATCTGAATAAGTTTTTCCTTCTGACGTGGATTTATAAGCGGTCTATGCGCCAAGCACACAAATAAAAAAAACATGTTACACAAACAAACAAAAAATTAACTTTTTGAAACTTTCATTCAGTTCGAATTATGCATTTTTCTGCGCGTTTTTTTTCCTTCTATTTCTAATGTGTTGCACCCAGAAAAAGGATATTGGAAATATCAATTTTAAATTTGTTTAATCACACTTATGAATAATGATACACTTTCTAACTTATTGGAATAAGGAAAGAAAATAAGGAAGAAGCATGGATTATGATACGCTTTTAATATGTAGCACTTTACTGCGTATTTAAAATCTGAAAGTGTTTAAGATTTTCTTACTTTTTTTTTTTTTTTTTTACTTTCGGTTTTTGATAACGGCCAATATATCCAGGAGTTCTTCAGAATTAATATAGGACGAAAATAATTTGTACTTTTTTTGTAGGTTTCTACCATTAAACCACCTTATTTTTGAAACCAGGGGCGGCCCGACACGGTAAGCAAGGTAATCATCGCATCGTCGCGGCGGCTTCGAAGGGGCGTCATGCCGAACTTAAAAAGTAAGTAGAGCATAAAAGGGGGACGTCTTTTTTACGTTAGCAGGGGTCGCCACTTACCCTAGAGCCGCTCCTGTTTGCATACGCATCTTAATTTTAAATTCCATTCAGAATCTGAGATATTTCAGTGCCAAGGAAGCCGGTGAGGAACACAAGATTTATTTAGATGGCGAACCAACTAGTCGCTGGAGGCGGACAGTATTAGATAAATAAGAATGTTTATGAACATTACAAACACATGAAACATCAACATTGTGAAATAAGCTTTATTAAAAATGAAGACTTAAAAAATGCAACTACTAAAAGCCTGACTTTTTCATAATATTAATAATCATAATCGCCAAATTTCTATTGATGAATGTCCCATTCTAGAGGGGTAACCACTTAAAAAAACTTCAGTGGGTCCGGCAACTTTCCGCGTCATCACCTAAAATCTAGCAGCCATCCTAGTGACCACTTCTTTTTGCAGAAATCGTTCATCTGCTGTGATATTTTATCTATGAAATGGTAGAATTAAGAAAAAAAAGATTTTTGACAATTTGGAACTTGTAAATTCATAACTGAAAAAAATTGGTATTTGCTACATTGAAAAAAAAGATTAAACTAAATTCAATAATTTAGGGGACCCTCAAAATTGGGTCGTGGGGCATATAACCCTCTTACCTCATGTAGAATTGTCAGGATTTTCGATGTTTTCATAACCGTTAATAGTTCTCATGTAGGAAATGTAACAGAATTGAGTGTAGTATATACTAGAAGGAAAATATTATTAAATTTAATTTATGAAGGCAATGGATATGCGAGCCACTAGGTATGATTTTTTTAAACTTGAGTTTGCACGGGTCAGCGTATGCTGGCCAGCTTGCTTTCTATTAGGTTGTAACGAAAGTTTTCCGCCACTGCAAGTATTGTCTGCACAAACAGTTCACGTTGTTGTCTTTGGCAATATTTTGTTAAACGATTTTTGTTATTTGAAAAAAAAAAAAGACTTGTTTTAGAGCACTGTGTTGTGAAATCTGTAAAACAATATCGTTATGATTAAGTAAAAGGTGTCTGAAATGGAACTATCACGCTACCAGATTGAACCATCATTGACTCTCAGTTCTGTCGCAAAAAGTCAGCTACAGAATGACACTGAATCATGTGTACAGCTTAAGGTACTACTGTTGTATCATACGACACTGTGAAGATTTGGTTCAAAAACGAGGACTAGGATATTAAAGAAGCAGAGCGCTCTGGCCAGCTTACTGATGCTGATGAGGCCCGCCAACGAGAATTTGTGGAAGGAGATAAAATGTTCATCCACTCGAGAGCTAGTTAAAAGAGTTAGACTTTAGTGCCATGTCCATTAGTCGCGCTAAGCATCGCATATATACTTGATATATAAGGTCAATCGCTTGGTACCTCATGAGCTGACCCATGCAAATCTGGCGGAAAACTTTCGTTACAACCTGATAGTTTAAACTCTTGGGAGTGTTCTGAACAGAATTGTGTTACCTTGGATTCTCCTGTCGTGAATGCTCGCTCACGATTGAAGAACTATTCATAAGATACGAAAAACGTTGAAAAAATAAAAGGAGAAAAGTTTCGATGGTTTTTAGCGTGAGAAGTAGCATGTCAGTTCTCTTCGCATATTGCAGAAACTTGTTCAGAACTCTTCCAGAAGATATAATATACGAAACATGACAATCCATAACACAGCTAGGATTTGTCTAACCTCTTCGTTTCAGAGGTCTATATGTGTGGACCTTTTATCTTTCCAATATTAGAACGGTTCTTGGAGATTTTTTGCAGTTTTGAAGTACCTGTGCGTCGATGCTTTAAGTTTAAATAAATGATTTGAACGCGTGTGAAAGTGCAAATCCTGCACACCGACGCACAGGTTGAATTTTTGTTTGCCGATGAGCAAGAGAAATTTTTGAATGTTATTGAAATTACCGAAGTGTAATTTGTTGACGTTTTTGGCTTTTTTCGAAATTCAAATAGCTGGAAAGAACTTGCAGGACGTCATTTATCTTTAAAAGTGTCTTAACTGTCTTCCTTTATGGATAATAACAGCATTTTACTATTACTAACAGAGATTGAGAATGAGGCTTTTATTCGAAAAAATGTTTGAAAATGCGCTTTTTACTTGTCGTTTTTAAGTGTAATAGGTTTTTAAAAAATATTAATGAAATTGCTTTAATTTGAGATGCGAGATTTTTTGTCAGGTATGTAGAGGTTAATTCCTGTCCGCATGTCATTTTGGCACTAAACGACACTCGTATGGCGTTTTATAGACATCCATGTAGACATGATTGTGGACGTGCTAATTCGTTTGGAGGTTAAGGGTCTGCCATGCTCCACGATAATCACCTAAGTTTACAGTCGTTTGGGTTCGATTCCCACTCAATCCCCTGTCTGTTTAAATTTTCCTTCTCAGTGCTAGCAAAATCTGCTTATGTTGTCTACTTTTTCGACGAGGATTTATAAGTAGTTCCTTAAATCAAGCACACCAATCCGAAAATAAATGTTCTAAATACAACAACAATAGCAAGAACGTTTGTCGTTATTCTGCAATTTTTAATAACAGCGTTTTGGGGGGAAAATGTACTTACAAGCAAAGAACAACATAAAGGAAAGACTTGCCACATAGCTGCCATGAACTATCGCAAGCAAAATGTAAATTAAATAATTAAATCAAGTCAAGAACGACTCTATGTTTGAGAGAGGTTGCTTGTCATTGAGACCCTTAGCCAGGGGGCTGTCGTCTCATTTGTTCCGAAGAAGAACGACCCTAAAGTTGTAGTAGTCAAAGCTATTGCTCAATATAGAAGGTAACATTATTTACTTTTTGATTTTGCGCTGTTAATGTAAGTGATATAGAATTTATATAAGTAATCCCAACGATCCAGGGCAAAAGTTTAAAGTAAAAGCATGATTTCATAATTATTTGCTTTGTTTAAAAACCAGAAAAGGGAAATTCTCAGAAATGAATGTGTATAGGATAGTGAAAGTGATAATTTTTCAATCCCGATATGATGTGTTATAGGGATGAACGCGAGACGAAAAATAGTTTTTTTCTCGCCTCGCAAAATAGCTGCAAAGTTCTTGTTTCGTCTCGCAAAAAAGCTGTAAATCCCTGTCTCGTATCGCATAAATATGTCTCGCATCCATCCAAATTCCTTTCCCCTCCCACACCCCAATATCTCTTCGTCAAAAGAATGCAATTGTTTTAGAACTTTTCATCTCTGAATCTCCTGATAAGGCATTTGACTGTTGAAATAATCCTTTCACTCGACCTCAAATTGAAGTCACGGTCTTAAAAATTACCAAACACTGATAGAAAAACGAGTGGTATCTCGAAGAAACGGTAAGTGATACGGGGGAGGGCGTTCCACAGGGAGAGCCGGCAGACAAAGGCTTGTTTAAAACTTACGAACTTGATTCAGTTTAATGTTTAGTGCTATAATAATGCTACAATAAGAGCATCAGCTTAAGGGGGGGGGGGGTATTTGGTGGGAGGACATTTTAAGGTGTTCTAATACGCATTGACGTTACATCTGGAGAAAACTGACCCAAACTCCAAACCGTTAGACATCTGCGCGGAAGGCTCAAGACCGAACTTTCACACCTCAGTCGTCTACGATGTTTAACGTCTTATTCATTTAACCTACGAACGTCATAGGGAAAAATGGGAGTCGTTTTCGTATTCAACGGGTCATTTTACACAGGAATTTGCAAAAAAAAATAATGTAGATATGTATTTTCAATCATTAACTGACCCTCTTTCTTAAGATCAAATACGGGAGACTCACGTAAGCTTGGGGGATGCTTTAGTCTCGTGATCTTTATCAAGCGTTTCAATAATTTTTTGATTCGTTTCAATGAGAATCAGATGTAGTATTTTAGACACTAGTGCACTTCAAATACAGTCGACAGCCAAAAATCCGCCAACCTAAAATCCGCAAACGTCCGAAATCCGCACACCTTCTCTGGTGTAAATAATGAAATTCAAAGTCATCTGCCAGTGATGAAATTATTGAAAAGTGTCTTGAATCCAGATAAATGTGATTCTGATGATGAAAACTTTGGTAAAAATAATAATAAAATCCATTTGATAAAAGTTTAAAGTTAGGAGAAAAATACCTTTAATTTTTAGAACAGCAAAGTTCTGTAACAAAACAAGAATTAATAATAATATACATTTTGCAAAAATAAAGAAAAGAAAGAAAAAAAAAGAAACAAAGAAGAAAAAATAATATTTTAAAACAAATCGCCATAGAACATGCTTTCAAAATTAGAAAAAGGAAATTTTGGAACCATTTGCTTTGCTAGTCTTCATGTAATTTTTTCTTTTTTTCTCTCATACTTTTGTATTTAATGTGAAAATATAAGTGAAATACTTTTGACTGTTTTTATTTCATTGTAATTGTATTCTACTTTTTTAAAATCAGAAATGTAATGATTTATCTTTTACGGCCCGAAATCCGCAAAATCCTAAAATCCGCACAAGCCATGGTCCCAAGCTGTGCGGATTTCTGGCTCTCTTCTGTAATTTTAATTTATGGGCCGCAACGTTGAATATTTTTTTGCAGTCTTTATAAAAAGACTGCGAGGCTTGCACACACTAAAACGTGCTCAGTATAAGACAAATCACCTATCTATATAAATAAAATTAGACTTTTGTCTGAACATTTCTTGGAATTCAAAAATTTTGCGATTTCTATCCGTTTCAAGCACCCGGGAATCCGATGCCACCCTCAAAAAAAAGTTTGTCTGTCTGTCATTCTGTCATTCTGTCCGTGACGCTTTTTTTGTTTAAGCATCACGTATAAACGACTGAAGCGAATGATATGAAATTGGGTGTCATGATAGGTGGTCACTCAACTTAAAACATAGACGTCGAATTTTTAAAAAATCTTGATTAGATTTTCAGATTTTGCGAAAATCGTTTCAAACTGCGTAAATTTGTGTTCAAGCATCACGCAAAAACGACTGAAGCGAATGATATGAAATTGGGTGTCATGATAGGTGGTCACTCAACTTAAAACATAGGCGTCCAATTTTTAAAAAATTCTGATTGGATTTTCAGATTTTGCGAAAATCGTTTCAAACTGCGTAAATTTGTGTTCAAGCATCACGCAAAAACGACTGAAGCGAATGATATGAAATTGGGTGTCATGATAGGTGGTCACTCAACTTAAAACATAGGCGTCCAATTTTTAAAAAATTCTGATTGGATTTTCAGATTTTGCGAAAATCCTTTCAAACTGCGTAAATTTGTGTTCAAGCATCACGTAAAAACGACTGAAGCGAATGATATGAAATTGAGTGACATGATAGGTGGTCACTCAACTTAAAATATAGGCGTCGAATTAAAAAAAAATCTTGATTAGATTTTGAAATTTTGCGAAAATCATTTCAAACTGCGTAAATTTGTGATCGCACATCACGTAATAACGCCAAAGGTGAAAAAATGATATTTGGTGAAATGATAGGTGGTTACTCACCTTAAACTATAAACATCTAATTAAAAAAAATCCATCAGATTTCGAGATTTTGTGAAAATCGTTTAAAACTCAGTGAATCTTTGTTCCCGTATTACGTAATAACGACTAAAGCGAATGATATGAAATTGGGTCACAGGATAGATGGTTGCTCAACATAAACTATAGGAGTCCAATTTTTTAAACATTTTTATTAGATATTGGGATTTTGTGAAAATTCTCTCAAAATACGTTTATATTTCTTCAAACATCACGTAATAACGACTCATACGAATGATACGAAATTGAGTGATAGGATAGGTAGTTGCTAATCCTAATTTATAGGCGTTGAATTTTAAAAATATTTTGCTTACATTTTGAGATTTTTCGAAAATCGTTTTAAAATGCTGAAAATTTGTTCCGGCATCACTAAATAAAGACTGCAGGGAATGAAACGAATTTGGGTGACATGATACGTTGTCACTCAACTTAAATTCTAGGCTTCAAATTTTTCAAAAATGTTGATTAAATTTTGAGATTTTGCGAAAATTATTTCAATATGCGTCAATATTCGTTCGCGCATCCCATAATTACGACTAAAGCGAATGAAATGATATTACTTAGTTACTCTCTAACCTGTAATATTTTAACAATACATGAAAATTATAACTTCGCTTTCTTTACTTTGGCAACATACTACATCCATTCTGTGTACTCCGACAATGCTGACGAAAGTTCTTGATTTTTGGAAATTTTCATTCACTAACCCGTCGAGGACGGGTACTTCAGCTAGTCCTAAAATATGAGTACCTAATTTGAGCTCAATCGGATGCACGAGATAGATGCTAGCGCACTGGCAAGAATTTGCGCCCTGTAAAAAACTGTAGGCAGTACACTCGCTATAATTTATGCAGTATGTAGGACAGCAACCTATGATATGCGTACCTGGATTTTTATTCTACATTTTATATTTTAACATATTTATAGCTCAATTCCTAATATTCAGTATACAGTGCTGGTAAAAAAAAAAAAAAAAGACTCAATGATGTTGCAATGATACCGACAGTTAAATTGTGCTCCAAAAAAACCCTAAAATGTGGATAAGGATTATGCTATTAGTTCGGTATGCTCTGAGGTTTTTTTTTTTTTTTTTTGGGGGGGGGGGCGTATTCAGGGTGGAAAAAAAAAAGATGTAGCTTGATGCGCAAAACTTGTGTGACAGTAAGACAGTTTTTGTAAGAGCCCAGTTTTATATACATATACATATAATAGTAATTTAGGGTAACATTTTGCTTTATTGTACATTCTGTTTAGGTCGATCTTACTTAGCTAACCCCCCGCCACCCACCCCCACCAAAAAAAAAAAAGAAAACGTAACCTTCCGTATTTGTCACTTTTGCGGATCTTAGTGAAGTCATTTTTATTTTTTCCTGACTTATTGAAGATTTAGAATAAATTTTTTAATGGAGGAATTCACATAATTTTCTACATTATATTTCAAGATTTTCTGGATTTATAGTCAAATTTTGGAAAATGTTCTGACTTTTCCCGTTAAACTTCCTTTCTATTCAAGGTTTCTCTGTTTTTCTTGAACTCTGTGCTGTATATTGGAAAAAAAAAACAAACCTCCCATCATTCCGAACTAATAGCATGGTCACTATCCACATGCGCATTTCCATGAAAACATGTAATAGTTTATTTTCCCGCCCCCCCCCAGTATTATTTGGCCGTCAACAGCATTACTTCCTTATTAAAATGTCGACTTTCTTTTAGCCGGCACACGATCTATAGGGGATAAAAATTCATCTATATAAATAAAATTAGACTTTTGTCTGTACATTTCTTGGAATTCAAAAATTTTGCGATTTCTATCCGTTTCAAGCACCCGGAAATCCGATGCGACCCTCAAAAAAAAGTTTGTCTGTCTGTCATTCTGTCATTCTGTCCGTGACGCTTTTTTTGTTTAAGCATCACGTAAAGACGACTGAAGCGAATGATATGAAATTGGGTGTCATGATAGGCGGTCACTCAACTTAAAACATAGGCATCCAATTTTTAAAAAATCCTGATTGGATTTTGAGATTTTGCGAAAATCCTTTCAAACTGCGTAAATTTGTGTTCAAGCATCACGTAAAAACGACTGAAGCGAATGATATGAAATTGAGTGACATGATAGGTGGTCACTCAACTTAAAATATAGGCGTCGAATTAAAAAAAAATCTTGATTAGATTTTGAAATTTTGCGAAAATCATTTCAAACTGCGTAAATTTGTGTTCAAGCATCACGCTAAAACGACTGAAGCGAATGATATGAAATTGGGTGTCATGATAGGTGGTCACTCAACTTAAAATATAGGCGTCCAATTTTTAAAAAATCCTAATTGGATTATGAGATTTTGCGAAAATCCTTTCAAACTGCGTAAATTTGTGTTCAAGCATCACGTAAAAGCGACTGAAGCGAATGATATGAAATTGAATGACGTGATAGGTGGACACTCAACTTAAAACATAGGCGTCGAATTTAAAAAAATCTTGATTAGATTTTGAAATTTTGCGAAAATCATTTCAAACTGCGTAAATTTGTGTTCGCACATCACGTAATAACTGCAAAGATGAAAAAATGATATTTGGTGAAATGATAGGTGGTCACTCACCTTAAACTATAAGATCTAATTAAAAAAAATCCATCAGATTTCGAGATTTTGTGAAAATCGTTTAAAACTGAGTGAATCTTTGTTACCGTATTACATAATAACGACTAAAGCGAATGATATGAAATTGGGTCACACGATAGACGGTTGCTCAACATAAACTATAGGAGTCCAATTTTTTAAACATTTTTATTAGATTTTGAGATTTTGTGAAAATTATCTCAAAATGCGTTTATATTTCTTCAAACATCACGTAATAACGACTCATACGAATGATACGAAATTGAGTGATAGGATAGGTAGTTGCTAATCTTAATTTATAGGCGTTGAATTTTAAAAATATTTTGCTTACATTTTGAGATTTTTCGAAAATCGTTTTAAAATGCTGAAAATTTGTTCCAGCCTCACGAAATAAAGACTGCAGGGAATGAAACGAATTTGGGTGACAGGATAGGTTGTCACTCAACTTAAATTCTAGGCTTCCAATTTTTCAAAAATGTTGATTAAATTTTGAGATTTTGAGAAAATTATTTGAATATGCGTCAATATTCGTTCGCGCACCACATAATTACGACTAAAGCGAATGAAATGATATTACTTAGTTACTCTCTAACCTGTAATATTTTAACAATACATGAAAATTATAACTTCGCTTTCTTTACTTTGTCAATATACTACATCCATTCTGTGTACTCCTACAATGCTGACGAAAGTTCTTGCTTTTTGGAAATTTTCATTCACTAACCCGTCGAGGACGGGTACTTCAGCTAGTTACAAATAAAACTAAAAGAATTGGTGTCTATACAGTTGAACTTGCTTCGTGAAATATCGGTTAAAGGAATATCCTACTTATTATAATAAGTTTTCGATGCGCTAAACCCTCACAAACAGTCGAAAGGACCTCGAATAATCGCATTTCCCGCTTAATAGAATAAATTTTCATGGCAAACTGGCTATTTCTCGTTAAACGGGTTCGACTGTACTGCGGGATGGGGGGAGTTCGTAATTGTAAGAAAATTTAAGAGGCTTTTTTTTTAAACAATCACGATTGGAGCTTTTTTTAAAAATAATTACGCTTAAAACTTGAAAAGTGATATCGGTTAAGAGAAACCTAATTTTAAATGGGACTATTTTCTATGTCCGTTTTTGTTGTCTATCTCAAAATGGATCATCCCATTTACTTCCTATAGCATAAAACTGCTTTGGTGATGCCAGAAATATTATCTGTTCACGTGAATACCAAGAATTCTGAAAACGAACTTAAAAAAATCGAGTGATTCCACTCGACTTCCGTAAGACTTGATATTTACCAAGCGTTTCAATCAACTCAATCAGACCTAGTATTCAGGCGCTGGTGCACTTAAGATGAATACAATGTATCATTCGCAAAGTATAGGAATATTTTTATAGCTCCATAAAAAAACTGGAAGCTTTGAGCTCAAAGAAATCATGTACAATCGAATGTAAAATGTAGAAACTAGCGCACTGTAAATGATTTGCGTCCCTAGGCCATAATGAATAGGAAATATAATTTGCAACCCTGTGATGTTTGTTTGTGTGATTATGGCAAAACTACGCTAGGGCGATCTGCCAAGGATGGGAGTGCCTTGGTTGGAGGACTTTCTAAGGGTTCACTAATTCACTTTACATCTGAAGAAAATATACCAAAACTCCAGACCGTTAGATCGACTGCCACTCGATGTGACCCGAACCCGGGACCTTCACACTTCGGCCGTCCACATTTTCAGGGACATAACCACTGTGCGATGGTGAGGCCCTTGCAACCCAGCGAACTATCAACTCCACACACCAAAATCTATGAAAATGATGTGCCCGTGATCTGTTAAATGCATATCGTATTTGCGGTCAATAAAATTCATCCTTTTAGACGCTGGCGCACTTTCAAGAACCTCCGTCCATAGGCCATAATGTAAAAGAAATCGTTTTCGTAGCCCTGTTAAAAATCTATCAGTCCTACATACACCAAAACCAATTCCGATCGTACGATAGTGGTCTACAATATATATACCAAATTTGAACTTATTAAAAGGCACCATTTGAATTTACACTCATTTTAAATGATTTAGAACCCTTAGTCGTAATGCATAAGAATTATTTTTTTGCAACCCCGTGAGCAACCTATTAGCTCTACACTAGCTAAAATCTATGGAGATCATATGATCGTGACCTGTTATGTACATACCGATTTTGCTCTCAATCGAATTCCCCGTTTAGATGCTAGTGCACTCAAGCATTTCCGTCCTTGTGCCATAATGTAAAAGAAAGCTTTTCCGTACCCTTGTAAAACACTGAGTTCTATGTACACCAAAATCAACACTTGCGACGGAGGTCTATAATATATATACCACATTTGAATGCACCACCATTTGGATTATTCATAGTCGAATATTTTCGTGATTACTGTACTTTCTTTGCACGGTACATGTTACGAAAATAAAAATATTTAGAAGATGTATATGTTAACCCTTTTCGATGGTTTAAATTTGGACATGAGTGTCATACTGGGCGGAATTGATTTAATGAGACGAGACAAATTGCTCGTTAGTAAGTTTATCGCAGTAGTTAAGAAAGATTAGTTATCCGGTCTTTTCCTTATGCCAACCTGAAAGAAAAAATAAATCATGTCAAACTTTTAAAAAGAAGGAAATTAATTTTATAAATCAAGCCATCTTGAAAGATGGATAGCATCTTTGAAAGAGAGGAATTGGGAAAAAATTATGCACTTCAAAACACAAGAATGTTATATGTGTCTATACTGTTACATAATTTCTCACTGAAGAATGATCAGTCAGCAGCTTCCCAATAAAAATATAGATGGCGACACCAAATATACTAAAATCACAAGATACTCCTGAATAAAGTTAGTTTATATGTCCCTCCCTGCTACTCTAGAATTTAACTGTATCTTGAATACTCGCTAAATAATAGCGGATTACTACTCCTAAAAGGTAGATAATAGAAATATCCGTCGGTTTATAAATGATTAAGTTTCCATCGATCGGGTTTTATTTTATTTTATATTATATATATATATTTATATATTTATATATATATATTTCTTTTAAAACTTTAATATTCTTTTAACACTTAATTACTCTTTTAACACTTTTTAACACTTTTAACACTTGTATATATATATATATATATATATATATTTCTTTTAACACTTTAAATTAATCCGAAAAAGTACTTATTTTAGAAAAAAAAAATACCATTTTTTTTTTTTTTTTCTAACCGGAAAGTAGAAAAAACGCATCCCTCAAATGAAATAAAACGTCTCAAAATTGAACGCCAACAAATTTCCTAAATTTTCAACCCTTATAACCGAACAGTGACGCACACAGGATTTTAGGTTGGGGGGCAGGGGGGTGAAAACCGTGCAAAACATCACAGTTGAACTCGTTACAATGGCAACTCTCTTATGAAGTGAAAACATTATGTATCACTTCATGACACAACAGAAACCCAGTTATTACGTCTTTTGGTTACGACTTCATACATAAAAGGGTTATTCCCTTATAATCGTTTTCAAATCGCAATTGGCTTCGACGTCATTTGGACGTCACGAGATTAAAACTGTACTAGAAAATCAACCCAGTTTAATGTTTGTGGGATTACGGCCGATTAGTTGCGCGGCGTGGGCTCTAGGCCGATAGATGGGGTGCCCTCCGTGGGGGGGGTCTTTCTAAGGGGTCCTAACCCTCAACCCAGTCAAAAACTCATAGCATTCGAATGGCGTACGCTTTCAGCATTCCGATTAGCTGGGATACTTCCCAGGCTTTTTTAATGATGCTATAACCGATCTCAACTGTTGTACTATTTGTAAGTATTTATTTAAAAATTAATTTGTGTTGAGAGTAGAAAAAATGTGTTTAGAAATGATTTGAAGATAATTTTTAATTTGAGAATATTAATTAATTTAATCAGCGGCAAGTCTCTATTTTGAAAATATTTTCGTTTTGATATCTTCACGTTTATGAATCTTTCTAGCCTCCTGCAACCCTCCTCCGTGAATGGGCTTATGAAACCGAATTTAAACAATCTTATAGAGAATTAATATTAGTCTGAGCTTCTGAACATGCTATAAGCGAGAGCGGCTAACATCCTGTGTGCGATATAACCCGCATTTCAATAATCAAGGGGGTATAGAAATTTACATCTGTTTTCATGAATAATGTACTATTTTGAATCAAATTTTATTTCCTTTCCTATACTGTTGTCGTTCAGTTAAAAATAAAGTGCTACCTTGATGTACGAGTGTCTAGTATCAGAGACATTTTAAAGGTACTTAGTCGCTTTAATACTTCAAATGACTCTCTTTATTTTCGCTGCATTTAGTTTTCTACAACGAAAACAGATGGCAGCAGCATACATGACATAAGAATGGTAGTACTGGGAATTTTAAATACTTTTTAACACTTTCGGACACTTTCAAGTCGAAAACCGTTTGTACAATTTCTCTGTTCAGTCCGAGTTCAGTTTGTCTGTCTGCCTGTTCCATGCTAACTCCTGTAAACGTATTTCGATTGCTACGAAATTTATATAATTTGATTCTTATGCTTTATGCGCCCATGGGCGCCGACAGCATGGGGCGAGGGGGGCAATGCCCCCTCCACCGTGGATTTTTGTATGCAGTGTTTTCCCTTGCTTTTTTGCTCTTTCCAACATGGTAACCATACGTTAAAGTTGTCTTTGCCCCCCGGGAAATATTCTGCCGGTGCCCATGGTTACGCCAGAGCCTGACAAAGGCGGGGGATCGGGCAGGGCATGTGCACTGTCCAGTCTTAGTCAGGACTCTAAAATGTTAGGTTCACCTTTTGTAAGTAGGCGGCTTTTGTTTTTGTTACATTTTAGATGAAGCATTTCTTCGGTAACTCTAGGGGAAGGCAGCTGCGCAACCCTGCGAGTATCAAAATATTCTGAAGTTGATTTCTATGCACTCGTGACCAAAAGAAAAAAGAGTGATAGTTTTCATTCATTTACACATCGCACTCAAAAACACCTCTCACTTACGACTGTTGGAAAAAAAAAAAAAAATGTTTTTGAATCAAAAGAAAGATTTCTCAATTAGACAGGGATTGCCTATCCCCATAATTTGACTGTATTCTTTCAATCTTCGGTTGCTTGAAATTTGTATGTGTGCTACTATTTCTATTTTCTTGGCGTTCATCAAAAATCGTGGCATTCTTTCGGGGCCGTTAACCAAAGGGGAGGGGGCTACGTCGGCTGAACCCGTAATCCCACACCTCACCCCCTCTTTAACCCTTTAACGCGCAGTGGTTTCGCTCTGAGACCACCAAACTGTTGACGTTTTGACAGTTGAAGGTCACGAAGAATAGATTGGATTTCTATAAAAATAGTTGCGGGTGACATAGCTCCACGAGAATCCTTTACTTTTTAGCACGTCATTTCCCGTAAAAAAAATTGTCACGATTCTTTTTAACACCACTGACATCTGCCGAAAAATGGAAGAACGCGAGAACAGCTGGATAGATTGCCCAATGCTGAAAAAAGGGCAGCCGTTGCCATCGCTCGACTTAACTACCAGCAAGATGGCGGACGATCGAAACGTTCATCGCGTGCCACAGATCGAGAGACCCTTTTTTGACGCAGCTGGCTGTGCGCGAGCACAGCCAGCTGTCGAGCACAGCCAGCACAGCCAGCGTTTCGATCGTCCGCCATCTTGCTGGTAGTTAAGTCGAGCGATGGCAACGGCTGCCCTTTTTTCAGCATTGGGAAAGGGTTGCGCCTCAAAGGGTTAAGACTTTTTGTAAATTTAGTAATATATGCGAAAGTTCTAGTGGAATTACAAAGTAGAACAAAACCACAAAACTGTTGCTTTTCCTTTCGGTTCCTTACAGTTTAATTTCCTACCCGGGGCACATATTAACATTCTTACATCGATTTGCGATTGAGCGTGTGTCTCGCTTTAGAAATTTATAGCATCGTTTTCGAATATCGCAGCCGAGCACCCACTTTTCGTCCAATTCACGCCAAACGAGAGTGTCTTTTCTGCCTTGTCTTTCTTGGATTATGGGGGCTTAGGCACTTCTGCTTTAGAGAATTTTGTAGCAACCCCAAATCCAGATTAGATCGATAGCGGCAGTTTCTGCCAAGGCTGTTAACCCTACAAAGCAGCTGGTACCCGTATGAGGAACAACCACTTTAATTATTCCTCAACGTTTATAAAATTACTAGTGTAGGGATCTGTCGGTTTTTAAGTGTATTTTTGCATAGATAGTAACGATGTAATTCAGGTTGTTGCATGTAGATGTACTTACTGCTTATATTATTGCCAAAAACTGATTGAAATTGAAACAGTCATCTTTCGTATGTGGTTTTTGTTTATTTTAGATAATGAACAAATAATAGATAGCAAAGAGTTTTGAAACCGGATAAAATGACTGTGTGCTGGGCTTCGTTCTATCAAGAAATGATTCGATTACTAGAATTTCAAAATAAATGCCAAAAAAGTGCAGCTAAGGCCCAGTGTGCCGCTTAAAAAACAAAAAAAAAGTGATTTTCTAGTAAAATTTTAGATTATTACTTTCCGAACATGTACCATGTAAGGAAAGTATTGTAATCATGAAAAAATTCGAATTCGAGATTTTTGGTGTATTTACACGTTTTGAGGTCTTCTGAATTCATTTATGCTATTTTTACGAGATGTATGTATGTATGTGTGTATGTGTGTGTGTGTGTGTGTGTATGTGTGTTTGTGTGTATGTGAGTGAACACGATAGCTCCTGAACGGGGCATGCGATTGAGCTCAAATTGGGTATATATGTTATAAACCACCGTCGCAAGACCGGTATTGATTTGGGTGTGTATAGGACGTATAGTTTTTCTACAGGGCTACGACAAAGATTTCTTTTACATTATGGCCTATGGGGCAAAATTCTGGAAAGTGCGCTAGCGTTTACACGATACATTCGATTGAGCTCAAATTGGGTATACATGTTATAAACCACCATTGTAAGACCGGTATTGATTTTGATGTTTATAGGACTTATAGTTTTTCTACAGGGCTACGACAAAGATTTCCTTTTTTTTAGCCTATTTTTCCCCAAAATAATAATCACTAAAATTATCTCATATATTTATTTCAGACGCAGAAAAAAAAAATTGAGCCTTGTCGGGTTAATTTCTACCACAGACTCCCGAACAGGTCATTTTTACCTCATTCAGGAGCCGATAGATGGCAGCAGTGCACATTGTAAGCGGAGGGCTTCTTAATTTTGAAGCAAATACTAAGCAGAAGACCCAAAGTCTCAGTTTTTCCTCCCTCCAGAGGTATCATTTTTTACTGGAACTTGGAGGACATTGCGATTACGACGTATTTAACGTTTCCCAGTGACCGTTAGCGAGCATGGCGGTCTTTGGTGGGTCCCAGGATCGAACTCGCAACCTTTCGGCTGAGAGACCGACGCTTCACTCAACTGGGATACAGCGGCCGTAAGTGAGGGTGTCTCAGTTGTTTACTTTTGAGAGCTTAAAAAATTATTTAAACGGCATTTTAAGCACTCAAAGTTATATTTAGTTAGAAAGATATGTTTTTATTGAGTGCTTTTTTTTATATCTCTAAACGTAACTTTGAGCGCTTAAAGTGGTTATGTCACTGAAAATGGCAGATGACCGAAGTATGAAGGTCCCGGGTTCGGGTCCCATCGCGCGGCTGTCGATCTAATGGTCTGGAGTTTTCGTAGGTTTTTCTCCTGATGTAACGTGAATACGTAATAGAACCCCTTAGGAAGTCATCCTACCAAGGCGTATCCCATCCTTTGGGAGATCGCCCTAGAGTAGCGTTGCCATAATCACACAAACAAACAAAGGTGAGCGCTGAAATTGCAGTTTTAACTTTTAAGCTTTTTAAGCTCTCAAAAATAAAAGTAAGCAACTGTGACACCCTCATTTGGCGTGAAATGAATGCAGAGATAGGTGCTCCTGTGCTTCGATATCAACGGCAGAATGTTAATATGCAACCGGGGCGGGGATTCGGGGGGGGAAAGTGAAAAGTTAAAACTGCAACCCCGCTTATCCCCCGTTTCTTACACTAGGATAATTTGCCAGTGAGTCTCAATGAAAATATTATTAACTAGCTGAAGTACCCGTCGTTAACGGGTTAGTACTGAATGCAAATTTCTAAAAGCAAGAACTTTCGTCAGCATTGTAGGAGTAGACAGAAAGGATGTAGTATGTTGCCAAAGTAAAGAAAGCGAAATTATAATTTTTATGTATTGTTAAATATTACAGGTTAGAAAGTAACTAAGTAATATCATTTCTTTCGCTTTAGTCGTAATTATAGCATGCGAGAACGAATATTTACGCATATTGAAATAATTTTCTCAAAATCTAATCAACATTTCTGAAAAATTGGAAGCCTAGAATTTAAGTTAAGTGACAACCTATCATGTCACCCAATTTCGTTTAATTCCCTGCAGTCTTTATTTCGTGATGCTGGAACAAAAATTTCAGCATTTTAAAACGATTTTCACAAAATATCAAAATGTAATCAAAATATTTTAAAAATTCAACGCCTATAAATTAAGATTAGCAACTACCTACCATATCACCAAATTTCGTATCATTCGTATTAGTCGTTATTACGTGATGCTCGAACACACATTTACGCAGTTTGAAAGGATTTTCGCAAAATCTCAAAATCCAATCAAGATTTTTTAAAAATTCAACGCCTATGTTTTAAGTTGAGTGACTACTTATCATGACACCAAATTTCATATCATTCGCTTCAGTCGTTTTTACGCGATGCTTGAACAAAGATTCATTCAGTTTTAAACGATTTTCGCAAAATCCCCAAATCTGATCGGTTTTTTTTAGATGCTTATAGTTTAAGGTGACCACCTATCATTTCACCAAATACCATTTTTTCACCTTTGCAGTTATTACGTGATGTGCGAACACAAATTTACGCAGTTTGAAACAATTTTCGCAAAATCTGAAAATCTAATCAAGATTTTTTTTTTAATTCGACGCCTATGTTTTAAGTTGAGTGACCACCTATCATGACACCAAATTTCATATCATTCGCTTCAGTCGTTTTTACGTGATGCTTGAACACAAATTTACGCAGTTTGAAAGGATTTTCGCAAAATCTCAAAATCCAATCAAGATTTTTTAAAAAATTCGACGCCTATTTTTTGAGTGACCACCTATCATGACACCCAATTTCATATCATTCGCTTCAGTCGTTTTTACGTGATGCTTGAATACAAATTTACGCAGTTTGAAAGGATTTTCGCAAAATCTCAAAATCCAATCAAGATTTTTTAAAAATTCGACGCCTATGTTTTAAGTTGTGTGACCACCTATCATGACACCCAATTTCATATCATTAGCTTCAGTCGTATTTACGTGATGCTTGAACACAAATTTACGCAGTTTGAAAGGATTTTCGCAAAATCTCAAAATTCAATCAAGATTTTTTAAAAATTCGACGCCTATGTTTTAAGTTGAGTGATCACCTATCATGACCTCCAATTTCATATCATTCGCTTCAGCCGTTTTTACGTGATGCTTGAACACAAATTTGCGTAGTTTGAAACGATTTTCGCAAAATCTGAAAATCTAATCAAGATTTAGTAAAAATTCGACGCCTATGTTTTAAGTTGAGTGACCACCTATCATGGCACTCAATTTCATATAGAATGAATGGTCAATACTTTAAAAGTAAGTTATTTTGTGAAGCAAATACTAATAAACGATATAGAAACTGAAAAAGAAAAAAAAAAACCCTTTTCCCTTACTTTAATTACTACCCAGCAAACACACACAGGCTCTCTGAACGTCTATTAACGTTCAGAAGACGTTTTCTGAACGTTAATAGACGTTCAGAGAACCTGTGTGTGTTTGCTGGCTGCGCTTCTATTAAGCCAGCTCCCCGAACTAGAGTCAAAGTTTTACCTATAACGCCATCTTTGTTATGGCGTTATAAGTAAAACTTTAACGACTAGATGCCTAATCAATCGAAGGGCTTTGAATTCATTATTATAAGAAAAGGTCATAAAAGTGCCTGTCCCCCCCCCTCCCCAAGAAAATTGTATAAAAATAAGAGCATGTGCAATATATGCATTCCTTTTATGGTTTTGGACTTTTTTTTGTAGCACGAAAGAAAAAAAAAAGCTAAATTCCCAGGAAAAGCGAACATTCAGGGTTGTTGTGACAGAACCTTTGTTTGTAGTAAGCAGGGAATCATTAAAAATATACATTTTAAACACTGACGGAGAATTTTATTAAACTCACTTTGTAAAATAAATATTTGTAAAGTTTTTTTAACATAAGTAAAAAAGTGAGCTAAGATGGTACAATGCCTATCAAAAATACACGCGTTTTAATACTGCTATATTAAAAATAAACTATCTCCGAATTCAGTTAAAAGTAGTCTGATACTGTTATCTGTTGTGTAAAATGAGATATAAAAAAAATCTGTGCATATGAATTGAAATACTCTTATCTTTTCCTGGGGCATAGCATTTGAACACTCTTGCTCGAAAATATTACGGGAACGAGAAATAGAGGAAGACAGTTTAGCCCATGATTTTGACCGGAGCGAGGCTTAAGGGGCTAAGAAATAAATTCATAGAATTTTGAAATAAATATTACTCACACTTTTCAGTGTATGCACGAAATCAATTAAGAGTAGAATGTTAGTGCAATGCACTTTTGTGATACTTTTTTGCAGTTCTTCGCTCATGCGCGCTTTCCTCGCTGTCCCCTGCGGCTGCGCATTATAGTAGAGATAACTTTGTTTTCTCTGGGAGGTGGGGGGGGGGGTGGTATAAGTTTAGAGAAAGCTTTTCAGGTTCACATATAGATTGCTACCTAGCAAACCGAACGAACAATCTAAAATTTCAGAAGTCAGTTGAAAGTTTTGAAATTAAACTATTAAACGGGGTGGAAAATGTTACTTTAAGGTATATAATCCCGTTTGGGGAAAGCCCAGTTTCTTTAAAAATCACCATGTTTGATAGATTTCAGAATTTTTGAAATTGAGCCTTATTCTAGCTAAAACTTTTTCCCAGGGACAACAGAAATTTTCCAATCGCAGCAATCGAAAGTAGAATCTTTGTGCGTAGCAAGCGATTAGTAGATCTAAAGTAAAAAAGCTGTGTGAAGGTCCCGCGTTCGGCCTAGAGATGAGTTCGGGCCCATTTTTTGAAGCCCGAGCCCGAGGACTTTTAATCCGAGCCCGCCCGAGCCCGAGCAATATTATTTAAGTCGGAGCCCGAGCCCGCCCGAGCCCGAAATTTCAGTTAAAGATGAAAAAAAATCCAATTACTTCATTGATAGAATACAATGAATTTTGCCGTTTGTGCAAATTAAAGACAAATATAGTTGGAAACTCTCAATGCACTTTCTAATTCTTTATTTATCCATATGTTTATCAAATAATGTCGGATCTCATGACTAATGAATATAAGTCGCTGTTCTGAAATATCCAAAGAGCTTAACGCTCCTTCTAGGCGCCAGTGTCGCTACTTTTTTTATAAGTATAGCCAACTCCGGTTATAGTGAACCCGGATATAGAGAACCATCGGATATAGTGAACGCAAACCATTAGTGCCGATTCGCACACAGTATCTCTATCCATCTTGAAGACACTTGGGTTTTAGTGAACTTCGGATAGAGCGGACGAAATTGGAGGGTCCCCAGAGGTTCACTATAACCGGAGTTGACTGTGCTTTCATTTTCCTCATAAATCACTTTTTAAAATCTGTTTCAAGGAGTATGTTCAATAAAGGAGAAATTTTTCACGAGCCCGAGCCCGAACGCAATTGTGAATGACAGAGCCCGAGCCCGGTTCGGGCTCGGGCTGAGCCCGTCTCATCTCTAGTTCGGGCCTACCGCAGGTCTACTGATATAACGATTCACGGTCTAGAGTTTCGGTCAGTTTTCTCCAGATATAACGTGAATACGCGTTGGTACCCCTTACAAAGTTCTCCGACCAAGGCACCCAGCTCCTTTAAAAGTTGCCCCTCTTGTAGGCTTTCCGTATCATAAAACACATTTTGGAACGAGAAAGCTTAGAGTTGTACTATAAAAAAGATTTTTTTAGCATTTTTATTGTTTCCCCTTAAGATAAGAAGGGATGTTTGGAAACAACGTTTGCCCAGCAACTGACAAACACATTGCATTTTATCGTTTAACACTAGTATTTTGAGTGTTTTTTTCCGTAACACTACATGACGTTTCGCTTGAAAACACGATTCAATCGTAGCATTTCACACATGCAGATGGCAGCACTAGTCCTAGAAAAATATAATAGAACTCGCTCTGTGCAGAGAAATATCGATTAACATTCATTTGCACACATACAAGCAGACGGTACAGTTATTTTTTTTTTAAAGGTCAGTAAATCAATAATCACATTTTACAAGACGAATACCATTTAAAAGTCTCTGATTAATGCTTGGAGAAAAAAGAAAAACAAAAATCTTCAACAGAGAATTTTGCAACGCCTCTTATCTCCGAAAACTCCCCATAGAAAATGTCGTACGCAAAAATTTGATTTTCTCGCTAAACCATTCATTAACTTTGAAGTATAATTTGTTAAAGAAAAATCGTTACGGAGATAGTAAATACGAAGAGATAATTTAGACAAGTAATCATGTTCAAAGGTTCTTATTATCTTTTATTTTATTTTTTATTTTTTAAGTAACAACACGCTTCTATCGCCGCAAAATAATTTTCTTTTTCCGTGATTAGAATACATTGTGGCATTTGTCTTCCAGATCACTTGATTACAACGCAATGAAAAGTGGGTGGTTTTTTAATAAACACGGGGAAGGTTGATCTAGCCGAAAGTATGGGTAATAAAGCATTTTCCAACACAGTGGAGTCGCACTGCAACGCGATTTGTCTTAAGGCGAATGAGTTCGTTACGGCAATTTCGCCCGCGTAAACTATCTTAAAGCTAACGCAGTCATCTTGCCTGCCAGACGACGTTTTTCGCCAAAAGTAAAAAGCGCCAACAGAAGTTTGGGGCGTAAGGGGGAAAGTGATTGGCTACTGAAGGAGAGAGCCTATCAACGGACGGTATTTCATCCCTCGCAGCAGCAATGAAGGCAGAAGCATCCAAACCGTTCCAGTCTAGACCTGGCTTTATTCATTACTTTGTGGGAAATGGTTATACAGGGTGATTCGAAATTAGTTTTACGAACTTTTAGGAGTAGTAGGATACAACAACACGGTTCAGAATAGCATAGCAATACGGGATCGGAAACGTCGTCTTCATGTACAGTTAATAATGACTTTGGATGAAATGTTCAAGTAATTGTAAGCTTTCTGACAACGGTTTTTCAAAATATAATCCTTTTTTGACCGATTGCGCTGGATAAAAGTTGTTAATTCAGATTTTTTTTTACTTCATGATATGGATGAAATTGTCGGGGGAAAGCCCACTGTTTATAAAATTTAGTTAAGAAATGAGACGCACACTTTAACACTTAATCCCATAGGAATATTCAATTAAAAACTTTGAACATTTTCTTTGACCCATGTACGAGTCCACATCATTCGGCAATTTGGCTTGAAATTTCCCTCAAATGTATGAAACGATATAGAAAAGGTCACTGAAACTTCAACAATATTGTTCTTCAACAATACACTTCAATCAACAATACACACAATCACAATGAACAATAAACTTCAACAATATTTGTTTTTGACGCAGCTGGCTGTGCCCGCGCACAGCCAGCTGCGTCAAAAAAGGGTCTCTAGATCTGTGGCACGCGATGAACCTTTCGATCGTCCGCCCTCTTGCTGGTCGTTAAGTCGAGCGATGGCAACGGCTGCCCCTTTTTCAGCATTGGGAAAGGGTTGCGCCTCAAAGGGTTAAACTGATCACCCTGTATGTTAATTTTTTTTTTTGTTCTTATACATTGTTTTTTGCTGCTTACTTATTCACAGTAATCTATCCGTAATTACGGCAGTTACAGCAAGGATGGACAGACAAGACAACTTGCTCCCTCAAAAAAAAAAAAAAAAAAAAAAAAAAACATTGGGAATGTCATAATGGAAGAAACCTGTACCAACACACATTTATACCAGAAATTAAAAACCTCTCTCCTCCGTGCGATCCCTTATCAGAAATTTATCTCCCGTTTTTCCTCTCTTCCCTTTTAAATTTCCAGCCTCCGCCTGTCCTCTCTCCCCTGTGACACACACGCCTGTCAGAAATTCCGGTTTCCAGTGGCTGTATTTCTGATGTTACTTTTAATGCGGTTGTGTCGAATTTTATTGGCGACAGGTGGTGTTATCTTTCACAAATTCTTTTGCCTTCCGAAATTAAAGTTCACCAACTTTTTTTTCTTCTCGAGAGATCTTGTAACGATTCTTTCAGTGTTGGGACGTGAGAAAGAAAGAAAAAAAAAATAAAATAACGACTCTTTTATATTTTCGATGTTTTATTTCGTTTTTAGCCGTGAAGTTAATATTTTATGTATGTGCTGAAGGATTTTTCCAGTGGTTAAAAAAGAAGTAAAAAAATAGAAAAAGTTTCGCGTATAAATGTCAAACGTACTTTGCAATAAAATCTTTAATTTATATTTCTTAGCTATAAAGGAAGGCTAAAAGAGTTTTGTATATATAGACATACGTACATATTTACGAAATTTTTAATGCAATATTTTGATTTTGTATCCTGCATTTTTAAAGGTCAAGTAACATGATGGAAACTACAATTATTTGTTTTTTTACAAATATTTCTTACATTTTTTCTGTTTTTAATAGATACTGTAAAAGAATTTAACAAATTGCACATTTATGCCAACAGCTCTCTATTGAATTGATCCCTATATTTAATATTTTCCTGTGCACTGAGTAGTTCTGTGGGCACTGTTTTGTGTAATGAACTAAAAGCTTTATTCACATTTCAGTGTTTTCACTAGAGCGCGAGAACGCGAGAATCTCGCATTTTTTTTTCTTTTTCTGGCATTAAAAAATTATTACTGCGAGAATTTCGCGCACCCTACAAATCGGTTTCTCAAAGAAAAAAAAAAAGAAGAAGACAGAGTGTAAAAGTGGATTCTCAAAAACTGAATTCGATAAAAGAAAAAAAATGAAGGGGGGCCGGGGGTTCCTGGGAACATTCTGATCCTGGGGATCCCTTCTGATCTTAAACTGGGTCACTTTTATTGCATGCAACTGTGCCTAATTTAGACTTGGAGGTCCAGTTACACTCAATAAAAATAACTAAAAATCATAAATACCTTGATTTTGGGTATTTACCCAACACAGGAATAAATACCCTACCCACTGGATACTTATCCAAGCCAAATCTATTAGGGATAAATTCTCAACCAATTTATAAAAATCTCACCCAGTTTGCGGGATAGGGCGAGACATCCTCACCCATTTTTTTTTCTTCAATGAAAACCCTGCATTTAACTTTGTTTTAATACTAAAAATAAGTAAATAAGTAAATAAATTACAATTTAGAAAAATCTAAACGCTTTTACAAAGCAGTGTGAAGAAAATAGGTAAAAAATAAGTTTTCAAATATAAAGCTTTTGCTTAACAACAATATAATGTTACATAATACTATAATTTATTGTTTTTAAATAAGCTTAAAATGAAAATTAAGTGATTCACTTACACGCGCACACACACAAAAGTGTTATGCTTTTTATTTATTTTTCCACAATTACTGTCTTTACGAATAACTCACACACATACACAAAAAAATCAAGCACCTTACGCTTTAGAATCAAAACTGTCCTTTTCGTCTATCACTTTAATATTTTTTGTAAGCTTATTTTTCACAAAATACTTTGTCTTTAATGCTCAAAATATTGTTTTATCCGCAACACAAAATTATTTATATTTACAAAGCAAAGAATAAAATTGAAAATGAAAACAATACTTTTTTAGTTCTTACCGGTACAGTGGTAAATTGGTTAAATAACAATTGTTAGTGAAATTATACTAGCACTTAATGACTGAAATAAAGCTTGAATATGTGGTATGTCTTTTATACCACCATGAACTAAAGTGTCAAACCGAGTTTTAGTACATTCCATTGCTGTTAAACAACATATTTACAAATAAAGATTAATTGTAAGGATGTTGTTTCTTGTACTATGGAAAATAAAACTTTAGGAATTTTATAGTAATAGGATCTAAAAAGAATTTTTAGTTCATATCACTATGAAGTCATGTTTCTTTAGTCTTTATTTAAACTACAATTTTTACAGTTCCCATGGACGTAAAAACTCTCTACCCGTGGTCATTTTCCTTTGGAGCAAATTGCCTTCCAATCGTTACATGAAATGGAACAACGTATTATAACAGCGTATAATACGAGTTTCTTTTCTTTGCACGAAACATAAGTCCGCATTTGGACAGACTCCAGTTTTTTTCTCCCCTCTCTTAAGGACAGGGGAGGGTCTCTCCGGACAGATCCGGGAGAAGTAATCAGGGAGACATAATCCTCTTTTCAGTGGATACGACATCGTTTCATCTACAGGAGATCGCCATAAATTGGAGGAGCTGTTTCACAGTAACGAACTGGTTCGTTCAGCACTCTCCTCCACAATAAAAAGAAGTTTCAGTCTGGTGCGTGGACTTTAGCTATATCCTCCCCTCATCGACGCGTATCTGTTTAAAATCCTCCCATAAAGCATTTGACTGCCTCTCCCCCCCCCCCCCGATCCCATAAAAAAAGAGGGGGTTTTCTTTATGTTTACGACACTCTTTATAAGAGTATCTTAACGTCCGTCGCACGTTCCCAAAACAGAAGGTTAGTTGTTTGGAGAGCATGCTCATTCTAATGAATTTTATGATTTCGCTTTGTCTGTTTGTCCCAGTGACGGATTCAAGGGGGAGGCGGCACTTAAGCCTACTTCTATACCCATATTTAACCTGTTTGCTACCATAATTAAAAAGACATAACAGAGAAGGCCCCCTTCTTTGACCTATGTTACGCTCTCTTTTGAACAGTGTTGCTTTAAGAACAGTTCTTCGAACAGTGTTGCTTTACAGAACAATTCTTCGAACATTGTTGCTTTACAGAACAATTCTTCGGACAGTGTTACTTTACAGAACAATTCTTCGAATCCCTGGGTTACAGAGGAACCCAGGGGAACTAAATGCACGGAACCCATGCATGAACCCAGGGGAACTAAATGCACCTAAATGCACGGACCACCCCAGCGGAGCATTTTCAAACAAAATCCTTGGAGGTCTATTCTCCTTCAGTTTTTCGAAGCTAGTGGGTTGGGCAACTTTCCCGTCCCAGTTGCTCGTTATCGACTGTGTTAACGACTTTTCGAATTGTTCCTAACCAATCCTCAGCCAATCCTAAGGACCCGCTAACCGTTCCTCCCTAAGTATCCTCCTCATGGTGTGGAGAAGATAACAACTTGCCTTTTGAACCGATTCGGGGAGAATCTATCCCCTGGAAAGCAACCTGAAAAGAAGGAGAATCTTCTCCGTTGCATCTTTCTAGTGATGAGAGAGAACTAGTTAAAGGTGGATCCGCATAAAAATTACATTTCGTATTTTAAGAGGTATACAGCTCCTAATAAAAAAATGAGGAACTCTTTTAGTTGAAAGTATGTTTCTGCCACGGCTTGAAGTATAATCGCTTTAACGTATATTTTGAATATACGTTAGTAATAGTTATACGTTAGGATTAAAAGTAGGGATTCAAGATAGTGTTTTTCGAGGGCCAATAGGAAAGCAGCTATCCAGAAGAGGGTTCCTTGAGGGTCAGTGGGAACAGAAAATTATGGTGAGAGAGAAAAGATGGATTTCCAACTTTGAACTGCAACTTGTTGTTCTGATTGTTGGATTCTTTTTTTGTATGTGGGATCATGGCCGGTTATCTACTTGAGGGATCTAGGCCGAGGGGCGAGTGCCCTCCATCGTAGTCTTTCTGTCTCAACCCGTATTTACGCTAAGTTTCGGAGAAAACCGCGGAAAACTCCAAACGGCTAGGTTGGTGGACGTGGCCTGCGTTTGAACCAGGCACTTTCCGTCTTCCAGTTGTGAGCGCTATGCGCTGGGCCCCTGGTGGGGTCTCTGATTGTTGGAAATCTGTGGGTTCTCAGTTACCTTAATTTCCTGCTTTCCCATTGGCAGGCCTGCGAGATCTGTATTTCCACTTTACTGCGGCTATTTTAGAAAAAGAACAAGAAAATATTCTTCAGCTGCTGATATTATTCTTAACAATTCTCGTAATAAACATGGGATTTACGTCCCTTTTAATTATTAAGTAGCATTATTTATCCTTATAATAGCCTTAAAAAAGAGGGCATAATTATTTTAAACTGTTATTTTAATACTCCTACTCATTCTGGTATTTATCTTGATTAATATCTTTATTTCCTTGGAGTGCAATTCATGTATTATTTTAATTGTAAAGGATGCTTAAAACTGGTATCCCTTCCTGCTCTTTGAGAAATGTTTATTGCTGAATTAATTACTTGTAAAATTTCGACTTTTGAAAGGGGGGGGGGTCCTGTTAAATCGATAGACGTTTTTCCTAATCCCTTTAGGTTTCATTGGATTTTAGTGGTGAAATTAACCTCCAGAAGAAAAAATAAAGAAATAAATAAAGGATTACTTCCTCACCGCAATTTCTACTGAAGAAAAACTACTAAACATTTCGAATTAAACTGTTAAAGAAAAGACTGCTTGTGTAAAATCCTTAGAAAGGGAAAAAAGTTAAATGCATGAACAAATTTCATGGACTGAGTTTTTTCCTCTCGTATACATTAATTGAGCCTTTTTCATTGAAAGTGGTCCAAGTTCATTTTTCACAAAATGTAAATTGATGATAACAATAAAATGTCATCTGCTGTGAGCTTTTTATTCATAAACAGTTCCCGCAAAAAATCATTCTAAAATTTCATCAATTTGCCAATGTAGATTTAATTAGTAGATGTTTTATGAATATTAAAAAACAAATCCATAAATACTTCCATGTAATATAAAACAGACTTATATCACTTTTAAACGAAATGACTGAACTGTTTTGTAGAGTTTTATAGCCCCAATTATCCGATAATTGCATATCTTAATGTCTCGCAATTATTGTTTGTTTATTTGAGAATTTCTGTTGATGTTTTCTGACTCTAATCCCAAAAACGGTCTTGTACATCTGTATTTCCATTTAACATACATATTTATTTCAAATAATATTCATGAACAATCATCGAACCATACAGCAGAAGCACAAACGCAGGAAATGAAGAAAGTGACTACCATGGTTGCGGGTATTCGAGCCCAGACATCGCAGTCGAGTGGCAGATGCAGATGCGCAAAATTTCTCAGATACAAGGCCCCCTGTTTTAGTGCATCCACTTTTTCAGTTAAATAATATTTGTAAAATTATTACAAAATTTTCCTCGCCGATTTCTGCATTCAAAAATTTGTCAAAATTTGAAAATTTTAGATGGATGCACTTAAATTCCATACTGTTTTTTTAAATATATTTTTGTGATTTATTGAGTTCTATATGACCTATATTTAAAAATTAAAATTTAGAATACTTTGCGACACCCTTTATATATATGGGCGAAGTTGGGGTACAATGAAAAAAAAAATAAATTTTTTTCCCCCACGCAATTATTGTTATTTCCTATTCACAAATTCGCATGTACAAAAGTAAAATTAATGGACACTTTTAAGTACTCTTTTCAACGATCTAAGTGAATTTTTATGAGTTTGTAAATAGAATTTTCATATTTGAAAAATTGCAAAAGATAAATGCCTGTCAGTGTTTCTATTGTACCCCGTATATCGGGGTACAATGAAACACTTAATAACACTTCACAAGCACTCAAATAATATGAGTCAAAATTAAAATTTCAGCATATCAAATTTCACATTTATAATAAACATTAGAGAGACATAAATACGAAATTTAAATGACGAAAAGAAAAGCAAAACAAATTTAATTAAAATGTTATAACTTGAGATGAATATAATACCTTTATTAGAATAAATATAATGTTAGCCTATAGTTTTTCATTTTATATTAAATTTACTTAAATCAAGCTTAAGAATTGACATTTCTGCTTCCCTTTCTGTTTATCTGAAGAAAAGGTGGTAGTTTTAACCCATTCGTGCCTGGATATTTTTGCGACTTTCTTCAATTTTTGCTAACACCAGAAGTAATTGATAAATTTCTGATGTCAACTTTTTGAACAAGGGATGATTTCATTTAAAATCGTTATGTATAAAAATTGAAATATCAACATCCTACTTGCCATATTAAAATATTTTGTGGAATTGAGGTTCAATACTCGCGAATAAAGGCTAGGAAAAATAAATAACGTTTTCGAATGATAGCGATAATGCCGTCCCAAAAAAGGGACGCTAGGCATAAATGGGTTAATACAAGTTGCAAAAATATGTATTTCCGAAGAACGCGTAAATTTGAAGCTTGAACGCTATCGTTTGCCGTCAAGAACTTTGCATTCTATTTGACTTAAGTTAATTATTTCCCCAAGAGCACATTTGTTAACGCTTAAGTTGACCTTCCTTGATTAAAACATATATAAATATATATATATGATGTCTTTAAAAAATTGAAAAGATAAAAAAAATAAACTTAATCCCAGTAACCCCACAAAAAAAAAATCTGAGTATGTGTATGTTAAAAAAAAAAATTAAATTTAAAAAATGGCCGCCGTTTGGCACTGATGTTGCCATTTCCTTTTTTGTAAAACGGTTTTATGTAGACTATGGAGACCTCAATCGACAAATATTTAATCGTAACACCTCTATTTTAAGTGAATGCATTCACCTTTGTTATTATAAAACATGTTTCATTGTACCCCGCATTCAGGCTACAAAATAAATAAATTTTTACTAATCATAAAATTATTTTTTTCAAATTCTGGCTTTGGGAGTATGAAGACTATAACATAGTGATTACAATTTGAAAAACAAATAATTATATCTATGTGAGCAAGGATGTAAAACAAAATTTGTTTTAATAATGAAAGTTACTTTCAGTCGTGAAAATCCAATCATTTTCTTTAGCTCTTGTTATAAAAATACGATTATCTCCAAACCACATCAGTCACTGGAACATATATTCGTGTAGGTGTGTGAGTTATTACTACTTTCTATGACAAACCCTGGTGATTTTAGATAGTATGTTTCATTGTACCCCGACTTTCCCTACATAATTTTTCCATTTCTTCATTTTCTTAAACTCCATGCACTATGTATATATTTTTCAAGCTACTCCGCTCAATTCAACTTAAAAAATCCATTAGTTTCTTTTTCTTTTTTTTTTCTATCTGGACATATAAAATACATTCCATACTTAAGAAAAAAAAACCTACGTCTATCGGATTTTCTAATAAATGTAATGAAAGCTTCCTCCCGCCTACACTTTATTAATTTCTAGAGCATGTTTTTTCCATTACCAAAAGGATTCGGACTGTATTTAGGTTCTTTTTCAACGATCGATAACTGCTGATGCAAGCACGGTGATTTGATCACAGCTCTTTCACTCTTTGTTCGAGATTTTGCGGTTTCTTTTCCTCTCTCATTCTTGATTGTCATTTAAATTCCGATTTTTTACCGTTGACGAACTCTCGGAGTCCAATTCAGTTAACAGGGGGCCCGGGACAGGGTTACAGGGTAACAGGGGCACGCGATGAACGTTTCGATCGTCCGCCATCTTTGATGATCGTTAAGTCGAGCGATGGCAACGGCTGCCCTTTTTCCAGCATTGGGCAATCTACTCAGCTGTTCTCGCATTCTTCCATTTTTCGGCAGATGTCAGTGCTGTTAAAAAGAATCGTGACCCTTTTTTGACGGGAAATGACGTGCTCAAAAGTAAAGGATTCTCGTGGAGCTAGGTCACCCGCCACTATTTTTATAGAAATCCAATCTATTCTTCGTGACTGGCAACAACAGTCAAACAACAGTCAAAACGTCAGAGTCAACAGTCAAAACGTCAGCAACAACAGTCAAAACGTCAGAGCTGGGTGTTCCCAGAGCGGGAAAACTGCGCGTTAAAGGGTTAAGGGGTGATAGGAGGATTAAGGGTTCAAAAAATCGATTTCAATTTTGTTTGAAACTTGGGGCTGTTATTTCTGAGCATTTTTAACCCCGGTTTTCATGCAATTATTTCAGCTAGAGCAGGAGTAACACACAAAAACGTTTCACGAAAGTTCTATATTTGAACACAATAAGATAACTTTAAAACTTGCGTTTTGTGAACTATCCATAAGATAACAAAATTTCCATGATTCACATCTTCACGAAACTTTGTATAGTTATACCTGGTATTAGTATCTGTAGAATAAATTAATATTAAAAGTGAGAGAGAAAAACGTTTGAAAATTTTAACAGAAGTATAAGGGAAAAATGAAGATTTTTTTTTTCAAATTTCAATTTAATATGCAATTTAAAATATCTAAATTGAAAAAAAAATCTTAAATATTAATTCATTCTATAATACATATATATATATATATATTACTTTATCTTGCAACAAAAATTTTGTTCATATGTATATTTTAATTTGACTTATCTTACGGATAGTGATACCCACTATTAAAAAAAAATTCGCACATAGTAAAAATTATTTTTTTTTTTTTAAATATCTGTGAACAAACATCTTTGATACTTCTGAGTTAAATGTATTCTGTAACTTTTCACTTACTTAAGTAGAGTGATACTTCTATGAGCGACCACCTCTGTTAAGAGACCCCCACCTCCAAAGACCCGTTTTTTAAGGCGCTGAATTCTTACCACCCTACCTAATTAACACTATAAGGTCCTCCAGAAGAGACCACATAGCCCTCTCTAAGCGACCTGTCCCGGTTTCCTGTTCATTAATTTTCGTGAATTTCCCAGAAATAAAGTAAACAAATGCCGTATTCTAAACCAGTCGCTCTATACTGCCATTTGACAGCAGGTGCAAAGTACGCGTACACGTCAAGTGCAAATTTCGTAAGTTAGAGAAGAGACGTGTCTGAGAAATGAATGACTATACATGTTGGAGCAGGGCATGGATGGAATCGAATCACGCAAAAAAGGAAATTTCAGAGAGGAAGTTAGTTTTTTGCAGTGGGGAAATTCTGGAAGCAAATAGATTTTATTATTGCAAAATCCGTATGCATGAAGAATATCGCGATCAATGATCTTTAGTCAGATGTAAGAAATAAGGCTGAGAGAGAAGTACTCTGGGAAAGAGAAAAAAGAATGAAATAATCCGAAATTTCTAAATATTTTATTAAATTTAAAATTTTAAAAATATGTTTGTATAATTACTTGTATAATAATATACATTTTCATAAGTAACAAAACAACAAAATGTTTTTTAGCGTATTTTTCTTGGCTATGAAACGTTTGTACTTCTTTCAGCGACCAACCTCCCTTAACGACCGATTTTTCGCGCGGAACGAAGGGTGGTCGCTCCCGAGGAGTTTAGTTGTATTTGAATGCCCACAAATAAACAACGGATAATTTACAAAACTCGATAATCCGCACAACCCTGGGTCCCAACATGTGCGGATTAACGGCAGTGTGCTGTATTTGTGTTTTTTTTTTTAAGGATTGTTGGAGCTTTTAACATACATTAGTAAATTCTCGGAGAACCGTCTGGAACCATCCCAGTTGCAGTTTAGTCTTGGCCACTGGTGCCATCTACAATGGGACCGATTAACTAATATCGATGTTTCTACAATATGCGACCTATCGATTAATAGGGGATAGTGTAGTGAACAGTGTCCCAGTTCGTAGAAAGTGGAGGAAGAAAGATTGGAATGCGAAATGTTTCGTTTATTTCTTTCATTTTTTATTTTTTTAGTTCGTAAAAGGAATGAGAAATTTATTTACTTCGTTTTTGCTTGAATTTCAGGTTTATTCAGCATCATGTGCTGAAATGGATTCTTAAAGGGGAATAAACGTTTTGAAATGTGGGAGAAAATCACTTTTAAATTATAGTGAACTCGCGATGACTCGGAAATTCTCATAACTCGAATATTTGTTTATCTCGAAGTTTTCATAAAATACCCAAACACTTTAACTCTTTTTAAACATAAAAATATCTATACCTCAGACTCTTCCCCTTTAACCCTTTAATTCCCACTATAAACAATTCCCGAGCAAAAAATTATTTTTTCGTTGAAATGGTGTTCTTCTAAGTCAAATAACGTAAATATAATAAAAAATTGTGAAAAACAAATTTTTTTTTAATTCAGTGTTAGCACCATGATTTTAAGATTCTTATAAACATTATAAATGAAATTTTTGAAAGTTAATATTTTGTATCTAGTGAAAAAGCATATATTTTCTTACACGTAAAAGATATTTATTATTTTTTTTTCTTCATAGGAAATATTTTTTAAATATTAAGAAACCTTATCATTGGAAATATGTTTCTTTTGTTGACCTTCATGCATGTTGCTTCTAAATTATTTTTCAACCAATAATGCTGGCGTCTGTGGAACCAAGCTACTACTGTTATTAATTAAAGGTACAATTAATAGTTTCATGACTTCAAAATGACATTTTGAAACATTTATCCCGTAAAAAAATATAGTGTTTCAGGGATGGTAGCATATATGGCACCATGAGCATTAGGGAGTTAAGCCGAAACTTTTGTAAAAACTTTAATTTCACGTTTGTTAACCAATAGAATAAGAGAAAGAAAAAATGTACAATCATTGATTTGTTTTGTCGTTTTAAACTACCTATTCTCTTGCCATTCAGCTTGTTTTGCGAGAGGCTTGCTACCTTCCCCATATTGGTGGCTCATTCAGATTCTAGAATAACAGAAAAAAAAAAAAAAACTTTCCAAACATATTTTTACTGATTTTCGCACTTGAAATACTAACAATTATTTTTTCTTAAACAATAGTAGCAGTGCACTATCGATTAACCACTATTTAAATCATAATATTTAAATATTCGCGTAAATATGGAAAAACCGATGATACGAATTTCTGATAACTCGAAGTATGCGGCTGATCTCTTGGACTTTTGAGTTATCGGGAGTTGATTGCATAAGCATTAACTTGTAAACGTTAAGTTGAAAAGTGTTTATAATATAAGTCTGCCTGTGCTCTAACTGCCATTAATACGTACACCGATTACAACGAATTTTTTAATACGTTACTGTTATGTACTGCATGCATGACTGCATCATTCACTCTATTGCAAAAAGTGCATGTAGCTTAGGATAGCTAATTTTATTTCAATGTAGGTCTACGTTCTTAAATAACGGTTCTATATAAACGATTTCAATTCCTTTTCCCCTATGACATCTATGCAAATTCGTGGGTTGCTTGAAAACTTGCTTTCCCCCATTTTTCAGGAAACGGAAGGGGTTTAGTTAGTCAGGAACCAGACCCTATGGAAACACGTGATAAGTATAGGGTGTCCAATATTGAAATTAAATCAAAAAGACTTTTTTCAGTTGTACAAAGGGCATTCCATAAAAACTGAGAGTTATTTTTTACGTAGTGGCAACACCGCGAAACTAAAAAAACAAAAAAGAAGTGCAGGCGATTTTTTCAAACTGTTAACTTTAAATTTATACAAAATTCTAAACGAAGACGACGATTTTATTTTCCTAGTTCCGTGCTTTTTTAAAGAACTGTTTTATTTGCCCTACAGACATGGAGATGAGTGATTCATGAATGAAAGATGAGTGATCACATTACGTCACGATAATGCTCGCCCGCATGTCGCTACTTCTGTTCAGCAAGATCTTACTAAATCCAATATTAAAATCATGCTACATCCCCCTTATAGTCCAGATCTCGCACCATGCGATTTCTGGCTGTTTCCGAGGTTGTAGGAGAAGCTCCGTGGCAGAAAATTGAACAGAGATTCTGAAGTTATCTCAGCAGTGGAGGGTTCTTTGAAGCAGCTTCTAGAAAAGGGTTTCTCTACTTGTTTTGGAAAGTCGGTTAAGAGATGGGACCGTTGCATATCATCTGACGGAAGGTGTGATGAAGATCACATATCTAATTTAATAATTATTTAATTTGGTTTTCTTTAATGCAATCTATCCAAAATTCAAGAATTCTAAATCACTTCTGTTTTTCATTTTACTGCCATTTCGGTTTTTAAATCTGTATATTTACTTTTCCCTGTATGCACTATTCTTTTTGTTCTTCGTCTCTTCAGACCGGTGTGCTAAAAATAGATTATATTACGTCCGTTTGCAAAATCAACGGCCTTTTTGAGTTTCCTCTTGGCATCCTGCTGGCGTAAGTTATTTAGTTGTTCCCCTGCGACGACTTTAAAATTATTGGCTCGCGATCACGTCATTGTAATTTTATTGGATTAACTTGTAGGGTTGCTCTGGAATGGGCGCTATTAATCTCAGCCAAGTTATTGTTCTCGCCAATGTGTCATTCTGTGCTGGCGTAATTTTTAAGTCTTTCCACCTTAATTTCACTGTCCATATAGGACGTATTTTTTATTTTCGCTGAGCCACCACCGCCCGTTGTAATAATGTTTCAATAGTATATGTTTAATAAAATAGTTTCAAGTATTTAACGTCTTTTTATTTTATTGCAACTATAAGTTTATTCGAACCTGGATTATCATGTATCACAACGCAGTCTTTAAATTTAAATCAGCCCAACCAAATAACTTCTTTACAGAAGGTATTTTGAAAAAGAATGATGTATTTTTTGCTGTAAATAGATTTCTTGATTTTTTTATGATTTTACTCTCGGTTTTTATGGAATGCCCTTTGTATGTGTGTATATATATCAGGTTGTAACGAAAGTTTTCCGCCAAGACTGCCTGAAAAACTCACTTCTAACTCCTTAGATAACTGTTTATGAACTTTCGGTATCAAACCTGCACAGTGTCACATGATACAACTATAGTACTTAAAGCTGTACTCATAATTCGTTGATATTCTGTAGCTGACTTTTTGCAACACAACTGGAAGTAAAGGATGGTTCTAATCCTCTAGAGTGATAGTGTCATTTGAGACACATTGCACTTAATGATAACTCTATTTTTTACAGATTTCACACCATAGTGTTATAAAGTAAGTCTCTTTTTCCAAATGCCAAAAGTCGTTTGACAAAATAGGAGCAAATACGCCAACGCGAACTGTGTGCTGACGAAGTTTGCGGTGGCGGGAAACTTTCGTTACAGCTTAATAGATTTCTTGATTTTTTATGATTTTACTCTCGGTTTTTATGGAATGCCCTTTGTATGTGCGTATATATACATAATTGAAACACAAAGTGCATAGGATAGGGTCGTATTTTGAATAGAGCCTGAAGCAAATGACCTCCAAGGCTTTGATGGCACTCTTTTGTCGAAGTTTTCCAGTGCCATTTCGAATGAAAGAGGCTGAATTTCGTGGATGCAGCGTTGATCCTCCTTCAATGCACGGGTGGATGTAGGCTTTTTGGTATAGACCTTTGACTTCAAATAATCCCACAGAAAGAAATCCGATGATGTCAAATAACATGATTTTTTTCATCATACATCATCAAAATTATCATGAATCAAACTTTCATTATTTTTTAAACTTTATCCATTTTTATGAAAACGCGTTGTTCTTGCGTATAGAGGTGCATTTTTATTAACCGTAAACTGTCAGCTATCATTAACTGTTTTTTTTTGGGTTGCCAAAACTTAATTCATTAATTTTCAATTTAATTCAAATCTTGCGTAAATTCTGGGACACCCTTTATTAAGAAAAATACGAAAACCATCAGGTGTCTCAGTCCGCTGATTTAAATTTTGAAGTTCGAATTCTTTTAGAATATTTTATGTAAAAAACATGTGTATAACGATAATGCAAGTATCATGGTTGTCATGCTTGGCGATTTTCGGTCTCTTGAAATGATTTAGGTTCTGAAATATAAGCAGTTTACAGAAATGTCAAGTAAGTTGTTAAATATCAGTAAAAATAATTGAATAATGACAAATTGTATCTTAATAATGCTTATTTTCACACCGTTAGGGTGAGAATTAGGATTTATTACTACTAATATTCCCACTGAATAACATTAGGACTTGACAGTTTCTAGCCAAATATGCAAAATATCCCCAAAGTGGGTTCAGGTTTGGGGATTTTTTTTACCAAACTGGGTGATAAACTGCCGAAAATGGCCAACCTTGGTGACTGTTGACGTACCACTACGATACTGCTATAGGGTAGCCTAATAGGCAATGCTTTTAAAAACACTTACTTACGTTTATTTATACTGTTTAAAAAATTATTTAGCCGTCGTATGGACAGACGGAAAAAAAGGGGCTGAAAGTAAACTACTGCTAAATAGTTAATAGAGGCCAAACTAGTACTAAAATACAGTAATAAATATGTTACTTAAAATTAACCACTCTTACGCTGCTAATGCGTATCGCACTTTTTACAATCTCTAAATGATATTGAAAAATGGATGCCATAACCCTTTAACGCGCAGTGTTCCCGCTCTGGGAACACCCAACTCTGACGTTTTGACTGTTGCCAGTCACGAAGAATAGATCTGATTTCTATAAAAATAGTTGCGGGTGACATAGCTCCACGAGAATCCTTTACTTTTTAGCACGTCATTTCCCGTCAAAAAATGGTCACGAATATTTTTAACAGCACTAACATGTGCTGAAAAATGGAAGAATGCGAGAAAAGCTGGATATATTGCCCAATGCTGAAAAAAGGGGCACAGCCAGCTGTCGTCAAAAAAAGGGTATCTAGATCGGTGGCACGCGATGAACGTTTCTATCGTCCGCCCTCTTGCTGGTAGTTAAGTCGAGCGATGGCAACGGCTATCCTTTTTTCAGCATTGGGAAAAGGTTGCGCCTCAAAGGGTTAATGATGTTCTTTGCATGTTAGTATTTGCAGCAAAACGCTTAGATGAGCGTAAAGAGGGAAAAACCCTTTTCCTATCTTTTATGAAACTTGTGTTTAAAGCGATTGAATTGATATCAAGCCCCATTCCATTTGCGTTTACGGAAATGGGAAAATGAACAGCTGCCCGGAAAGGGAGTTAATACAATTATTCAACTATGATAGATAACTTTCTAACTATCGGAGAATTTATGGAAATATTTCTAAGTAGTTAAGCTGCGGAGGGATATATATATGCCAAGTGCAGCAATCAAAAACAAATGGGCATGCATGATAAAGTGTTATGTAACCGATGTTGTTGAGTTACTACAAAAGATTTATTCATTTTCAAAATGGTAAACGATGGGCGTTAAAAAAAATTGTACCTCGTTTGAAGAAAAAAAATATCTATAGATTGCGCGTACATTTACATCTACAAAAAAATAGGCTCACTTGTTTTTTATTTGGATGTCAGTCATCGCACTGCTAAGTTACATGTATTGGATTGGCAACAAAGTAATTGCGTTTTTCCGTATGTCAATATTTCGCCTGGCCAAAACTACTGAAGTTAATTATGCAAAATTTGGCACGTACGTGAGTTCTTCAACATAAGTGCCAGATCAGAGAGCATTTTCCAAAATTCGTAATCTTAGGGGGGTAAGGGGCCAAAAAGTTCTTTTCACATATCCCGCGTGATCTCAAATAAAAATAGAGATATCCGTGAAATTCTTTCTGTAAAATACAGCAGTCACGAATACCTAACAATTAATTTCAGGACATTTTTAATAGTGTCCTCTAAGGAGGATAGAAGCGAAAAAAGGGGGAGGGTGGCCATCTTTTATGGACGAAAAAAAAATACTGCCAGTGAAATTCTTACTTTAAAATGTAACGAATATGAATCGTCTGTTCAGGCACAGCTTACGTGTAATTAAAAACGTGTTGAAAACTTATTTGCTTGAATTTTATACAAGAAAACGCAATTACTTTGTTGCCAACCCAATAGGAATCGTTTACGAAATGCACACTTTAATTTGCTGCGTAAAGTACTTACGTACAGTTTAATTTGTTGCACTTGAATTTGGTATAAATAAATTTACTGTACGATGAACGACGGCCGAATAAAAAGAAAGGGTGCCTTTGTTTTCTGCATCTGTACGTACCTCGGGCTATTTTTTGACATAGGCACCCCGTAGATTTAAGTATTTAATGATGCGGTTAACCCTTTGAGGCGCAACCTTTTCCCAATGCTGAAAAAAGGGTAGCCGTTGCCATCGCTCGACTTAACGACCAGCAAGTGGGCGGACGATCGAAACGTTCATCGCGTGCCAGAGATCTAGAGACCCTTTTTTGACGACAGCTGGCTGTGCGGCACAGCCAGCTGCGTCAAAAAAAGGGTCTCTAGATCTGTGGCACGCGATGAACGTTTCGATCGTCCACCCTCTTGCTGGTAGTTAAGTCGAGCGATGGCAACGGCTGCCCTTTTTTCAGCATGGGACAATATATCCAGCTGTTCTCGCATTCTTCCATTCTTCAGCACATGTCAGTGCTGTTAAAAATATTCGTGACCATTTTTTGACGGGAAATCACGTGCTAAAAAGTAAAGGATTCTCGTGGAGCTATGTCACCCGCAACTATTTTTATAGAAATCAGATCTATTCTTCGAGACTGGCAACAGTCAAAATGTCAGAGTTGGGTGTTCCCAGAGCGGGAACACTGCGCGTTAAAGGGTTAAAGAAAAAGGATTTGTATGTCTTCCTAGTAGACTCCCACTGCCACTCCATAGAAATGTAAGCATTATATCCTTAAGCTCTTTGTCCCTTGCCAAATGTTTTCTTCCGGAAAATTCCTTCAATTTTGAAAGAAGAGGATAGTGGGAGCAAGACCTGGCCTGTAAGGAGGCTAATCCAAAACTTACAGTTTGAAAGTTTGTACAAGTTGCTTTTCTTTTTCTTGTGGTATGCTGACGTACATTGTAGTGCAAGAAAATCATACCATCATAACTTACCTTTAAGTGTAACAAAAGCACGTGCGTTGAATATATATACCATTTGGAGTTTGAATGAATTGCTCATAGTTTGTGCATTAAGTACTTTGACATTTTTAACAAAACTCTTTCTAGATTTGCACGTTTTTGTATATATATTCATATTTATCTGAAAATAAAGAAAAGATATCCGTCACATATCACAGATCTTGACAAGTATGGCAGTAAAAAATATCTAACATTAAACGATTTTAAAGCGTTGTTGATTTCTTATTCCCAACCGAATAACAAAGGCAAGAAGAAATTTTAATAGAATTGTTCCTGGGGGAAAAAAATAAATTTGATTTTTAAGTAATCCGATAACTTTTAATTTTATTTATCTTGGATTTCTGAAACACACCCAAAGGAAACTTTGGATTAATTAAGTCCCCAATATCAGACTTTTCGCGTTTCCTGAGTATTAATATTTCAAGAAAGGTTTTGAAGGTCATTGTTTTACTCTAGATCTTGAAAAATCTCTTGTTGTTTATTTTTGTTCTATTTAATCCTCTTAAAAGTATATATTAGGAGAATAAACGAGCCCGGATTTATTGTCATGGTTATTTTAAGCCTCAGTTTTCCCCTAAGAATGTTTTTTATCTTTAAGAATTGCACATTAACGTAACACTTTCTCAAAGGAATAAGCTCCTATACTGAGTCCATCTCGGCTGCTATAAATACAAAAAATTTATTTACAGAAAATGAGTTCTACGCAAATTTTTGCAGTCTACAGCAAGTTAACCCACTCACAGTGTCTTATTCGTAGAAAATTTTTATTAAAAAATGGATTTTAATGCAAAAATCCCCACCTTGTCCGAGTGGACAAGACTACTCTTGGTAGGTTGCTGAGGTATGACGGTCCAGGGCTCTGGCCTACCACACGGAAGTCGATCAAACGATATGGAATTTTTAGGCATTTTTCTTCTAGTGTAACGCAAATTCGCGCTATAACCCCTTAAAAAGTCTTTTGGCCGAGGTTGACCACGTTTGGCGATTTATCTCCAAGTTTGACGCCAAGAGATAGGTTCCCAAAACTGAAGCGGTTTAGCGATATTGGCAACATTTGGCAAGAAATCGCTAATTACTGCTATTTTACAAAGGGAAATAATTTTTCAATTTTCATGAAATAATTCAAAGTCGGTTTTTCAATAATAATTGTTCGCTTGTTCAAAATAATGTAATGTCAGAAATATTTCTCTTCCACATTGCGCAAGAACATTTTTCATTTATCATAAATAATATCCGTTTTAAATGTATAGAATGCTATTGAGGAGTGCAACACTGTTACTTTACCGTCGAGTTAATGCATTATAAAGAGGAAAAATGGAGTTCATTGAAAGGAATAGAATCTAAATAATTCAATCTTTTTCACATTTAGACAGCCTTCACCCTATACTCGTTTCCGAAACTGCGAACGCAAGGGATTTGAAACCTAATTTTCATTTTCAATTTGGAAAGTGATTTAAAAAAATAGTTGATGTATTAAAGAAAAATTCTGTCTTTTACAAAAATGAGTGTATAGGAATTTTAAATCACAGTAATACACACGAGGTAAACTGCAGTATTGTGATAGCTAAGCGAACATTAATCCTTGTAATTCCTTTAGGATCAACGATGCTTTCCGTTTTATTCTTCTGAAAGATTCTTCAAGAAAGGTTAAAAATCTTTCGAGAAGAAATCTTTCGAATGTTTTTTTTTTAGTTGGTGGTAGTAAGAAAGCATAGATTCATTTATGATAAATTGAATGCGGTTTGTACGCTGGACGGAAAAATAATTATATAAAAATATTTTAATAAACAGATTGCGTAAAAAATAAAATAAAAAATAAAGATATACTTGAAGGACAATGACAAATGGAATTCATAATCACTATTGAATGTTATTGGAAATGTTTTAAATGCAACAATTTTTAATATACATTTAAAGGGGAAAATGGAAATTTTTTGCTTTTTTAGGACACACATTAGCTATTTCTCACTTTAAATTTTTTTTACTAACATAATCGCGTTTTATTTTGAAGACTGCATTGTATCATCCCAGTATACGTTGGAAATAAAGCGTCTTTGATTGTGTTTAGAATAAAATTTCGATTTTACATTATAAATTAACTGTGTACGTTATACAGTAAATCTGGTACATCATAAATTAACTGTGCATTATCTTTAACACTTGGCGAACTTTGGAGAGTCAAGTTCACATACTTATTGCTAGTTAAATTTTTTAAATTATGTGTATGTCTAAACAAATGAAGTTTTAAAAATTATTTACTGTAAATAGGAAAAAATATAGCTATAAACATGCTGAAATTTAATTCTTTATATAGTTTTGTAACTTATGTAAAATGTTTATTGAGCAAAATGAGCTTATTGTAGAGTTCAATAGACGGTTATTTTTATCTATTGAAGATATATTTGTAGTATACTAAAGTGTTATCTAAGTGCTTGTAAAACAGTTTAAAATAACGAACTTCTCAAACGATTAACAAAGTAATTATAGAAATATCTACGAAAAAAAATTCAGTGTTGCGGTAATCAATAGTGCAATATCTGAAGGAAAACACAGAATTTCCTCTTAAATATCAATAAAGTAAATGAATATTTTAAAAGTTTTAATTACTATTTTATATATTACGTAACTCTAGGAGGGAAATGGGGATTCGAATAATTTTCTAACACATTAGGATGAATTTACATAGCTTTTTATAGTACGTTGCATAGCGATTCTATAAAAGTTTAATACCTGATAGTTCTAAAAGAAAATTGTTTATATTCTTTATAGTGGCATAAAAATTATATTTGTATCATCTAGAATAATCTAAAGATGGTAAAATATTTTGTAGTTTGTTGTAAGGCAATTGATGAAATATCTAAAAAGAAGCGCTATTAGATGTGATCGCTATAAAAAATTTAGAATTTTTATTAATAATCCGACAGAAAAAATATAACTTTTCCAATAAAATTTTAATTCAATATATGGTCGGACCAGATCCCCCTTGATCTTACAGTCAAGTATGAAGCAGCAAAAGCACAAATACTGCGCATCCAAGATAACCTGCCAGAGTTACCTCAAATTTCTCCAGCTCTCCCTCCTGCTCACCATCTAATTCCAAGATGGAAGCTGCATCCAGCGAAGGTGGTTGGTGGTTTGGTGTTGACCAGCCTGGTCAACACCAAATTAAACTCATCACAGCCACTCAGCAACACCTAATAGGCCACAGCATCTACACTGACGGCTCCAAGACTGAACAAGGCACGGGTGCAGCATTTGTAGCATTTGAGGGAGAGATTGAACGCCACCACGAGTGCATAGGACTATCGACCTTCAACAGCGTGTACCAGGCAGAGCTGCTTGCAATTCGAGAGGCGCTGAGCTGGATCAAGGACAACTGGCAAGGCAAGTACGTAGTCCTGTACAGTGACAGTCTCAGCAGTCTTCAAGCGATCTCCTCCCACAGAACAAGGAACCCACTTGTCCTTAAAATCAAGCTCCTTCTTAGGGAATTGACAAACACTCGACTGAGCCATGTCAAGGCCCACATCAACATCAAAGGAAACGAGAGGGCAGATCAGCTAGCGAAGCAAGCAGCTACGTTAACAGAGGGTTCCTATACCCTAGAAGCACCCTTCTCCTACGTAAATCAGATCCTTCACAAGGCAAAGCTGGAGGATTGGAGAAGCTTATGGGAAACAATGGACAAGGGACGTCACACGTTCAGACTTCTCCCTAAACCTGGCTCCTATGGCTTTAAGCTGGAATCGTCAGCAACAGCTTTCCTCACTGGCCATGGTCCATTTCCGTCGTACCTACACAAGTTCCACCGACACCCATCGGGCAACTGTCCCTGTTGTGTAACAGGCATCAGCGACCATTACCTGTTCTCCTGCGAACTAACTAAAGAATATCACCTCACTCAACCAGCGGAAGAATGTATGGCGGAATGGACCAAAAGCGTGCTGATAAGCAGATCTGCAAGAAGAAAGCTCTGTGCAATTTTCAGCCAACTAATGGACATATCCAATTTGACTTAATCTCCCACGCAACCATGAACTCTACCCTCTGTGTGAGCTATGACCTACGTGCTCACGCCACGAACTATTCTGCATTTGTGTTTTTTTTTTTTTTTTTCCCCTTCCAGCGAACCTCCACGCTTTCTGGAGTGTCCCCCGTAGAGGCAACCTTTAGCTTTAAAGCTGCTCAGCAGCTAAGCTGGCCTCACACGGTTATAAATAAATAAATATAAATTCAATAACAAACTTTTCAAGTGACACATTTAATTTTTAAGCCCGGTTCATTTAAAAAAAAAAAATGCTAGTCTGAAATCTGCATCCTCATGTCTAGAACTATAAGAAACTTCCTCCAGTCGCTAATTTAACATATCTTAGATTTTACGGAGCTTTTTTACACTTGATGCAGTAATTACTGTCATTAACGTCACCTTGATACCTTAATCCTTTGTAAGTTATAGTTTAGTGACCCCGTTTCTCTTCCTTAATAGGAGAAATCTTACTTTTGTTAACTTACTCTCTTTTCTTTTTCTCTTTGTTATATACATTTTTTAGTAGTTTTAAAGTGAATATTGGCAGTATGAGTGTTTTTTTTTCCTTCATTCTCTGTCTCAACATATATATTTTAGACCGAAAATTATTATAAGAAAAGCTCATATGCAATGAATTAAAATAATTAATGGATAATAAAATAATTAAATTGGAACTCATAAGCTAGGAATGCCATAAATAAGTTAGTAAATGTCAAACATTCGGGTCACACGCCCAGACTTTTTATCCAGTATTAGTATCGGTGGACATTTTTAATACATTAAAAAGTCATTTTCTGGACCGAATATTTGGCCCAGTCATTGTTTGGACCATGCCGAAAGTTGGCCACTGTGGCCAAACTTACTTTTGGTGAAATATCACCAAATTTGGCATCAAATGTAAACTTCCAAAACTGAACCCAGCTCTTTGATATCTCTTGCATTCGACGAGAAATCGCACAAACGTATTATTTAGATGTCGTATCTCAAGTGAAGTAAATTTAATGAAGCTCTCAAAAATATGTGTAACTAGACGCCTCAAAGTTGGACCCCCATCTTAATAAACTTTGTTCGGACAGAATCATGTTTCGCACCGGCTTCCTTGGCACTGAAATCTCTCAGTTACTGAATGGAATATAAAATTAAGATGGTTACAAACAGGGACGGCCCTGGGTGATTCAACCTAAGTGAAAGTTTCAAAAACTTATTCAGTTGTATTCTTTATCCAAGTCAGACGTATCAGACGATAAAATGAGGTTTATTCATTATTTTAGGATCATTTAACGGTGATAGCGCATCAGTCACGTGGTGCAGTGGGTTTCTTACAAATGCGTACTTAAGTGCTGCAGATCTACTTAAAAAATGTTGTATTTTTGCACGCCGTGAAAAAAAAAAGCATGCGGATGGCTTGTCACGTGGCTCATTCAATTAAGATTCCGTAACATAAAATGAAACGTCAAACAATTATTTCAAATTCGCCTTTGCAAAAGAAAATCTGATGTTTTATTTATTAAAAACTACGTATTCTATAATTTTTCGCCATCTGTAGACGGCTCTGTAAAATAAAAAATACATTGCATTTTTTTTTTTTTGATAGAAGATAGTTTTTGTATATTATAGGAACAGTGTTTTTTGTTAGCGCGATAAAAAGTAGCCTGTATGTTAATCAAGGACTTTACCTGTCTTTATTCCAAATTTCATCTCCGACTACTTACAACGTAGATAATGTTTAAAATAAAGTAAATAAAAAACTTTGTAAAAAGCACACATAAGATGTAATAGGTAAGAAGGTACGTACGTTTCGACCAAAAATTGTTTTGGCCTTCGTCAGTCCAAGCCCTTCGTCACAAGGAGCACAGGGAACTTGGACTGACGAAGGCCAAAACAATTTTTGGTCGAAACGTTCGTATCTTCTTACCTATTACATATTATGTGTGTTTTTTAGAAAGTTTTTTTATTTACTTTATCGTTTAACACCAGGTATTTGAGTGTTTTTTCCAATGTTTAAAATAGTTGCCAAGTCTGTCAGATTGAAGGGTCATAAGAAAAACCAAAGGGTACTCTCAACTGATCACTAAGTATATTACAGAAATTTCGTAGCAATCGATGAAGTTTAAGTACGGATGAGCAGACAAATTTAAATGATAAACACTCTTGAAAAGCGACTGGTCGAATTTAAATGTTCCTTCATTGCGTACTCATCTTCAAAAGGGAGGCCTTCAGCTTTTCCCTTCTTCAATCCGTGTAACTTTGAATTGGATTGAATTTATTACTTAAAAGAGTTTTACAAGTTTTCTGTTATGGTCATTATCAAACTTGGTTCGAAAGAACAGGGTAATCATAGGTTTTCTGTTGAAGAATCCTCCAAGATTGTCCTAGCGTTGTCTTAGTATGCCCTAGACCAGCGTTTCTCAACCTGTGGGGGGCTCGACCACCAAGGGGGGCGAAGAGCGTTTGCAGGGGGGGGGGCAAGAAAAACCAAAGAACAAGTAGTGATGCATGTTTTTAAAAAAATCATATTATTTATTCTCATTTTTACTCTAAAATATATCCATTTTCGCTTAAAATGTTCATTCAAACTTTACTGATAACATTATTTTGTAGAAAATTCGATTAAATGTTCATTGTTAAAGATTAAAAAACTGAATGTCTTGGAGGATTCTTGCTGAAAAATGTCAAGGGGGGGCGCCACCGTAAGTTAGCCTTTGTTGGGGGCATGACTTTAAAAAGCTTGAGAACCGCTGCCCTAGACAATGATAATGGTGTTCTTTTCAACAGTAATCGCGGCTGTATTGTGCATAAAATTTTCATACTTACTATGATAATTGATAAATGGATGCTAATTCGAAATGGATATGAATTTAGAATTAATGATCTATATTTAGAATGTAAGCGGGTTTATTTTTAATAAGTACTCACGTTTATCAAATAAATTTAGATTTCTGCTGATAAACATGTAGCCCATATTGCAATTTTTTTCTAGTTGATAATAATACGTGCTAGTTAGTTAACAAAGACTCTAAAACTAAAATAATTATTTTTCTAGTTAGGCGTGAGGTGCCTAAGGCGCACGTTGGAAAATCATTGATATAAAAAGCAAGTTCACTTAATAGACGCAAAATATTTTTAAAAAAAATTAAATTTCTTTTAAAATTGTGCAAATGAAAATTGTATCTAAATGAAAAGATTTACTGAGCAACTCACATTTTAAAAATAATAGCTACTTGAATTTGGAGAAAAAGTGAAGCACTGTGGTTTGAAGCAACGCTCGCTTTCAAGAGCCAGAACTTGTTTTCCGTTAAAAGTCCTCCCACCCTTAGGCAGATATCGCCCTCGTGTAGATTTGTCTTAAGTCAACAACAACATAAATCTAACGCCTTAGGCACCTCAGCTATAGGTAACTTCTCTAAGCATTGAATCTTCCATTTTGGGACAGTAGTAGCACAGTGGCGTTGGACTCGTAACCTTAAGGTTGCGGGTTCGATACTACGTACTACTAAAGACTACCGTATGCATGCGGTGTCCGTGCAAGTTAATCCGTGGTGCCGAAAGTCCTCTCGGTGGTCCCTAGAAGCTTCTGAGGGGTTCCAATATTCAGAAGTCGTCTACCTTCGATGAGGATAAAAATTGTTGTGGAGAACTCCGGAAAGGCCGTACGTAGCTCTAAACGACACATTCAGTGACGCGAGCTGTCCTCTCCTGTCACATAAACAAATAAATCTTCCATTCTGTGTATGAAACACTAACGTCATCTTTAGCTTTGGAACCATTGAAGAATGCAAATATATGTTTTCATTTTATTAGTCTTATTTTAGAAATTTCACTGGTGTTTTTTAGGTACTGAAATATTTCATGATTTATTCTCTATTATCATTTTTATTTGGCTAAAACACATTTTTCCATCTTTTTACGAAATCAATAATAAAAAAAAGACTTTAAAAAATAAACCTTTAACATAGAGCATTAAATTTAACTATATCTCGTATAAAAAATCCATTAACTATCTATATATTTTTAATTTTTTTCCTTACGCTTCAGAGTTGAGTAACTTTTATTTTTTCCGAAGTTATTCATTTTAATTTAAACTTAAAAAATCCATTAGTTTTTGTTTTCTTTTTTACTTCTTTTTAAAAGACATTCCACATAGCAAAAAAAAAAAAAAGAAAAAAAAACTAATACCTACATCTATCGGATTTTCCAATAAATGTAATGAGAGCTTCCTCCCCCCCCTCTTCCTCCCCTTGCACTTTATTAATTTCTCCTGCAGGTATTATTACCCCCCCCCTCCTTGACTAGTAGGATTCGGAATATTCAGGTCTTTTTCACGATCGATAACTGCTGACGCAAGCACAGTGATTTGATCACAGCTCTTTTTTTTAGTCTTTGTTCGAGGGACTTTGATGTAAGTATTTTTCTTGCTCTCGATCTTCGTTAAATTTCGAAGCTTTTACCGTTAACAAAACTCTTTATTCAGCAGGAGGCGCTGGAAGCGAGTTTGGATCCTGAATTAGCAACTTCTACTTTTCCTATTTTCTTTCCTTTTGTTCCGTTTATGAAAGAAAATGGTTCCAAGCGAGTTAATTGAGATTCTAATAATGATATCTCGAGTGAAACCTAATGCAATTAAGAAAATAAAATGTTCGGTGGTGCAGAATGGTGTCCGCATTTCTATGGTGCTGTAGCTTTACCTGAAAATGCATTTGTAAGTTGTTGATAAAGCTTTTTTTCTTATTTTTTTTGGAACTAGAGTGCGCTATTTTGATCACGCCAGGTTTTTCTGTCGACGTGTTACCTGAAAATGCATTTGTAAGTTGTTGATAAAGCTTTTTTTCTTCTTCTTTTTTTTTTTTTTTGGAACTAGAGTGCGCTATTTTGATCACGCCAGGTTTTTCTGTCGACGTGTTTTTCTGGACATGATTTGTATACGCCGACACGTTTTCATTAAATTTTTCAACAGAGTTGCCAAATAGCGCGCGGGGGAGAGTAAAATATTAAAAGTTTGCCAAGGTTTGCAACTTCCGATGACTTATCACCAAGCTTGGCTCCAAAAAATAAGTCATAGAAACTGAAACTAGCTTGGCGATATTTTCCATATTTGGCTGGAAACTGGCAAACCCTACAGATTATAACAAAGGAGAACTGCAGTTAGAATGCGGTTGACGTAGATTGTAAAATCAGCTTTAATAGGTGATTTTAATGTGGATTTAAATTAATGAAAAGCGTTTTATCGAACAAGGAAGACAAATACGGCTCACTCATGGATTACGATGCACATTCTTAACAGTATTTATGAAGGTTAGGTGCAGTTAGAATATTCGCGGCGATGATTGTAAAAAAAGTTTCAGTAGGCGAATTTAATGTAAATTTTGATTTCAAAGACGTGTTTATAGAACAAGGATGAAAAAATCGGCACAATCATGAATAATAATACACTTTACAAGTAAATGAAAAAGGAAGGAAAGTAGGAATGACGCATACACCATGATAGCTTTTAATATATGGCACGTCAGTGCGTGTTTACGTGAAAGTGTTTCAGATTTTATTTTATTTTACTTATGGTTTAACGCTTTGATAGGTCAAGTCATAAGATTACTTTTACCAAACTAAAATTTATTTACAACACAACTATGTGGTATTTGAAAAATATTTACAAATTATTTTAATAACACTCCGAATTTTTCTGGCCTTTGCCTTTACGTGCAATTGTACTTTGATTTATTTGTAAAGTTTTTAAATATATTTTTTAAAACCTAGTTTAACCCCTTGATCCGCCGAGTCAGAAAATTCTATTCATCAAAATGAGATGACCTTCGATTGCAAATAAACATTTCATACATAAAATTTATTCACCATCAGCGGTGCCAAATTCTTCATATAGCACGGCGTTTGGCGAAATCGGGCGCTTTCCATTTTATTGGTCTGAGAGGAAGACCTCCAAGGAAGCTCCTAGATCTCCTAATTCAGAACCAATTCTAGGAGACTAGTATTTGGATTGGCAACCGCAGAGGTATCGTTCTAACCAGACACTGGAGCTGCGACCTATAGTACGTGCAACAGCTCCCTTTAGCGTGCATCAGGGGTGCACAAAATTTTTGAGTCTGCGAGCAGTAAAATTGAATAAGTAAGTACCTTACCATGGGCCAATGCAGTTTTGCCATCGTAAACACAAGGGGGTTTTTGGCCGGAAAGCTGCTCAATCGAAAGAAAAAGGTAATAGACCACTTTGATGAAAACATGCACGATTTTGAAAGTACAGGATTGTCAATGTGGGAAAGTGTAATTGTGTTAAACAACGCTGCAGCAGAATTTTTCGCACCTTTTACTATCTAATATGAGAACGGTATTTTTCATCTTCGAACCGTACAACGTAAAGGACATTTTACATGAATTTTATGATGTATTGCACATATGGCATATTTAAAAAGAAAAGAGAAACGATAAATGATCCATACAAATACTAACCCAATATTTCAGTCAAATATTGATATCAAAGATGATTATTTGAGTTAAAAAGTGATCACTGAAGGATTTTCATACCTTAACACTGATTACGATTTCTAAATAGAATAGTCTTATGACTAAATGCTTCTCTGTTTAATACAAAGCATAATTGGAATTGTTTTTATGAATTGAATACAGTATATTAAAAAAAGTCTAATTTTTTCACAATTTTGTTCACACTTTGCCATTTTTCTCAGAGAGTTTAACTGAAAACGCTTATTTGGGAAAAGACGTGTCCGCGAAAAAATGTTCTGAATTAATGTTCTGAGATAAAGACTTTTAAATGACTGGGCCCTCTGCCGAACATTAAACACATAAATCGTCGTAGTTAAACCATATCTACTCGGTACACTTCCTGGAGATTTCGGCATTTTGACTATTATGACTAGTTACTAACCAAAGTTTCGTATAAAAAGACTGCTATGTGACTGTAAGCATTATACGGGGAGCTGTGCTTGCTAAAAAAATTTGCTATATGGATCAGCCCAGAATATTGTCGAATAATAACTGCTAAGGTAATAATAAATAAACTTTTTGAGCATAGCATGTATTGGTTTCGCAACAATGATAGGGTTAAAAAAATTTGCTTTTATGGATAATTTCTTCCATCAGAAAGAAAACAGCCATCCAACTAAAGCATAGAAATAATTTTGAGCTAATCTTTCACTTTCCGAGTTAACTGCAATTGAATTTTTAAAAAAGTTTTGAAAATGAAAATACTTTAAAATTAAAAAATTAATTTCTTTAGGAGAAACACACGAATGTTACATTTTAAAATTGTATCCTAAATATAAATGTATAACAATAAAATAGTCTCTTTGTCTGCAAGCAAAAGCTACCACGTAAATTTTAATGTCTTAATGAGAATGAAAATTTCTAATGCAACAGACAAAGCAATTGTTTGTTGTTGTAGTTATGGTTATGTTAATTATTGGTTTGTTTTAACTAAACAGATATTTTAATCAGCCCCGCTTGGACCCCGCCATTGAATTTAAACTCAAACAAAATGGTTTATATTTGAATCTGAGTAAGTCGAAAATTTTTCTTTCTTTTTTTTTCTCTCGTGAAATCTATATAAATAAGACAAACTGTAAAATGTCAGTTAGTTGGTTGGTTAGTTTGTTTGCTTGTCTGCGTCTCGCGTAGCTCCGAAACGGGTGATCGTAAATCTACCAAATTTGTATGGAAATTCTCCGGGACAGGTCTCGAAATACCTCGAAGCGATTTTTTCGAAATTCGAATTATTTTAGGAGATATCGATAAAAAACGTATCGCAAAAGGCTAATTTTTTTCTCTTCGCCATTTCGCAATTGTAACCCCGCAGTGGAAAGAAGGGGGAATTAAGCATACTGAGTTTGCCATATTTGGCAAGTTTATTAAATGATTCAGACTCTTGAAGTAAAAATAAAAGAATAACGATTTTATTGTTTAAATTATTTGTAAGATTGCTTTATAATTAAAATATCGTGTGCATGGGAAATCGGAGCAGGAATGAAATGTTCTATACTCAAAAGAAAAATAGGATTTAGAAATTTTCCGAGACTAAAACGTGGAACTTTTTATTTGGCGAAAATAAAATAGTTGATGTGCGATTTTGAGGAGATGATTCTAACGCTTTTTTTTTCTTCTTTCAGTTTTTTGATAAAAGCCAATATGTCCAGAAGCTCTTCAGAATGAATAAAGGACGAAAATAATTTGTTCCTTTTTGTAGGCTTTTATCATTTAACCATCTTATTTTTGTAACCAGGGGCGGTCCGACACAGTAAGCATCGCATCTGGCCGGCGGCTTTGAAGGGGCTTCATTTCGAACTCAAAAACTAAGTAGAGCATAAAAGGGGGTGTCTTTTTTATATTAGCAGTAGGCGACACTTACCGTAGAGCCGCTCCTTTTTGTAACCATCTATATTTTAAATTCCATTCAGAATCTAAGAGATTTCAGTGCCAAGGAAGCCAGTGAGGAACAGGATTCTCTCCGAACAAGATTTATTAAGATGGTGAACCAACTGGTCGCCGGAGGCGGCTAGTTTCAAATAATTCTATACCATAAGTGCTGCATTCACAATTTTCAACAGGGTACATGATACATCGTATAGGAATAACATATTGTTGCAGAAAACTCTGCTGGTTTCCTGGGTTCGTCGTTCTAAAGTCCAGTAGGTGTAGAATGTTCTAGTAAAGAGTCCACTTGTCAGGATGGAAAACGAACTACATTGCTTCTAAAACTTAATCGAACATTCAGCTGTACAAAATTCACACGCACAAATCGCTTATAACACAGCCCGCTTAGTACAGAAGCTTTCAGAAATGCTGTATTTCTCTCACAAAATAAAGCACTTCCACAGGCAAAAATTCAGTGGAAATATACGAGGGATATCGTATACTGTCCCTCAAGACACTGCAATGAATAATTTACACACAGCAAAATATCGCCAAATTTGTGCCAAAAATAAGTTTCTAAAAGTGAGGTTAGCGAAGGCCTACGATCGATATTCCTCGAGATTTCTAGAAAATGCTATAGAAACCAGTGGGGAAACATTAAACTCCATATCTCACATTCTAGTTAATATATTTTGATGCAATAAAAGCAAAATTTAACTATTTGGCGCTTAGAATACGAAATTTAAACTATTTTAAACACCAGAAGAGTGGGTTGCCCAGAAAATTCGTAACATTATTTTGTAATAATCCATGTCAGTTTACGACAGGGGGACAAAGCGAAACCGTTTCTTTTAAACTTTGATGGGAAAGTGCTGAAAATCCATAATCCGTTTCTTTATCTTCTTTTTTTTTTGTTTGAAAGCCTTTGTACCGCTGATATAATACACCTCACACTACTGCCGCTGATCTTCCGCACTTGATACAATAATTACTCTCCATAAAATCACCTTGATACCTTAATCCTGAGTAAGTCATAGTTCGGCGTACCCCATTTTTTATCCTTCAATACGTACTTGCTTGTATTTTTATTCAACTTCCTTTTTACTTACTTTGTCTTTTCTGTTTCTTTTTCCTTGAAGATTCCATAAGTTCACGGATTAACAACTTGTTATCAAGTCTCACCCTTTTTCTTTCTCATTCTTCAGGTGTTTCGACTTACGATAACTGATATAAAGAAATACAGGCTAAGATTATTGAATGTTTTCGTTTTCTGGCTGTTCAAAAGATTACGATGGAAAAGTGAAGTTTCTTTGAATGAAAAAGGTTGATCTTCATTTGTTGCTGCTGATGCTTTGCTTTATATTTCTTCACGGATTCTGGTACTAGATACGTAGTTTTTGTGATTAAAATGATGTTTATCAAGGTCATCATTGCTCAAGCTAATTAATATTCTAATGACACATAAGGAAGAGGGCTGCAACCGAGGAGTATATAATAGCAGCAGACACCACAAGCAGTTTTCGCGAAGTAAGGCGATGAAGACTTTAGGAATTTAACTATCTACAATCCGTATCTTCGTTACATATCTTGTCACAAGAACTATCGTTAAACAAGGCGAAGTTTTATAAGAGGATACCTAGCAGAGTTGCCAGCAGATGGCTTCGAAATTTCTCGCTGGTAAATGGCTGAAGTGAGGCGGTCCCTTGTTCGAGCCAGTAGCGCGGCTCTAGATTTATCGGTCTGTAGTTTTGGGTGTTTTTCTCCAGATGTAATGTGAATATGTGTTCAAACTCCTTAAAAGTCCCCCCCTAGACATTTTACTCTCGCGTAGGCTTACCAAAACACAAAACGACACGCAACACTTCTAGATCGTGGTATGTCGCTAATGATTGTATCCTTTTTGACTTCAGCCCAGTGTTTATTTTTAGAGATGAGTACGTCAACATTCAGAAACTTCTTAGCTTAATTATGTTGGAGTTGTCCTATCATATTTTGAAAGGAGTTCATGCAGTCATGGCTTTTATGCAATTTTAACGGCGTATTTCTCATCTTGATTTTAATTGAGAAGAGTTGATATCACAATAGATAGAAAGGGTCTCAACCATTTAAAATTCAATGTTTTCCAAGAAGCTCACTTAAATGAAAATAACTTGGAAAAAAATGTGCAATCATTTTTATTTTCAAGATAAGAAAATCACTCAATTTTAGTTCCATCGTAAGGATGATTATATGAATCGTCATCGAACCACAAAATGATTTAAAGCTCAAAACTAGTTAAAACAGAAAAAAATGAAGAAAGTTTTGCTTAACAGCAGTGCACTTGTTTGTATAAAACAGTTTTATTTTTACTTCACTGTGTGATTTTGTATTAATAGAAAGGAAAATTAACACATTGATGTGGGTGCAATTTCTAACATATATTGAATTGCATTATATTTCGGACCTGTATTAAAACAACTTAGCTTTCATGGACTACCACTGTACTGTTCTTGAAATGGAAGAAAGTCTGTCTAAATTTTTACTGACTGTAAAATATTGGAAAACCTTTCAGTAGGCATGTAAAGGAACTACTACATACACTGTGGCATAAATGAATCTCTACAATGACTTTCTGCATCGTGCAATGAATTGGCCATCATTTACAAATAGAATAATACGCTTTTCTTTTCCCTATTAAATACTTGAAATAAATTTATATACGTCTTTCGCTGTTAAATATGCTTCAGGCATCCACGCTTTAAAAGCGCTATTCTCTACCTCTCTTACATTTCGCTAAATATTCAGTCTGTGCTTCGGGGCTTTTCCTGCGATCATAAACCTTCCTTCTGTGCCAAGAAATTTTAATTTAATAATCTAAGTTCATCCATAAAAGTATAAATAAACTATTCCTATTCTATCTATTTCTTGTGAAACGCCAACAAAGCTCGTCTAGATTCTAGTTTCTTTTGGGCGAGCACTGCATGCTTTTGTCTTTTGATTAAAGCCATTATCGTGCATCCACGACCTTAATAATTTAATTATATTCTGGAAGCCGCTCAAAATCCCCCAACTGTGTCATTGTCTCTTCCTATTTATTTTCCTCGCTAACTTTAAAAATGTCTTAGCTCCATTTAATGATACCGTTCACAGCGCGAGAAGATAATGGGTTTTTGGAGACCAAGCAGTTCACAGAGTAGCTAAGTACCAAAACTAAACTTTTATGTTTATCATGGAAATTATTTTGAGAGAACAGATCTGACAAAAATAAAAAAGTTACCGGATCAGTAAAGACATACTTAGTTATATTGGAGAATGCATTTTCCTTTGTTATGAAATGATAAGAGTAATTATGCATTCATAACGGAAATTAAATGAGATTTTTGGATTTGTAAAAATTAATAACTGAAAACACGTGTCACAATGTTCATTTTTGAAACAAAGAGAAAGCAAGAAAGATAAAACATTAACTTTCCAGTGCAATAGTACTTTTGCGCCAAATTTGGCAATGCATATGTAATTGAATCTGGCGAGATTTTAGTTTAGTGGTTAAGGCAACGCGACGCGAGTGCTCTCTACCTAAACTTTATTCTTTGGGAGCAGGATCTTTTCTAAGGGTTTTCGACTACATTCACGTTTTGTGTTTCATCTAGCGATTTATCAACAAAAGTCGCCAAGCTTGGCGACATTTGGCACAACTTTTGAGGAACACACATGACCGTCAATAGACCATTAACTAAAATATATAGTAGGATGGTATTGCGCTTGAAATGGCTGATGACTGTAAAACTGCTACTGACAGTAGTGCACGGGAAAATTTCTGATTGCTCCTGTAGAAGAAATATAAATGATAGACGCGCAATTTTCGTCGAAAAAGTATATCTTGACAATTTCCTTTAATATCGTATGTAAATTTTGTTACGTTTAAAATACCCAAATATTTTTAAGTGACGCTTTAAAGAATGACTGCCCATACAGCGTAATGTATTTGAACTCCTGTAGAAAATCTATAAAAGCTAAATACACTATTTTCTGTAGGGTACTTGGTACTGCCCGTAGAAATAGCATATGTCAGTTTCTATCATATGTAACTAATCGATGCACATTTACGGTATTTAGAACACGGACGGACGTACAAACTAAAATCAAAAAACTTTTCAACCTTGTTAGAAAGTGCCAAGAAAATGTAAATATGTACGATACTTGTGGTACATTTTAGCACACTTGTAGAACAATACCAAGCGCAATAAAAGTAATACACTTTATCAAATTTTATTTATTCCTTATCATGACTTGCAAATTATTCACATTTTTTAAAAATTACGGCCACGGCTGTTAGAGTTCGCTGTTAACTGAACGCCATGTTATGACGTGTATTGACACACAACAGCAAAATGTTTCTTGCCTGTAAAACTACTTTCTCTGCCTGAAGATTCATAATGTAGTGAAATGTTAGCTGTAATTGCTTTCGAAACACAATGTTACTACTCTCGCGCGGCTGCCGATCGTAACGTGTTGGGCAGTTTGTTGGTTTCCTCTAGATGTAACGTTAATACGTGTTATGGACCCTTAAAACGTCCGTTGACGGATGCATCCACCCTCCTAGCCAGGCTGACCTTGCGTAGTTTTGCTTTAACCATGTCTGACCAGAAAGACACTCTGCGGTGCTGACATTATGGGCACACCCTTTTGTTAACTAAGAGTCATGTGACTTAGGGGGTGTGGCTATCTTAATCCAAGATAGCCACATTAAGATGGCCACATCCCTTAGGTCACATGACTCTTAGTTGGCAGAAGGGTATGACCAAAACGTCAGCACCGCAGCCTGTCTTTCTCGTCAGCATCGGCTTTAACACAACCAAAACATTTTACGACATCCAACTGCCGAGCTGAAACTCGTAAATTCAAGCCAAGATGCTACGTTGACAGACTAATAAAATCAAATATTCACTTAATCAGTTCCTCTTCTTCTATATTTTCTTTCTTCTGCATTTATAAGATTGGATCTACTTTTTCTTCTTCTTCTTTTTTTTTTTTTTTTAATATGATCATTAATGCATCACATCTAAATTACTAGTCGAAATGATTATCTACCCCATTAAGTAAGAGATCTTTAAACAAAGCTAAGATGTTTAAAAAAAAAAAAAATGTTGCAAGGCTAAGGCGTTGTGTGTGTGTGTGTTGGGGGGGGATCCCAAAATAAATGACACATGAGGGGATTTTGAACGAACTCCAAAATAGAATTAAATTATCGAGATCGTGGGTGTGTGGTAATGACTTAATCAAAAGTCTACGATGGAGCTCTGCGTACTTAAAGTAGAGAGGGGAAAAAAGTGAATTTAACGACATGCGATAATATCGTGTAAGTAATAAGTGATAGGCTTTATATATATATATATATATACAGTTGCCTATTACGGTCAGTGTCGTATTAATTTTAGAGCATCCTCGCACGATAGAAGAAAATTGCGGATATATTTAAATTTTGGGTTCGATAATTTGGATATTAAAACATAAATAACTTCATACCGGAAGGAGAGAAATTTCGCATTAAAACGCCCTCTGATCGTCTTGGAAATGGGCAAATAATGTAATGTTGTTTTCACGCGGTAAAATTTGCATGCAGCTTTAAATTTACTGAATTTTGATAGGAAAATTTGTAATTATTTAAAAATGAGTTCCTAAATTACTTCCTAGCTTTAATATCAAAACATATTTTGCAGTACTGGAGTGTTATAAATAATTTAAATTATAGATGCATTGCCGTGAAAACGGAAATGAACTGGACGGGAGTTTTATTTACGTCACAGCCGCTTGGCGGCTAACACTGCATATCTTTTTCTCTCTCTTTTTTTTAAATTACTGCATAATTTTTTTAAATTTATTTTATTTGTAGTTACGATATTGGATTTTTTGAATGATATTTATTAGTATTATTAGTATAATTTTAATTATTTTTAAATGTATTTCATTATTTTTCAAGAAGCCCTAGATTTCCTATTCTATTTACAGAGTGATTGATTAAGTTAAACATACAACTTAAATCACAACTTGTCAGGAATTTATAATAAACTGCAGAACAACACTGCGTGCAATACCGAGAGCTTATTTGTGTTTGTTGCAGAGTTTAGGAGCTTCAAAGTATGGAACACACTGCTTTTATAGGCACTGGCATAGAAGAGGAAACATTTTTCGAATTTGTTTAAAAAAAAAAAAAGATTGAAATTAACTCTTTTTCTGAAAATGCCGAAAAGTTTGAAATAAAGGCGAACAAACTTGAAATTTTCAAATAATTTTTATGAAAAAATTTCTCTTGTTTCAGAATCTAAAAAGGTTCGATCTACGACTATCCTATTCCAACTTTTTGGTCGATTTCTAGTATACGGTGCTTCTTAGACAACGAGGCGATTAAAAGTTTAATGTGATAACCTTGGCGACTTTTATTTGTTTTCTGACACAAGCCGGCAAAGCGCGCCAAATTGGATATTTTTGAAAACTCGCCAAGAAGCACCATAAAGTAGGAATTAACCAACTTTTCTACAGGAGTGGTTCTCAACGGGAGGAGCCCTAGGAAAGAGAAGAATTTAGCGGGGAAACGAGAAAAACAGGCAAAGAACAAGTGATGAAGCACATTTTAAAAGTATCGGTACTTCCGTATTGTCCTGTCGATCCGCCAAGACGAGCGATTTTTTTGCCAAGAGAAATGCCGAGCATATGACATTATTAATGGTTTTGAATACGATTGGCAACACTTTGGCAACTCATTTGACTGAAAAATAGTTTGGCGGGAATGACCGCCCGGGTAATACGTAAGTACCAAAAAAACTTATTTATTCTTATTCTTACTGCACTATATCATACATTTATGTTACATTTATTGAAACTTTACCCATAGGATTATGTTGTGGAAAAACGCGAAATCATTGTTGAAGAATAAAAATTGTGTGTATGCTGGGGAATGAAATTTGTCAATGAAGTATTTGCGCTGAATTAAACATACTTTTAGCGTGTTTAATTGAGGGTAATCGAACGCCAGTGTGATTGGGACAATTCCTTCGTTTGAAAATTAAATTTAGTTCAGAACACTCCTTTTCATATATATATTTTAAGCTTTATCTTTTGTGAATAATACATTCAAAAACGATATACATTCAGTTAACTGTTTTTGAATGGAATGCAGTTTTGCAGATTTTTTCAAAGTAATTAATGTTTCTTGAAGATGCGACTGGTTTATCTTGGAGTGTCTAAAAAAAGAAACGTTTGGCGTTATTTCTATTCCGTGGTGAAATTTGCAGTTTGTTATTTTGAAATTAATGGAAATAAAGTAAAGTAAAAAAAAAAATTCAGATTTTAAATTTGCTTCATAGTGCTGTACATATTATATGTGTATCACCCATGAGTTGGACTTATTCGATTTCTTTTTTCATTATGCTAGAAAATGCATCTTAATCCAGTATTAGTTTTTCTGAGTGCTTCGGAAGTATTAGTTTTTCTGTTTTCAGCATGTTGGAAACTATATCTTGAATAAATATTTTGATGAAACCAAAGGAAGAAATAGTACGCTTATACTTTATCTTTTTTCCCTTTCATATTATTTGTTTTTTTTTCTGTAGTTTAGATTGTGCAACGCTGCCGAGAGAAGAATTGCTAAGCATTTAAATCATGATGTATGAATGAGTTATAAAATTAAAGATTCATAAGAGATGATAAATGTATCTTGATATAACATTTTAAATGATTTTGCAAAATTGCCGCCACACTGTCGAAATTTGAAAGTAACAACACTCTAATGGTTTAATTTTTTTATTTAAAATTTGTTTTATGGTTAAAACTAACCCTTTCAGACGACTACACGTAAAATGCCATTTAACAACCTCCATTTTTCATCGTAATAGGACTTTCAGCTTTAAAAGCTAAATTTATCATACATTTTCTTTCCATTTAGAAGATTGAAAATACTATTTTGAGTTTAATTTGTTATAATTTCGTTTTTGTCTTTTAATGTTTAAAATGTCAAATATACATTTGTATTTTCCAAGAGCCCAGGTAAAAGCTTTTTATAACGTTTTATTACCGTTTTTCCAAAAAAGTTAATAAACGTTATATAAGTTCGGTTGTCTATTTGGTCGTGATCTAAATGCCTTAAATATGTGTAAATAACTACGAAAATTATGTCTATTACTATGTTCTGTACAATAAATGTTATTAAACAGATGTACTTGGCATTTAGACATTTTTTACAGGAGCACCTTGATTAGTTCCATATGTTACGCTTTGTGAGGAGTCATAATTTTAAATGTATTTCAGAGATATTTGTCAGTTTAGAACAAAGTAAAACTGATAAATGATGCACGCTAGCGCACTTTCAATAATTTCTCCTCATATGCCATAACGTAAAAGAAACCTTTGTCGTAGCCCTGTAGAAAAACTGTAAGTCCTATAGACATCAAAATCAATACCGGTCTTATGATGGTGATTTATAACATATATACCCAATTTGAGCTCAATCGAGTGTACCGTTTAAAAGGTAGCGCACCTTCAAGAATTTCTCCCCATAGGCCATAATGTAAAAGAAATCTTTGTCGTAGCCCTGTAGAAAAACTATAAATCCTATACACAACCGAATCAATACCGGTCTTGCGACCGCGGTTTATAACATATATACCGAATTTGACCTCAATCGAATGTCCCGTTTAGGAGCTATCGTGTTCACTCACATACGCACAAACACACACACATACACACACACACACAAACACACACACACATACATACATCTCGTAAAAATAGCATAAATGAATTCAGAAGACCTCAAAACGTCTCAATACACCAAAGTCTCGAAGTCGAATTATTTCATGATGACAATACTTTCCTTACATGGTACATGTTCGGAAAGTAAAAAAAGGAGTCCTCGTCATCGAAAAAAGCGTACGTAATATTCATACGCTTCATTCATAGTTCTTTCACACGGTCAAAAGTACTGGAATACATTGTAGTCTATGTCAGTTTAGAGACATATATCCATTTGCGAGAACAATATAATAAGGATATGAAAATGTATTAAATTACATTGTAAATGTATTGAATTACATAAATAATAAGTACTAATGATGTTAATTAGAAGATTGATTGTTTATGATTGATTGTTTTTATGATTGCTGATTGGTTATGGATGATTGTATCTTTTTCTTCATTGAAATGATAAAAATAGCATTTAAATTTTTTTTACGGAGTTTCGCAGAACTGCATTAACTCTTTAACGCGCAGTGTTCCCGCTCTGGGAACACCAAACTCTAACGCTTTGACTGTTGCCAGCCACGAAGAATAGATTTGATTTCTAAAAAATAGTTGCGGGTGACCTAGCTCCATGAGAATCCTTTACTTTATAGCACGTCCTTTCCCGTCAAAAAAGGGTCACGATTATTTTGAACAGCACTGACATCTGCTGAAAAACGAAAGAATGTGAGAACAGCTGGATAGATGGCCCAATGCTGAATAAAGGGCAGCCGTTGCCATCGCTCGACTCAACTACCAGCAAGATGGCGGACGATCGAAACGTTCATCGCGTGCCATCTTGCTGGTAGTTGAGTCGAGCGATGGCAGCCGCTGCCCTTTTTTTCAGCATCGGGAAAGGGTTGCGCCTCAAAGGGTTAATCTTGACTCAGCTTTTTCTGAGGCTAAGATACACATCTGGCCGCATTTGAAAATGGCACATCACCACGTGTCCGTACATCACGAAATTTGGTGATGAGGGGGGGGAGGGGATGCACTTCCCCGGGAGAGTCAACCACAAAGTGGTTGACAACAAAAAACTTACAAGGTAAGAGAGATAACTACTTATGTACACTTTAAAGTGTTTTATAATCTACGCGTTTATCATGAATTATTATTGTTGTTTCATTTTAGATCTGAGACTAGAGTTTTGTGTGCATTCTCATCGTCCCAAAATACAATGCAGTTGTGAACACTGGAATGATCATTTTTTTCTTTGGTACTATGGCCTTTAATAATAAAAATGTACATGTTGCGTTACCGTATTTTTTTAAAATATAAATCTTTAAAATAAGCGTTATATTTTCGAAATTTCGAAGTCAACATTTTAAAGATTGATAAAAACGATGACTACAATTACGATTTATTCCTATTAAAGAAAAATTAGGATCAAAATTGAATAGCTATAATTGGGTCATTATTTGTAAGGGTGTATCGAACTTTGAGCAAGAAATGCAAGACATGAACACAGCTAGACGTAAATCTTTTATTCATGGGCGCTGGCAGGAAAATATTTCATTGGGGATGTGGATATAAGTCGTGAGTAAAAAACAGGATTTCTGCACGACTTAGAGCTTTATCAGGCCCGAATCTGCTCGTTTGGGGGACTTCGGATATAGACAAAAAAGAGCCCTTTACTGGCGAATTTAGCAGAAATATAATGTTAGAATATGTAATATTAAAAAATTAGGCTTACGTGCCTAAAAATTACATGTAACTATGCTAAAGCATTTGGGGCCACCGGGGTCCACCGCTACGCCACTTTGTAAAAGATTACTGGGAATTAAATAATCAAATTAAACGATATAAAGTAGTATATCCATTTTGGGGGACCTCACTGTGGCCCCCCTTGTCCGCTTTTCCTCGGCAATCGAATACAAGCTGACCTGGCTTTATTATTTTGTTTGGCACTATGGCATTTAATAATAAAAATGTAATTCTATGCTAATTAATCCAAAAATTTCAAAGAGTCCCGATCTAATCAGCTATCTAATCAGCTGCAACAACTATCTAATCAGCTGCAACAAAACTTTTGGTATTATGACGGATATTCTATAACCATTTCTAACCTCTCCTGTCTGCTTGTGCTCCAAACATTTCTCCTCCACTCGCTGTATTACGGACTATCCACTAACTTCAACTTTCCGTGATTGAAAACGTTCCTAATCAGTAATTCGATAGCTGGGCAAATTCTGTAATTCGTAGCCCATTTCTGTAAGATAACTAATTGAATCGTATATGGAAAAAAACATTAATTCTACTTTCAAAGTACCCTCCATTTTTTTTTCACTAAATTTTTCTCTGAACACAAAAACGATACTTAGTTAGCTTTTCTTAACCCATTTGTGCCTGGATATTTTTGCGACTTTCTTTGATTTTTACTGATAACAGAAATAATAGATAAATTTCTGATGTCAACTTCTTGAACAAGGGATGATTTCTTTTAAAATCATTATGCATAAAAATCGAAATACCAACATCCTACTGGGTCATAATAAAATATTTTGTAGAGTTGAGGCTCAATACTCATGAATAAAGGCTAGGAAAAATAAAAAACGTTTTCGACTAATTGCGAAAATGCCGTCCCAAAAAAGGGACACTAGGCATAAATGGGTTAAAATTTAACACGACCACTTTATCAATTAATTTAAGTTCGTCTATTCATAAATGCACAATCAATTTTTTCTTCTAAGTAATATCATTAGTAATTATTATTAATTTATTTCAAGATGGATAAATGCATTTTCATTTCCTTTACTCACTTTTCTTTTCATTTAAATCAAATATTAACGCTCTGCCTTGATTTTAGAGTGGTATGAATTGTTTATAAATTACTCTGATATATTTTTGACATATAGTCCTAAACTATATGTCAAAAATGCAAAGACAGTTATAGGGGACCCAGACGGATCAAATGTCGTCTTCACGTACCTGTAAATAATCCCTTTGGGAGAAGTTTTGAAATAACAGGGAGCTTTCCGACCATCGTTTGTCAAAAACGAACGCATTTTCTACAGAAAGCACTTAACTAAAATTGATAGTTTACACATTCTATTTCGTTTCGTTGATTCAATTTCGGAGGCAGTTTAGTAGCTATATTATCTTACAATTATTCGACACTGACATCAGTAGTTGCATACCCTATAGGATCGACTGTCAGCCTTGCATGAACCGGAACCTGGCCCTTTCTAAATCTACTTCTACAAGTTACGAAAAGGATGAACGCACCGTTATCAACAAACTTCTGTAAAATATCATCTCCTTCACTTCCTTATCTTCAGTACTGATTTGCACGGATTCAATCCGGAAAAGATCCTATTCGTGCTTGCAGAAACAGAACTGGAACATCAAAACTCTGAATAAATAATTCCATAACGCAGTTAAAACAGTTGTTCTGAGCTATCTCTCGGCTCAGTTCGAATTCGCTATCTCCTTATAAGTTATTTATTTCGCCCCCATAAACTAAAAACACGCTTTTAAGTAGGACATTAATCTTGGAACGAAGAAAGTGCTTCTCCCTCCAACTTCTATTGAAAATTAAGAAGCTACTATATGCTTACAGAACCGTTTTGCGCTGATAAATGTCGTCCTTGATCTCCGAGTCAGAAAACGGATATTTATCATTGGCTCCCAGAAAAGCAGAGATTTATTAATGATTTTCTATTGGGAAGATTAATTCCTTTATACATTTTCTGGCAGGGAATTGCTGAGGGAAGAGGCGGAGGTTGCAGCGTTTAAGGAGGGAGGGTGTCTCCGGAAAGATTGTTTTCTGGAATTGCTTTATTTGTTTCGTGATGTTATGCGATTGGTTATTAGTTTGAGGAAGGACTTGGAATTGAATCATCGAAGCGTAGGTGTCTGAGCATTCAAAGAAATTTGCGAGATTTCTTTGCTCGTGAAGAACACCTATTACAGATTAAAAATAAAATAAATAAATAAATAGTTTCATGCTATGCTTGTTTCTGTAGCAATACAGAAAAAAAAATTAAAGGATTTTTTTTTCTAATTTAAATAATCTTTTAACATAAATATATTTCAATCAATTTTTTAGCCGGAGAACGGCCGAGTGGATAAGATATTCAACATTGGGAGTTGGTTGAAGTGATCAGATCCATAGTTCTGGCCTCTCGCGCAGCTGTCTATCTAACGGTGTGGAATTTTAGGCGGTTTTCTCCAGATGTGACGTAAATACGCATTAAAACATTTTAAAAAGTCTTCCAACCAAGGTATAATTTTTTTTAGGCTGATAGTCGTCGTTTAACCTTACCTTAACTAAAATCCCATCGGCCTAGATCTCCCGTGTAGATAATTGGCCGTAATCCTGCAACAAAAGCAATAATCCTAGCTAAGAACAAATAATATTTTATTTAATTTTAAAATGGAAAATAGCTAATTTTTTAATGAAAATAAAGTATTTTAATTAAATTACCATTGTTATTTTGGAAAAGAAAACAGTACAGCTTCTCTATAAAGAACTTCAATTATATGCAAAATTCTACACAAGGGAAATTAATATTACCATGCTTATCTTATCGTAGCTAACGCTCTGTATTGTAGGTTACTACAGCAAAAATCCTCGATAGCACGTGCGATCGAAGAAACGTCTTTCTAAACAGCTCTTTGAGAACAGAAGCGCATAGAACCGTAGCATTCGGTTCGCACATTTACAGTGTGCGCACGGATTTTTTTTTTTTTTTTTTTTGTCGTTATCTCTTCCAAATTCTTCCCCGGGTTGTTGTGAGAGGTTAGATAATACATTTCCCCCCTAGTTTCTTATACTTTTCTTTATTTATATACTTTTTCAGTGCAATAATATTTACAAACTGGCGCAAATAGTTAAGATGGCAGTAAAATAAGTGTTTCGGAACTCAAGCAATTAATATTTCAACATTGTCTTTGAAAAGAAACATTGAAGTAAAATGAATCAAGCCAACAGCTTTGTAAAACTTATCCAGATAACGAAATGTAAGACTACAGATGATTTTCTTTAATAAAGTTGCATGCACCATATTCCTTTAACTGCTGAAAAACCAAATATATTTCAACTTGTAAATTGCGTCGTATCTGCATATTTAATTTTCGAAATTTGTTTTGTGAACCTCCATTTAAATAGCCCACAAGCCGCCACCGCTTCAAGAATTAGCGGGAAAAGGGTATTCACTACACTAAATACTAAAGTTATTATTCAGGTTATTTGACTTGCGAAATCATGACAGATGACTTGTCGTTTGGTGAATGCTGAGAAAATGATATTCACAATGCTATATACAAAAGTTATGAAAAATGACGAAATACAATTTCTGCGTTTCCTCTAAACTGGCCATTCAGGTGACCTGACACGTGGTGTCATGGCGTTTAGGGAATACCGCTGTAAGTTAATTTCAACAAAAACTGTAAACAAGAGAAGGATGATAAATCAAGACAAACACATCGAATGCAAACACCTTCCAATTTGAGATCATATACCCACAAAAACCCAGCTGAACGAATGGTTAACCCGTTTGCTTTCATAGTTCAATGGCACGAGGGCAGCAATTCCCCTTCTGTACCCATCGTTGCTTCCCAACTAGGGTCTGTGAGTTATGACTTAGCCAAGGCATAAAGCGTCACATGAACAATTTTTTAACCCTTCAAGGTGGTTTGACGTACACGTTTATTGACCTTCATAGTGCATCTAACAATTTAGTTACCGGTTTGAAAGGGTTAAACTGAAAAAAAAATTACAAATGATTCCATTAAAAATTATTTTTAACGTACAATTCGTTTTATTGGTGTTGCGACAACTGGCTTATCAAAGAAATTTCAAACAAATAATATTCTGAGAATCGTTCGAAAATAAGAACACTGAAAACGCTGACAGAACTTGTTTTCAAATGGAACTGTTTTTTCTATAATTTAAGAAATAAGAAAATGTTTTTATCTCTAATGTTTCGAATCAAGTTTCACTGATAAATTATCGTCCTTGAACTAGAATTAGGAAACGGATATGTATCATTAAGTATCGCCCAGATAAATTTGCCGTTATGAAATAGAGTAAACTAGCATTTTTTTTTTTTTTTGGTACTTTTATATCATCGATCGTAAAATCAATCTCTCAAAAGTGATTGAGAAGGCATTTCCAAGAAAATGACCTGTTTTTTCCATGCCAAGAATATAGGATTCTTTTTTCCTTTCGTAAAAATAATGAGTGTGCCGACGTGGAAACACGTAAATGCAGGAAAGTGTATTAGAAAAGTTTAGATATCTGGTAAAGTTACGTAGAGGGTTGGGATGGAATAAGATATAATGCTAACATTGTTTTGATTTTTAGAATGAAACATGTATTTTTAGGGAAAAAGAGGAAAGGATAATTTAGCAAATGAGCTTTAGTTTGTTATTCGGTAAGAGAGATATTCATATATCTCTTACCTTTTCCGAAAATGGTAAAAATATGTCATGTTCTTTTCACGTACTACATAGCGAGTTCAAGTATTGAATGTAGGTTTAGCTTGTTACTCTTATCGTAGGAAAGACGCTTCGTGAAACATTGTATGTTGGATTTGTTCTCTACGTTTTCAACTATGTCAGTGAACTGATTAATTTTGAGCTTAAGAATAAGAACAAGTAACAAATATATATCATTCCAAATGAAACGATTATAAAACGCTTTCCAACTGTATGGGTTTTTTGGTCGAATTTATCTGTAAACTTGATGAAATATAACCTCAAGTAAACATATGTATATTACTATTAATAGATTTTGCAAGACCTTGTAGAAGCAATTGAAGTGTTATTTTCAGCCTTCAAGAGAAGAGTAAGCTGCTATAAACGTTTATGGGCTTATAACATTGTGATTGAAATGGATGAATAAACATATATCTGCTAAATGACTGAACCATTTTTAACGTAAATACTACTACTACTACTACTACTACTACTAATAATAATAATAATAAATATGTTCAAGTAGCCTCTTCTGTTGAAACTACTGGGAGATGTATAGGAATGTAGGATTCCCGAGAAAAGGATAACATACATCGCTCCTTATCGAATATTAACTTGAAGACACTCTTTTTGAAATGGATGAATAAACAGATATCTACTAAATGACCGCACCATATTGAACATAAATAATAATAATAATAATAATAATAATAATAATAATAAATATTTTCAAGTAGCTTCTTCTGTTGAAACTACTGGGAGATGTATATGAAAGCAGGATTCCTGAGAAAATGATGGCATACATCCCTCCTTATCGAATATCAACTTGAAGGCACTCCTGGAGAAATGTTGAATAGAACAAATACTTTTTAATTTAATGCACACAACTTATTAATTGGCAAGCTATTTTTGTACTTCAATCCATTTTATTTTAACGAATCTTCTGATATAACCAATTCGCATTTTGGTGGGAACGTGTATCTCTTCTGGATATCCGCGAAAGAGGACACTGCTAGTTTTATTTTCTCTTCACGCGGTCACCATGTGGTTACCTCGTGATCCCATTGCCGTGTCACAAGGTAACCGTCAGAAGAGGTGCATATGTAGGCATCATGGGTACTACACATCACCGTCACAATGACTAATCGTGGCTGTCATTTTCGGATTTCACTAAAAATTCCTGCAAATTTGATATAATTTCCATCAATAGCTTTGTTGTACACCATTCTACGAAAAAAAACTCTCAAAATACTGGTGAAAAACGTTAAAATCAATAAAAACTTTGTGAAAAAACACCCATAAAATGATACTTATAACAAGATACTATCGTTTCGACTGAAAATTTATTCAGTCTTCATCAGTCAAAGCCCTTCGTCTCCTGTTTTGTGAGACGAAGGGCTTTGACTGATGAAGACTGAATACATTTTCAGTCGAAACGACCGTATCTTGTTATAAATATTATTTTGTGTGTTTTTCACAAATTTTTTTTTATTTCAGGGAAGCCCTATTTCCCCTGAACAGTATATGTTATAATAAATGGCTTGTAAAAGCTGCATGTCATTTTACACGTTTTCTTCAATGCATACACGACAAGGGAAATAAGATTTGTTTTGTTATAACAAAGAGGAAAAAAAAACTCACAGAAAGCACAAAGCAAATTGAACAAAATTTCGTTACCATTAATGCACTTTGTTACATATTTCATTGTGTACCGCATTTTTCATTAGGGATACGCTGAATGCCTTCTTAGACATCATTACTTAAAACCTCTAAAAGAGTTGAAACGAATTTCTCCATGTTCGTGACGGTAATGTATGAATATTTAAGTTCTCTAATGTGAACTCTTAACATCCACACCTATCTCCGGGGTCATTATAATTCCATCTTTTGCATGCATTAGTAAGATATCCTCTGCGGGCATGAAAACAAATAGAGTTGTTGTTGAAGGATGCGAGGGTACCAGAGAATTATATTGTTTTACTTTTTCGAATTTAATACCCATGCTAATAAATATTGTTGTTGAAATGTGAAGTGCAAATGTTATTATTTTTTTTTTAAATTTTTCCTTATATAGTCCTTACGCTTTTAAATAATTATAATAACACCGGTCAACATGATTTTTGGGTCTGACTTCTACATGTTAAATTTTAAATTCTCCTACGCCAAATTAAGGAATATATATATATACTAGCTGAAGTACCCGTCCTCGACGGGTTAGTGAATGAAAATTTCCAAAAAGCAAGAACTTTCGTCAGCATTGTAGGAGTACACAGAATGGATGTAGTATGTTGCCAAAGTAAAGAAAGCGAAGTTATAATTTTCATGTATTGTTAAAATATTACAGGTTAGAGAGTTACTAAGTAATATCATTTCAGTCGCTTTAGTCGTAATTATGGGATGCGCGAACGAATATTGAAGCATATTGAAATAATTTTCGCAAAATATTAAAATTTAATCAACATTTTTGAAAAATTTGAAGCCTAGAATTTAAGTTGAGTGACAACCTATCCTGTCACCCAAATTCGTTTCATTCCCTGCAGTCTTTATTTCGTGATGCTGGAACAAATTTTCAGCATTTTAAAACGATTTTCGAAAAATCTCAAAATGTAAGCAAAATATTTTTTAAATTCAACGCCTATAAATTAAGATTAGGAACTACCTATCCTATCACTCAATTTCGTAACATTCGTATGAGTCGTTATTACGTGATGTTTGAAGAAATATAAACGTATTTTGAGAGAATTTTCACAAAATCTCAAAATCTAATAAAAATGTTTAAAAATTGGACTCCTATAGTTTATGTTGAGCAACCCTCTATCGTGTGACCCAATTTCATATCATTTGCTTTAGTCGTCATTACGTAATACGGAAACAAAGATTCACTCAGTTTTAAACGATTTTCACAAAATCTCGAAATCTGATGGATTTTTTTTAATTAGATGCTTATAGTTTCAGGTGAGTGACCACCTATCATTTCACCCAATATCATTTTTTCCCCTTTTCAGTTATTACGTGATGTGCGAACACAAATTTACGCAGTTTGAAATGATTTTCGCAAAATTTCAAAATCTAATAAAGATTTTTTTTTAATTCGACGCCTATGTTTTAAGTTGAGAGACCACCTATCATGACACGTTTATATTTATTTTGGAAACGGATAGAAATCGCAAAATTTTTGATATCCAAGAAATGTACAGACAAAAGTCTAATTTTATTTATATAGATTATTTTATGAAAGTTTGATTTTGTAGAAATTAAAGCAATTTTTCAATTTTTTGACAAAAAACACTGATTTATATATATATATATATATATATATTATAATTCCACTCTAAATTAGGATCAGAAAAGTTTTTGATAGATATAAAAGTCTTTTTTATTCAAGATTTGTGATAAACAATAACATAAATGTAAAATAATAAGAAATTAATGTCTAAAAGTGAATATTTTTCGTATTTCTTTTATGTTCGTATGAGCAAATAATAATACAAAGAAATAATGATATTAGAAGTAATACTACAAATAATACTACAAACAATACTACCGAGTTCCAAAAATAATACAGTTTACTTTCGACCCGTTAATCAAAGTGCTGCCTTCTTTTTTTTATGAAATTAATTAAAATATAATTATCGACGTAAATCAGACAAAAGCAAGCTTTAAGAACTCAAAATGAAAATTTAAGTGTTTTTCAATGTCTAGAATAAGAATTTAAGCATGTCTAGAATAAATGCAATGTCTAGAATAATAATTTAACCCCCCCCCCCAAAAAAAAAAATATTTTTTTTTTTTTTTTTTTTTTTTGACCGGTGTAATCACTCAAAGACTGAACATGCGTTATGGCTCATTGCAAGGCTCGAAATTGAAGGTGGCCCTCCGGTCCGACATCCCTGTATAACAGACCAGTAGAATACGAAATTCGTTGGTCCGCGGACCTGTCACTTTTATTTATACTTTTCTGTTGCAAACGTTCCTCGTTGAATTCCACAATACATGCCATCTTTTACCAATATATCTCACATAATTTATCTGTTCAACATTTTTATAATAGGTTTTCCCATTTTTTATTCAGCTCTTAACGGATATCTGTATATATTGCTCATATAAATTCTTTTGTCTTGCAATTTTTTAAAATCATGTATACGGACCAGTGATGAATATTAAGGACAAGCAAAGTTTATGGAAATACCGGTCATTTGGACTAAATATCCTAATTTCTAACACTGCTTTATAAAGTCCTAATGACATCATTACACTAACAGCTTCGAAGACGATATCCATCATGTCTTATCGTGTAAGACACAGAACATGGTGGTTGACTGCAACTGTGAAGGTCCAGCGTTATGACATTTGACGTTTATTGATCTAACGGTCTTGAATTTGGGGAGGTTTTCTCCAGATGCAACATGAATATTCGTTAGAACCCTCTTCAAAAGTCCTTCTCGAAAGACATCTCTCTGGCAAGTACGCCCCTAGTGGGTTTGCCTTAAATACTTCATACTCAGTACATACATAAAGCCTGAATATACAGATATGCTTTCGTCTTTCGTCTTCGACTTACAGAAAAGTTGCAGCGTATAAAAAAGTTATGTAGTCTGAAGTCCAGGGTTTTGGATGACCACGCGGCTGTTGATCTAAAGATCTGAAGTTTCGAGTGATTTTCTCCTGTTTTAATGGAAAATGCGTTAGAACATTTTAAAACGTCACCACTTAGGCAGATAGTCCTAGTTTATCTTTGCTTTGAATAATAATAAATCAATATTTAAAACCTAATGTAAAAAGTACGATGTACCGCTTAAACGTGAACTGCAACAGCAAGCACTGATATTCTAATATTTCTTATATACCAATTGTTGATTAGATTTATTTGCGATAAATAATAACGTAACATTGTGCTTAAACGTCCAATTTTCCAAAATAAAATTTTCGTTAGTATTTTCTTTCTTGCTTTTGTTTTGATAAAATAGACCTACAGATGAAGTATGAATAAATTAAAAGAGCTTATGAGATAGAAAACACACACACATTTGGAATAATTTTACTTATCTGCGCAGGTATTTGCACTTATATATGCAGGGTGTTTCGAAACTCATGGGCAAAAAATTTAAGGGGAGGTAGAGGAAGCCAAGACGGTTTAGAGTCACATGGGTATGCAGTCGGAGGCGATGGTTTCATTTACCTACTGATAAATCACTTTAATAATCAATCTTGTAATCATGGTTTAATCCCTACTTCAGTAATCAATCCTCTTACTAATCAATTTTAATCGTGCTTTTTGTGAAAAATCTATTAGTTTTTGACGAACCATAGTCAGAAAGTTCACTATTATTCCAAAATGATTATTAACAGTTTCATGAGGACGACTTTTTCGACTCCACTTTGCTATGCGATTCTGAACTATCTTGGCTCACAGTACCACCCCTTAAATATTTGTCCATAAGTTTCGAAACACCGTGTATAATTATAAATAGAAACACTTTCATATATTTATTGGCTCTTCAATAAATTGGATAATATAACTGTGAAATTCAAAAAGAATAAGTCTTTTCACGTTCGGCGGTCTGGAGTTTTGATTGGTTGTCTCCAGGTGTAACGTGGATACGAGTCCCTTAAACAGCCCACCGAGCAAGGCACCGCTCGTAGGCAGATGCCTATCTTACAGGCTTACCATAGCTAAAAACAAATCTGTTCACGTCCTGATAGATAACATATTAACATTATCAGTTTATCATTTTAAATGGCAATCATTTAAGTAAGTTCCTTACAGTTATTTTTAAATAAAGTCAATTCATTTCATTTTAGTTAAACCCTAAAAATATTTATTTCTGATCACGGTTCTTTGATTTATGAAGATTTTGAAATTTTACTTCTTCCTGGAAACCATACTGGCGAAATGAGATGTAGGAAAAACTGAGTAATATTTTTTGTCTTCTGGATTTTCATTGACAAAACGATTTATTATTAAAACCTTTTTATCCCGTACGCACTTAACACCCACGGAAAACTAGAAACACAATTCTAGGAATTCAAGATGATAATCCATGAATATTTATGGCTATCGAACATAAATTCTGCTCTTATCCATCTCCCTCGGGTAATTGCAATTCCAACTTTTGCATACATTATTCAAAAAGGCCTTCTCCGATCTAATTCAAAGGTGGTGTGTGAGCTCATATATAGGATGGTAAAAGATCTCCAAACGAACTTAAGAATTTTTCACTCGGTTGTTTTAACCTTCCTTAACGTACAATTTATTCCTGTAGGTGGAATGAGCATTTTGAGTGGTAGAACATATTCCCCACAATCTATTTTTGACATAAATAATGCATGATACAGTCACGTGGAGCAATGTATGAACATTTATACTCATTGTATTTTGCTGTTCAGGATGTTTTTAGTTATATATTTATTTCTTTATTTTAAACACCTTCCAATAAGGTAGAAAAGTGTGAATGATTTCCTTGTATCTGTCTGTCAGTTCTCTAAATGCAGTAAATGTGCATTGATTACTACGAAATTTATGTTTTGTTCCTCCAATAATTACCATGTATCCTAGTGAAAAAGATGTGTAATAGAGATCATCACTTATCTTATCTTAATCATCAATTACTAATTGTTCATTATTTCTAAATTTAATCTGTGTTCAAAATGTATTCTTTGCACTTTAGATTTGTTTTTTATTTGCTTGTTCTCTTTGCATTGGAGACGTCAACCGTTCTTTGCAGTAGCACATTGCGCTGTTATTTTTAGGTTAATACTTTTTCTCTCATCACGCCACTTCTGTCTGTTGGTCCGGGAAGGCATTTTTTCCTCTTTTGCCTGTTGGCGCGTCGGGGATTGAAAAATACTTATATAGAAATGTATTGAACGCATACTGGCGCCACTGTGTTTGGCACTTGGTTTGGCGTGTTTTTCTCCTATTACTACTCTCTTGGCTTGCATTTTGTCGACACATTTTTCGCCTTTGCTGTTGACTTGATAGGCTGCGTCTATTTAGGGTATCACCGACCACCGCAGGACTTTATATTTTTTGAAGTTTATATATGTGTTGATATGTTAAATAAAATGTAAATGCCACTTTACGATTCCTGCTCTTTAACTTCAATCATGGATTAAGGTGACTTTTATCACGGCTTTGTTTTGAGGTAAAGAACCTGGATAATCTGCCTCGCAGGCTGTCTGTAGCATTTGCAGTTGAGAGGCACTAAAAAAATTCAAATACATGATGCTGTAATGGATATCTCCATCTTTACAAAGATGGGAGCATACAGCGTTAGCCCGTAAGCACTCGTACTGGGGTAAATCTCATACCAGGATCATTTTTTTCTTTGTAAGAAGGTAGAAATTTTTTTATAACAAGTCTGTCCTGTGTCTTCTCTCTTCATGGTTTACTTGGGGTGGGTGAACGAATGTCGTTTATATGCTATCCGGTAGGGGAGAAAATAGGACTTTAGAATTAAATACTCCGTGCGAGTAGCAACCATTGATTACGCTGTTAACGTAAACTAAACATAAACTACATGTAAATTAAAGTTTCACTACTGCTGTATATTGAAGAAATGCTATTAGGTGAAATTAATATCATATTAATAAAATAATTAGTGTTTTTAGGTATAAAATATAAAATATTAAGTATGACATTTTATCTAAAAAAAAAATGCGATATTTACAGAAACTGTTCTGAAAAATCTCTAAATAAATATAAAAAGTACGATTTCTTCCATAAAACATTGTAGAACTGATGAATATTACCATATAATCCACAAATTTGTTTTTACAAACATATTTAGTCAAAAATATAGCAGGAGACAAAATGGGGTAAAATTTAACCTACGCGAGTGCTATAGGCGAGTGCTGCTATGTTACATAAGCAGTCGCGAGTGCTGAGGAGTTAATGCTAGCATGACATTAGCTAGCAAGACTAGCTAACAAGGGTCCTGTTGCTATCCAGGAAATATCTGTTTAGCATGACCTGGGCTATGGATGTAAAAAGGAATGCCTTTTGAAGACATCTTAAGAGACATTCTTTGGCGATTTTGTTATATATTTGTTGCTGTTTTGATCATAGTTACAGAGTAAACTCTTTCAAACACGACGACCAGTTGTATGTCGAACCGCAGCCCAGATAACGACGAAAATCCTCTGGACATCCTTTTTTTATCGCCATTATCCAAAAAAAAAACCGTCTTCCACTGTGCATATCAGACGTCTGTAGGTCTTCATTCTCGGAACGATAAATGCACAATTTCGGAGAGCGGATCTTTAGCATTCATCAGATAACCTATGCAAGATAGTTGGTCTCTTGAATCTGATTTTTAGAGGATCCTGTAGTTCCCCATAGGTTGTCTACTTTGTATGTGTTCTATGGAAGTAAAAAGGCGTTACTTTCGGACGTGAAGCAGACATTGTATTAATGGGATCGTTTATTTGTCCTTCGGATGTCTTTGTGTCATCTGAAAGAGCATCGATACCTGTACCACTCAGCTAAAATTGATTTTACCCCACTTTAGAATGTTGTCACTAAATATAGGGTTTCCATGGATCGACTGATTCTGTAATAACCTTTCTGATCGCTAAATTTGCGACCAGGCGCCATTCATCTCTGACTGCTATTCCCTCGTGTTCTTCTGATGGTCAATAGCTGTTTGAAGGCGGATACTTGTAGGCAGGATGAACATCTTTTCAAATAATTAAGTTGTCCTAGAGACTCGAAAAAAAACTTAAACGTCTATCCAAACGATCATCTTAAAATATTAATGAGAAACTCCTAAAAAGGAATCTTAATAATCCAATATGAGCATAATGCCCCTGCCAGCTGTAAAAATTCGAATTTTGAGCTTTAGAATTTTCTAAAAGTTAAATGAGACATAGTATAAGCTAAAGACTTAGAAACAATTACATAATACAAGAAAAAGGGTCATACTAACAGTGCATTTGGCATTCTGTATTTACAGTTAAATTTATGTTACTATCGCTTTTCGACGTGGTATGACGTCAATTGACGGACGTGGTGCAGTAATCGGATTGTGTTAGTAAACAGATTTGAATCTCGACTCATTTGATTATAAAATTGTTAATACATCGAGTTTTCGACTTTTTCAGAACCTTAGTAGTTGCGAATGTCTCAAAGGATAGTGGCACGCATTTTAGTTTGATATTAGTTCAAACATGTTTCAGAATGTTGCAGATCTTTCAATAGGGGCTTGAAGCAACAATTTAACCATTACAATCGTTATATCTTTACTTTTTTGAAAATATAGCCCTAAATTGAAAGCCATAATTTGAAATCGATAAACATTTTTCCAGAAATGACAGTAAATATATTATGATTTGATAATTTTTTGAATAATTAACTTATATGAACATATGCTGTCTTTGTAACAAATTGATGACTATATAGTTTTCAAAGTCATTTTGAAGAAAACGGGGAAATCACACTCCGCAATTATCTAGTGTAAGATATGCTACCGCAAAATGCTGAAAATATTTTTTTTCCGTGCTCTCAGATTATTATTAAGTATTGGAGTTATCAAATTAATATTACATTCATCTTCATGAAATATGCATAAATTATGCAATTCTCATTGCATATAAATCTCGTACACAATTTCTCAGTAAACCGAAGCGGTACATACCCCATTACTTTATACTTTGGAAGAACTTTATTCGTTTTATGTAAAAAAGTAAAATAAAGCTGAAATGTTTACCAGAATAAGAGAATAACTATTATATTTCTTTCAAATGAGACCAAAAAATAAATTTTCCTTCTCTCGAATATGTTTGTATTCATTGTTATTTTTTCCACCAAATTACTTACCGTCGACATTTCTTGAGGAATGGAAATAATAAAAAAAAGATAATAATAGAAGAAGAACATTGTCTCACAGACTCAAAGTCTTTGCGTTTCATTAAGGGCGTTTTTTTTTATCTTGCTGCAGTGGAGAAACATAAAATATAAACTTATAGCCATATAATCAGGGAAAAAAAAAACTTGTGAATTTTATTCTGAAAAATACATTTCTATTGAAATGACGGAATGGAAGTTTTATTTCATGAAGGAATTCATTCAGGTTTAGTATTATTGGTAGGAATATCACTTACATTTTTTCTGTTTCATGCGTCCATTAACCACTTTCCGTACATGTGTTTTTATGTGTTTCGCTATTTGGAAAGAAAAATAAAAAAAGGACATGAGAATGATATTTTAAGGACTTCTCTTTCGTACCATTATACTGAAGTTTTTTTTAGTTCCAGCGAAGCGATATTTAATACGAGAAAGGCAGATCGTGTCAAAAGCGTTATGCTCTAAAACAATTTCCACCACAAAAATGTCTTAAACGCATGGTCGTAACGAGAAAAAAAAATTTGGGGGAGGAAATATATATATAGCTCTAAAATTAAAATTAGGGAGGGGTAGGGTATGTAGTGCCAGGGGTCGCGTTATCGATCGCCAACGTCGCAAATTGTGATAATAAAATTAGTTTGGCGAAAGAAAATACAATTTTGCGCAAATATTTGCAATTGCATTTCTTAATGATGTCCGGCAAAATCTAATTTGGCGAAGCTTATAAAAAAGCCAGCGCGACCCCTGTGTAGGGCTAAATTTTTTCAACTTTCATTGATCTCCAGAATCAATGCAAATAATCAACTACTAATGCATCGACTAAAATTTCGAGGGGGCGCGGAGGATTGATCAAAACCCCATGATCTATACCCCTCCCTCCAGGCTACTACCTTGAAACTAAGTGAAACTATGACGTTTTGAAACATGTTTCAAATCCAACTTGGACCCCCAACATCGGCGAGTGAATAAGCCACTGAACGTGGTAGACGGTGGAAGTGTAAAGGTCAGTGTTCAGGTCTACCGTGGATATCAATCACACGATCGGGAGTTTGGGTTGGTTTTCTCCGGATGTAACATTGCTCATTAGAAACCAAGGGCCCGATTCAAACGAAACGCGATCGGTCGTCTCCAAAACGATCGTTTTCTGTCTGGAAGTTCGATCGCTTTTACAAGCGATCGCAAAAGTGTATTCAAAGTGAAACAAAATAGGCGATCGAACTTACAGGTTTGCTAGATCGAAACTTTATCGCCACAGAGTGAAAACGCAACTTCCGGTGACGTAGAAAGTCGCTGTTAACCAATGAAAAAATCGCATCTTTCTCTGGAAAAAACTTTTAACTTAATGGCGACGACTAACTGTTTATTTATTTATGTTTGAGCTGCAAAGGACAACAGGCTGTGTCTTAATTTTTTTCCCCCAACAGTATTGTAGGTTAATGTTTTAAAATTTTAACTGGTTTAGGTTAATATTTTTTGTATGTTTATAATCATCGAAATACATTTTTAATTTGTGAAGATTTTTTTTAGAAAATTATTGATAATAGTATTGTTCGTCATAATTATCATGTCGAATTATCGAATAATAATTGTTCTCTTGTAGCAGAGAAGCTGTTTATAATTATAATGGAGGGGTAGAATTACTATATATTTTATGTTCTGATATATAATTAAAAATCAAAGACATCCTTAATATAATGATATGAATATTTGTATTTGTTTAGGAGGGTTGCTAGGATGCTTATTTTAGCGAGAAATTATTCGTTATTCATGTATTTTTTCGCGCTGTTTCAAATATCAAATTTATCGAGCAATAAACGATTTAAAATAAGGACTATAGATGGCGCCTGCATTGTAGTGTCTGCTAGAGTGGAACTCAAATGCCGACAGAAAATAAACCCTACAGAAATTCTGTTCTGCGAGAAAATTCAGCTTTCCGCAGGCCTAAATCTTTTGCAGAATTCGCTGTCTGATAATTCCAACTTATTGCTTCGTAATTTTAAATAACGAGTCTTCATTGTTGTTGTAATCTTCTCATAAACCATCCGCCGATCGATCCGCCATGTTCCAGAATACGATCGCTTTTGGAAAAACGATAACAAAACACCGATCGCAGTGTCACGTGATCCAAAAGCGATAGACAGGTTTCACTTGAATAGGAAACATAGGAATCAGTCGAAAATTTCCGCGATCGCAACGGAAAACGATAGAACTCTGTTTCGTTTGAATCCGGCCCCAAGTATCCTGACCAAGTAGTCTTCTGACCAAGGCTTCCCTCCTCCACGTAGGCAGTTTCCCTCACGTGTAGGTTTGCCATAGCGCAAAGCGACATCCACTCTAGAAGAATATCTATCCGATACCTGTGTACCTGCGTACGTCCATGGTATTATTGAATAGACTTAACTTTTCTCTACCTGGTATTCTCAAATACAGTGTATAGTTATTATCTGGTATTCTAAGCCGTGATTTTTTCGCACTTCGATATTTTTAGCATCTTTACTCGCTTAGCAGAATGAATCAATTTACACTAAACAGAATTTAACAATATGGCATTACGGCCCGTTTATAGATGAATTGGCTTAGTTCGCAACGCTGGGGTTTGATTGTATACATTAATTTAGTTTTATTTCAACTAAGGGATCATCTAGGAAATGCTCTTTAAACTAGAATCGCCCTTAGGCTTTCATGTATTGAAATCATTTTGAATCTCCATAAAAGATAAATAAGATATATATATATATATATATAACTGGGCTGTTCGAGCCTCGTCAGGGGGAGACCCCCCTTTGAATCCCCCTCATTTTTGAGTTTCATTATTACCATATTAAAAAATGTATTATTAATGGACTAAGTCATTTTATCTCTCATCTTTCGCGTATTTCGTCTGGTAACCCTATGTTGAAATTTTTAGGATTGTAACCGATTTACATAAAAACACATGTGACGCATATTCTACAGCTTTCGAAATATGGTGACAATACATTAAAGCTGTTGTGAACTAATAGTATTTAAATATATGTAAAAAAAAAAACACAAGTGGTGCCTATTCTACAGCTTACGAAATAGTGTAACAATAGATGAAAGCTGTTGTGAACTAATTGTATTTAAATATATGTAAAATTATATCGCATTTTTATGTCGCTTTTTGGGACACATTTTTCGGACAATTTTCAATAAAGGGGGGTGGTGGATAAAATGACATATTAAAAAATACTAGTTGTACACCATTTTCCAGCGAGTACAAAATAGCCTTTAAAAGTAGCATATTTAATTTTTGTAGCAATCCATGTCTATTGACGGTAGCCAGATTTGCGTGGGATGGCTATACAGACAAACCAATAGTTTGTGCCAGTTGAAGCAAAGCCTGTTAAAGATAGAGTACCACTAGAACATTTGAAAGCGAAGCAGTGCTGTCCATGGTCACGGCTTGGGAGGGTAATAACCTCTCTAGTCTAGTCTTCTTTAGGACCGTGTACGCTAATGAGAGCCGGTGCTAGTCAAAACTGTTGTGGCTCCAATATAATTCTTGTTGAATCAAAATCTCGAGGGACGAGACACCAGATTGCAGTTATCTCATTTGGAATGGATTCAAAATTTTGAGACCCCATGGGGGAGGGGTGTGATGAAGATCACATATCTAATTTAATAATCATTTACTTTGGCTTTCTTTAATGTAATCTATCCAAAATTCAAGAATTCTAAATCACTTCTGTTCTCATTTTTCTGCCATTTCGGCTTTTAAATCTGTATACTTACTTTTCGCTGTATGCAGTATTCTTTTTGTTCTTCGTCTCTTCAGACCGGTGTGCTAAAAACAGATTATATTACGTCCGTTTGCAAAATCAACGTATTTTTGATTTCTCTTCCTTTGGCTTGGAGTTGGCGTCTTTTATTTCTTGTTGCCATGCCTTGTCTTTAAAATTATTGGCTCCCGATTACGTCATTTTTTATTTTATTGGATTAACTTTTAGGGTTGCTCTGGAATGGGCGCTATTGATATCAGCCAAGTGTTAGTTCTCGCCAATGTGTCATTCTGTACTGGCGTAATTTTTAAATCATTCCACCTTCATTTCACTGTCCATATAGGATGTCATTTTATTTTCGCTGAGCCACCACCGACCGTTATAATAATGTTTCAATAGTATATGTTTAATAAAATAGTTTCAAGTATTTAACGTCTTTTTATTTTATTGCAACTATAAGTGTATTCGAACCTGGATTATCATGCATCACAACGCAGTCTTTAAATTTAAATCAGCCCAACCAAATAACTTCTTTACAAGGGGGACGGTGGTCAACCTAATAGGTGCTTACCTATAAAGACGTCGACACTTTCGACCTTCGTAGCGGTCAATACCTAAAAAACAACTGCCCTCTACTGACAGAAAATGAAAAATAAATTTGTAAGAAAGTGATAGAAAACAGATACTCGTATTGAATGTGCAGTTTCCTTACACGTGCTTCTAAAGTTTCGAAACAGAAATCGAAAAACCCGGAGTGACTCCACTCGACTTTCCGAACACTTACGATTAAGATCATGACCAAGCATTTAAATAAATTTTAATCGATGAATACTTCAAACATATATACCAAACTGAAGCTCAATCGAATGTACCATTTAAACGCCAGCGCACTTTCAAGAATTCCCCCCTCCTTAGGCCATAATGTAAAAGAAATCTTTGTAGGAACCCTGTACAAAAACTATAAGTCCTATACACATCAAAATCAATATCGGTCTTACGATGGTTGTTTATAGCATATATACCCAATTTGAGCTCAATCGAATGTACCGTTTCATCGCTAGCGTACTTTCAAGAATTTGCTCCCATAGGCCATAATGTAAAAGAAATATTTGTCGTAACCCTGTAGAAAAACTATGTCCTATGCACATCAAAATCAATATCGATCTTACGATGGCGGTTTATAACATATATACCCAATTTGAGCTCCATGGAATGTACCGTTTAAACGATAGCGCACTTTCAAGAATTTCCTCCCATAGGACTTAATGTAAAAGAATTCTTTAGCATAGCCCTGTAGAAAAATTCTTATACCCACCAAAATCGATACCGGTCTTGCAACGGTGGTTTGTAACATATATACCCAATTTGAGCTCAATCGAATGCTCCGTTTAGGAGCTATCGTGTTCACTCACATATACACACACACATACATGCATACATCTCGTAAAAATAGCATAAATGAATTCAGAAGACCTCAAAACGTCTCAGTACACCAAAATCTCGAAGTCAAATTTTTTCATGATGACAATACTTTCCTTAGAGGTTACATGTTCGGAAAGTAAAAATATGTGGACATAAAAAAGTGTAATATGGCTTTGTGTATTAAAAAATTTTATTTCAATTAATTTAAAAAACATTGTAAAAGAAAAGATACAAAGTTCATAATTGAAGTGGAACATTTATTTAAAACACAGTGTTTAAATAAGCATTTGGATAATAATTGTAAACAAGTATATTGAAAGCCTACTTGTTATTCAGATTGACAGGCCATTCATAAATGAGATTTTGCTTGAGTAGAAACTGTTAAAACACACAAAGGGATTACTGCTGATACTAAATCAAGTTCAGTAATTTATTCCATGTGTAAACTTTTATTTAAAATGTGAAAACTATTTTGTCCAAATCTTTGAGTCTAAAATATAATCGAGTCTAAAATATAATCCAAAATGCAATATTTTTAGCAATATTTATTTCCATGTTCTTCGTGTTTCTGAGATCATTATAATTCGAATCATATATGCAAGGGATTTTCAAAAATATTGTCCTTTTTTTATTCTTTAATTATTGATCAGAGACATGTATAACAAATTACGAAGTTCCGTAGAAAAAGTATAGAATTTTATTTTATTGATTAAAATTTCCTACAGATTAATTCTAAATAAATACAAACTTAAAATTTTTACACACAAACAATATATATATATATATATATATTCAAAATTCGTAAACCATCCCCATCTATTAATTACGCGATGTACAAAATTACAACCTTTTATCATAAAACAGTTTGAGAGATATGTTTAAAACAATGATGGTGAGGAGCTGTACATAAATTTGGAAGCAAATGTTTACAGCCATTATTAATTTATTTCTTAGTTTGTGCAGACCACTGACATTCGATCATCCCATACAGGGGCGTAGCCAAACTCCCCCATGAGGAATGTTTTGCCATACAAAATGTATATTCTTCACTACATTATCACACACACGTATACATATATATGAGTTCTAGTAGTCGTAACCCACCCCATGAAAAATGTCTGGCTACGCTCCTGTCCCATATGACTTTTTTCCCTTAGAGAAGCAGTGAAATTGGTTTAACTCAACATACGCTTATTTTCATATTTCTGTTACATTTCAGGGAAAAATGTTTAAATTTTGAACATCACCTTTTTAGTGTGTAGCGTACATTTTATTGATTTTTTTTTCTATGGTGTTACTAAAAAAATTTATATTCTGTATTTACAGATCCTTGAAAATTTGAAGATTTCAAGGCATTCTGTACCTATTTTTTCACTTAAACATATGTAATAAATGGCAATGTTATTTTGAACATTTAAAGAATAAATGCAGAGGTCAGTTTTTTAAGGACATTCTGTATGCATTGTTTCGAAGTATGAAAAACTCTTATATTAATCGAGCATTTTTCATGCACACGATTGAAAAAAAATTTTTTTTTTCGTTTCTAAAATTAATCTTTTAACTTAATTTTATAAAGCTACGATAAAATAATTATGTTGTTCTTACCTTCCAGTCAAAACAATTTTTTTAAATTCCTTTTTATAAAAGGAAAAAACGTTGTAATTAGTAAATTAAGCCGTAGATTTTATGATGTAATAAAAAATTTATTATATTCCATTATAAAAACGAATAATGCTTTCTTAAAAATGGGAGCATCTAAATGTGGAAAATATATATTTATAAATTTTTCATTCTGTAAGGACACGTGGGGAAAGCAATTTATGTTGGCGCATTATATACACTTTCCAAAAAAAAAATGCCCTTAAAAGACGTTTTTATGCTTCCTAGTTGTGGGAAAAAATGCGCTTCAAAAGAACTAATTTTAGAGTGCTTTAAAACACCAGTTTAGAACGTTTTTTTAAAAGCGAGGATAATGCATTTTTGTAATATTTCTCTTTAATAAAATTACACATATTTTACGGCTTCGTAATTATCGTTAATAATATGCGCACAGCGGTTTTGTCGCACGCACCCAATTTAAATCGTTTTAAAAATACCGAACGCTATTACGGTAACAAGTAATTAAAATGATTATTCACAAAAGACTGGGAATTAATGACGTCATTCAAGTAGTAATTTCGCTCGTTTATTGAATAACAATTTAGAAGTCGTAAATAAGCATAGGCGAGCAAGAAGGAATCTTCACTTAAGAGATGCGAGTTTTTATTTCCAGACCTTGGTGTGGCGTATTTTTAAACTTAATTGTTTGTCAACACAATGACATCTCGTTAGTGCTTCTCCGGATAAGACGGAACTCCCGTTACTGAGGACAATTTTATTTTCTCTGTCATTTCGCAATTAGTGTTATGAATATTGGATAATATGCGTACTACATCTCGGATAATGCGGACAATTTCTTTAAAAAATTTAGTTTGTAGTCTTGAAGAAACCGCTTTCGTAGTACATTTTCTTCAAAAACAACTTGTGCACAGAGCCACTAAGACTTTTTTAGGGGGGGGGGCGGTGTCAGTACACTGCCAAGTCAAATATCGCTTTTCACCATCCATATTTTTTTTTATTAACTATATTACTAACTTTTACTTCTGCCAACTGGATTTGCGTAATTTTGCGAAGTGTACCAGAAATAGAAAGTGAATTATTGTTTTCGTTAATATTTGTTCACCAATTTTGCCAAGTAGGTATCTAATTTTGCCAAGTTTAAACAGAATTTTGCGGGTGTAAGGGGGGGAACCCACCTTACTCCCCTTTTAGCAAGGGCCCTGCTTGTGTATAGTGCGGATCTGAATTCATATATTCTGATTCACTTGTTTTCGAAAAGTTCCACTGGAGAAAGTCGATGACAGAATTCTTTCCGGTAGAGGTTCTTATTAATTTGATGTTTTTACTAAAACTACTAAATTAACAAACAAAATTTTTTGACTCGATTATTTTACATTGAAATGCTTAGTTCGCTTAATGCAGACTTCAGTTATTACAGACTAAAAACGACTTCCTTTCAGATCTTCACTAACCAGAGTTCATTGTAGCGACAGTGGCGTATTTAGGAAAAAAGGTGAGAGAGTGGGTGAGGTACTAAAGTAAGAAAACAAATACGCCAAGGCCAATCCATTTGTTTTTGCTGTTAATTTTTTCAGTTTAATGTGAGATTTTTTAATGGTCCTGTAGTGGTCTAATATGTAAAATCTCCGTTGTGGTTATCCCACCGATAAGTCAAGCAGTATCCACTCGCGGTCAATGTTTGGGCGGGTGATAGCTTCTCGCGACTGCACGGCTGTGGGACAGCGTAACCAAAAGTGAGCTGGTGCACGTAAAATTTGTTTGTGTCTCTTATGTACTTTATGATGAAAGGATACTTCTGCGGATGCCAATCCAGGTGCAGGCCTCTCATCTGCAATAAGTTCATTATTAGGACTTGGTTTTCTTGGTATCCTCACCTTAGAGGGGTTATCCTCACCTTAGAGGGGCACCTTGGTCCCTCTCTAAGGTGCCCAGTGGATAAGACACTGGGTCAGAGGTTCCCAAACTGTGTGCCGCGGCATCCTGGGGTGTCGCCAGCGTATGCCAGGGATGCCTGAAGATAATCAAGAAAAGTCTTAAGTTTTGGGGGAGTATAATCGAAAAAATTCCTCTGAACAGATATCTCACAAAAAAGTTTGCTAAGCTGATGATCAATTGGGCGAAACAAAATGTATTTTAGTCAAGATCAAGAGAGTTCATTGTCAAATCACCTCTCTTTTACAGGAACTCCCTGAAATGTGTATGTGTGTGTGTGTGTAGAGGGGGGAATTCTCTATCCTTTTTCCAAGAGAGTTTGATAGTTAGTCCTATAAACATAAAAACTTGATCATCATATCCAAACTGTTTCATTTGAACCTTCATATTCATATTGTTTCAAAGGTAACCTGGCCCGAAACGTTTTCAGCCTGAGAAGGGTGCCCCGTTATGTTTTTAGCCTGACAAGGCTGCCGCGAAGTGTTTGTAGCCTGAAAAGGGTGCCGTGGAGGAAAAAAGTTTGGGAACCCCTGCACTAGATAGATGGCTCAAGGATGGAGGTTCACGGTTCTGGCATACTGCACGTTTGCCGATCTAACGGTCTGGAGTTTTTTTCGTTTTTTTTTAATGTGGCTTGAATACGCGTTAGAACCTCTTAAAATGTATTTCGCCGAAGGCATCCTCCTAGGCAGATACTGCTCATGTAGGATCGTCTTAACGCACTACATACAATTCTGTGCAAAATATACACAAAACATATTGAAAATTGAAATATTTTTATTTTGCTCGCACAGGGGGAAAAGCGGGCGCATAATAGAGTGGGTGGGTGTCAACGTGACAGAGAATCGGAAACAGCTGAGCAACTTCTTGAAAAGTACGTTTACACGCCTCGTGCGGTCAGACTGTGGCGCTTCTTACGTATTGCTTTTCGGAATACATGCTATTCATGCGGTAAAAGTAGTCTTACAGGAAGGTGAACGTATGGATGGATTATTAAAAAGGGGAAATGCTGCATTTTCGAAAGTGCTTAAGAACGATAACTATTGCGGTGCAAGTTATCAATATAGTGCATTTTAATAATCAGCATCACTACAAAGACGATCCTCTGATCTCCTTCCAACCGTTCGGGAATTTCACTAGATATGTCGCTACGGGCTTGGATGTAGGGCCAACATTGATTTGCGGCAGACAGGAAAAATAGCTTCAGCCTCTCAAAGGAAGATACTCGAGCCCCTTTTAATGGATAGCTAGATTAGCGACAAACCGTGATTCGATCTACTGCTAGCGCACGTATGCAGACAACAGGAATTTGATGACTACGACTTGTAGCGCCATCTTACGGGTAAATTTCGTTCAGCTCTTTCAGAATACGCCGGTAATCGTCTTATATTCAAGTCCGTGTCTATTACTCATAACAGGAGAGGTTTTATGAACGCGTGGGCTGTACGTCGATGCTTTGTTTAGAATTAGAAAAATACTATGTGCTTTTTGTATAATGGAAGTGAGTACTCCGATTCTTTGTATATTCTTCAAAACTTGCCCACGATTGTAAACAGACATAATTTAAACCCGAAAGTTTACGTTTCTCAGCAAGAAAAATATTTTACTAACCTGATTTTATATGGCACTTGCTTGGGATTGTAGCAACGAATGCTAAAAAAAAAAAGGATTGCTATGTATTTAGAGCTTCTTTGAGAGAGAAAAGCCCACTAAAAAAAGAATACGACGGTCGTCCTGGAATTACGTTTCTCACAGCCAGCAAAAAATAACAAATGATTATTACATGAAAAAGTTTATTGCAAACGATGCAACAATATTTGGCTGCTACCCAACCTAAAATAACCTGAACTGTAATATTTGTCTGGTGGGGTCAATTTTTGTGGTCCAGTGTCATAGAAGTCTACCACCGGAGAAAGGAGCCAGTGTCCCAGTTTATGCAGTTAAGATATACCGTGGCAGTACTACTCTATAGTACCAATCTTATTTCCGGTAAATTACCCCTCAAGAAATTCTTGTCCGGGCATCTTTTTTGCCCTGACGAAGACTGCAAAGAACTGTGACACACTGGTTACTTTCTCAGGCGGCATATTTCTCTGCCACTGAACTACAAAACTTTATTCTACGGTTTGACAAGTATTACAGATCAGGTTATTCTTATATTGAGAAGTAACTAAAATATTGCATCTTTTGCAATACTTTTTTCCAGGTAATAATGTTTTGTTTCTAATTATTGATCGGGAGAAACTTCATTTGACCCTCGTACATAAATTAAAAAAAAAAACCCGAAAAATAAATTGTTTACTGAATATCCACAGATGATGAATGGTGATTCACAGAAAGGGAAAGTTTGGGATGATATCAGAAATCAAAACAATTGCTGTTTAAAAAAATGAACATGAAAAATAATCAAAAACAAGTTTTGAAATTTTTAAAATAATATACAAAAACGGTCTTGCTTTGCAGGCACTGATTTTGAATAGTACTCAAAGAAAGCGTGGTAGAATTTCAAAATAAAAGATTAACCTTAAAGTATTTTCAGTGTATCAAGATTAAAAAAGAGCAAAAACAATCAAATCGTTTTTTAAAAAATGCGCATAGCAATAAGAAATGAAAAGTTCACCCTTTGTGCATTTAAAGTATTTTGAAATGGAATGAAAAAAATAACTTCACATTCTTCCAAATGCTTCGAGAGCACATTTTTTAAAAGCTGTATGCTTTGTTGTTTTATGCACTTTTCCGAGGGGAAAAAAAACGCTAATGAAATAAACCAATTTAAATTTTTAAATTTATATGATCATTTTCTTCCTCAGTTCTGCCACAGAAATGGTACGACCGGGAACAATTGATTTTTTTTTTCAACTGACATTTCAAGAAAAACTCCGGTTTCTTTTATTTTTTCCCAGTGAAAACTAAAGAAACTAAAGAATAACATATTCATGCTTATGACCCTATAGTGTTCTGCAATTGTGTTGAAAAAAAAGGACATGAAATGAATGAGGCCTTGAAGCATCCAAGTCGAAATTTATTATATTATTTCAGATGTTGTAAAAAAAGTGTTAGGAAAGAAAGAGTGGTTTATATTTTCTCAGATTAAAAAAAATATATGCAAAGAAAATAAACAATAAGCAAATAATTTTTTTCTCAAATGAATTAATTTTTGTTTATCAAACCTCATAAAAATTTCTAAAACTTGTAGATTATGAATGTGATTAATGATAAACATTACAGATTTGCACATTCAGCATTCATTCCAAGACAAAATATGTTGGCGATAAAGCGGCAAGATAATTGCCAAGGGATATGAAATTCCACCTTTTAAATAATGAATGGAGGGTCCAGACCCCCCTGCTCGCTAATTTTAACGCTCGCCAGCCCCGGAAAATCGCTTTTCCGATTCTTTAAGGACCCTATACGACTTTATATTTTTCCTAGCGCGTTTGTGCAATGTATGACAGATATTTACATAGCAAATTTAATTCTGTGAAAGAAATGAACACCCATTTTAAATTAGCCGAAATATTTTTTAAATTAATTAAACATTATTAACCATATATATGTATATTCAATATTGAAAAACAATCTTGATAATAGCACCTTAGAATTAATCTTACCACATTAATGGCATATAATTTTTTTCTATTGTATCGTCTTAAAATAATTGAAAAAAAAATCTTCAAAATTTATTGAAGCTGTCTGTCACTGATCTGTCAATTTCGATTTACTAAAGAAACTGCTGGACTTAAACTCCTTTTCTAAACGTTACAAGTTAAGGAAATCCCCCATAGCTAAATATAAACGACGCGCGCCAAAAAATATTCTCTTTTAATAGTACTGACAAACAAATATTTATAATTTTACCATGTTTGTATATTATTAGTGAATATTCATCGTGTTTTATTTTTTAAAATATTGAAATTCCTTCAGACTAAGTACTTGTGTTCTTTCGGATTCTGTTTCATAATGCTGGACAGTGCATGTTACATACACCCTTTTCAGGTGTATATAAAATCTTAGGAATAACAGAAGTTAGAGCAAGGGCGGGTAGACGGACAAACCGAAATCAAATGCTTTTAAACTTTGTTAGAAAATCTTAAAAAATAAAAAAAAGGGAAGAGATGTCAGTGTCCAAAGCAACGACGTCAACAGCTGTCAAAAGTGACACGTCCGAGTTCGCAGAAAACTTAAATATTCTTTCCGCATTTTCCCTTACCAAATAAAATTTAAAAGCATCTACGAGCTCCTATGAAAAACAACATTAAGTTGGAAAAATAAATATAATAACATACGAGAACTTAATAAAACTTCTTGAAAAAACTCTTCCTTTTGAAACCATGAATATATTTTCATGGTGAAACAAGAAAGCTAATTACGCCCACATGCAGGTCACATAGAGTTGAACCTCTTTAAGGAGAATACGCTTAACATGAAATTCCGCTTAAGACGAAGGAAAATTTTTCCCCCATCACTTTTGGTCTCTCGTTGATTTATCGGTTAGTACGAATTTCGTTTGATACGGAAATATTGTTACCCTTTGACTTCTTTTAACGAGGTTTGACTGCATTTAATATTGATTCTTTCAGTTTTTAAAAATTTAATTATTCCTCAATATTCTAGAAAACATTGCCCCCAGTTGGCAAAAGTTTAGAGATTTTGGTTCTAAACATTGATTAACCATAGTCTAATGTACTGAAGAGGACCATTAACTTGAATGTATTGAAAATTTCTTCAGTGGCCTTGTGAATGAACTGCTTTGCTAAATGCAGTCTAAAAGAATGGCGCACAGCTGTATGTTACAGCAGCCCCAGTTACTAAAATTTAACATTTTACGACTATTCGTTTATGTGGGTTACATGCGTATGTACGTCCTCACATAAGTCATCACGATGAACTTGACCCCAACTACCAATGGCCGAGCGATTAAGATATCGAACATTGGTAGATGGCTCGAGGCTAATGGTCCAGGGTTCTATTTAAACGCGCGGTTGTATATAAAAAAAAAGTCGGTCGATTACTAAGAAACCTCTAGCAATCAAAGCTTCCAAGAATTTCCTTAATATTATTACTAAAGAATATTGAGTATATCAAAGATGTATACACAGTAAAAAAATTCGGAAACGTTACATACTTATAGCGGAAAGGTTTCCGAAAGTATAGCGTAACCTACCGATGCTCTACTCGAACTCACGATTTCGGAAACATAACCCATATTTCGGGGTTTTTTCTCAAGTATTTACGGGGGAGAGGAAATCTCTATTTGGGACTTCGCGCGCATGCGCCAAGTGCCAAGAGACGGATAAGAGTGAACGCGTTTTCCCTAATAGCACACAAAAGAGTTGCTGTGACGTCACAGAGGGTCACAATTGTCACAGGACTGTCACATTGTAACTTCTTGCACAGACCGATTACGACCAACAGGGGCCCCGGGCATTGATGAATTTGGGGGTCCCCATCTATAAAATTTGTTTTCTTTTTCATAATATTTTGACATATAAAAGAATATTTCAGAACAACATTTGAAACTGGGGGACCTGGGCAAAGTCCCGATTTGCCCATGCGATAATAAGGGTCTGGTAACTTGTGAGTGATGTAACTTCACTGTGTGGTCACTGTGAAGTTTATTTGTGACCAGTCACCAGGTGACGTCGCCGGATGAATACTTAAATAAAACGGGTGAATACTTAAATAAAACAGCACATTATCTCCTGAAAATAATTTATGTGGAAGAAAAAAGATTTAAGATTTTTAATTTATATTTATCAATTATGGTATTTTCTCTCCATTTACAAAATACTTCAAAAAAATTTTAAGTTTCCAAAACAAGCCGTACCACAAATAACTCTTGCAGCAGTCAGTTTACTTTTAAAGCAAAATTCGGCAAGAAAATCGCAGAGTCGTGGTACCGTGCTTTCTTCCGATTGCGTAGGTCCAGCGTTCGATCCTGGCTCTGGTCGCTAGTCCTCACCGCTCCTTCCGACAGAGTTTGGTGCTGCCATCTAGATTAAGATACTCGAAACGCTTCATCTAGTGCATGTTACTTTTTTCTGAAAAACTCGGAAAGGTTACTCGTTAATTCGGAAACCTTTCCGAAATACACGGAGAGGTTACTGAATATTTAACCAAAATATACAGAAACGTTACCCATCTTTTCCAGAAACCTTACCTAAAATGCAGGAAAATAGGTAAATATGTTTCCGACATATGCAGAAACGTTTCTAAATACTTTACCCGCATGGTTCGGAAACGTTTCCGCAATTTTGAACTACAAGAGCTGCCCCATAGTTTGGGGTAACGTTTCCGAATTTTTTTTTTACCGTGTACTTGACTTTCCTATGTAATAATACTAAGAAAATGCATGGAAGCTTTATTTCCTAGTGATTTCTAAGTAAAGACTGGCATTTTTTCATAATGTAATAGTCGGTAGTTTTGGTCGGTTTTACCTAGATCTAACGTGAATACGCGTTAGAACCCCTGGGAAAGTCCTCCACCCAAGGCCATCGTGTAGTTTTACCATTCCACAACGACAACGGACATAAACCATAAAACTAGTCAAAATGTCATCACGGTTAGAATACACTTAATTACAGTTTCATGTGCATAAATACTTACGCAAGTTGAGAAGTGACGCAACATCTTGTGAAAGTGAATTTAAGCATAGTCAAAATCTTAAAACGGAAGTTTTTCGAGATCACGAAACTTCCTTCACTTTTTCAAAGGAAGTAAAAAGACTAATTTTTATGCTCAGGAGACTTGCCCAAGAAATATTTTAGTAAATACGTATATTATGCGAGAATAACAGAACATGCATGCTTGGATTTAAAATAAACACAACCGTATTTTTAAGATATACGGAATCTATAAAGAGTCTAAAAAATTCTGATCTTTCAGAGCGATATTAAAGTGCACATAAAAAAATCTGCTGGGAAAAAAATACTGAATATCTTTTCACGTTTTGAGTAAAAATTGGAATCGTATAAATGTATTAAAGAAATCTGCACTAAAAATCTTTTCGTGCATTTAAAATAATTTCCGACCGAAAGATTTTCAAAAATTCTGTACCATAATTCTGGAAATATTTGAAGAGCTCATATTTTTAAAAGTTCTATGTTTAAATAGTTGTTATGAAAAAAATATCAGCTGGAATTAACAAATTTCAATTTTAAATATGTTATGTCGTTTTTTTACAGCTCTGTTTAAAGAATCAGTACAGTTTAGAGCATTTTCTTTTTCAGCTTTTTATGAAATTATATTCCAGGAAAGATTAAAGAAGCAAGTCAATTGAAAACTGCTCATATCGTAGAAAAAAGTATTTTAGTTAAATAATATTTCGCTGTTTTTTTTTAAAATCAAATGACACATGAAAAGAATAATTTCCCCAAGGCCTCTCAATTTTGTAGTTATACTCAGCTATTAATGAGAAATTTTGAAGGGACTACTCCAGTCTTTTCATGTCAAAATATTTTGCAAGGTCTATCACTGCACCACATGCAATGAACTAAGTTACGAAGTCCCTTGTTTAGGATGTCATAAGAAATTTGGTACATTCAATGATGTCATAATTTTGTTTATCCATATTTTAATCTAGATGTATATAAAAATCAGATGGGGGCGCCACATGACTACTTAACACATCTGCGAATCAACGCACATTTTTGATAAACCTCGTTTAAGCTTATTTCGTTCTCAACAGAAATAATAATAATAATTCAATGATATTAAGATGATATTCAATGTTGGCGATGCTTGGCGAGGAAGGGTCATTGAATTATTATTGGCCCTTCCTCGCCAAATCGGGATCAGTTTTGAAAATTAATTTTTGGCACGCAATTTTTTTATATTTTGTGATCATGAGAATTCAAAATTTGCTTTCCGTCACAATTTTTTCCATTGTCATTCTAGCACTGACGACGGCATGCCATACATGCCGAAACCGGTCTGCTATCCCAATTTTTGATTCGGTGGTCTTATGAGTTGTGCTTTGGGTCTTATTTATTACCTTCTGCACCAAGTTACGTTTTCGCACATATCCGTTAAAGTAAGTACAAACATTTAAAAAAAAGTAATAAGTACTTTTATTTTTACTTTCCGAACATGTACCATGTAAGGAAAGTATTGTAATCATGAAAAAATTCGACTTCGAGATTTTGGTGTTTTTACACGTTTTGAGGGCTTCTGAATCCATTTATGCTATTTTAACGAGATGTATGTATGTGTGTGTGTGTGTGTGTGTGTGTGTGTGTGTGTGTGTTTGTGTGTATGTGAGTGAACACGATAGCTCCTGAACGGAGCATTCGATGGAGCTCAAATTGGATATATATGTCATAAACCACCGTCGCAAGACCGGTATTGATTTGGGTGTGTATAGGACTTATAGTTTTTCTACAGGGCTACGAGAAAGATTTCTTTTACATGATGGCCTATGGGGGGAATTTCTTGAAAGTGCGCTAGCGTTTAAACGGTAGATTCGATTGAGCTCAAATTGGGTATATATGTTATAAACCACCGTTGCAAGACCGGTATTGATTTTGGTGTGTATAGGACTTATAGTTTTTCTAAAGGGCTACGACAGATGATACTATAAGATTTCTTTTACATGATGGCCTATGGGGGGAATTTCTTGAAAGTGCGCTAGCGTTTAACCTGTTCAGGACCGGCGAATGGAGAAAGAAGCGCTTCCCCAGGCCCGCGCGCTCAAAGAGACTACGCACGCACGGGACCGGTATGATATTTGAAATGATATTTGAGGTTTAATCAAAAAAAAGCTCGGAACCGAAAGTGCAAATTGAAGGTCAAAGCTCTCTGGAATGATATTTAAAAATGTAACAGACTTCAACCGCCATCTAGTGCCGTTTAAAAATTCAAATAAAACGTTCCAATCTGAAATCACGTCTGTGTGATGATGGGCCGGCTGGCACGGAAACACTGATCACAAATACGATATCGCGGGCCGTGAGGGAAGAATCGTCTGATCACATATACGCGATCACGGTCCTGAACAGGTTAAACGATAGATTCGATTGAGCTCCAATTCGGTATACATGTTATAAACCACAATCCTAAGACCGGTATTGATTTTGGTGTGTATAGGACTTATAGTTCTCCTAAAGGGCTACGACAAAACTTTCTTTTATGTTATGGCATAATGGCATATGGGGAGAAATTCTTGAAAGTGCGCAAGCGTTTAAACGGTGCATTCGATTGAGTTTCAATTTGGTATCTATGTTTGAATGATTCATCGATTAAAATTTATTTAAGTGCTTGGTAATGGTCTTAATCGTAAGTGTTCGGAAAGTCGAGTGGAGTCACTCCAGATTTTTTATATAATGGAAGAAAAAACACATTACATTTTTATGTAGTTTATTTCAATGGTTTCCAACCTTCTAACATTGTGACCCTCAAAAAAAGATAACTTGGAGTGACTGCCCCTCCCTCAATTTCTCAGCAAACATACAGTTTCATCAATGAACATTTGATTGCCTCTTCTATAAAATAATGTATTGGTGAAATTTGAATGAAAACGGAAAACATTTTAAGCAAAAAAGAAAAATATGGTTTAGTAAAAATAAGAAAAAAATCTGGAGTGACTCCACTCGACTTTCCGGACACTTACGATTAAGATCATGACCAAACATTTAAATAAATTTGAATCGATGAATCATTCAAACATATATACCAAACTGAAGCTCAATCGAATGCGTCGTTTAAACGCTGGCGCACTTTCAAGAATTTCTCCCCATAGGCCATAATGTAAAAGAAATCTTTGTCCTAGCCCTGTAGAAAAATTATAAGTCCTATACACATCAAAATCAATACCGGTCTTACGATAGCGGTTTATAACATGCATGCCCAATTTGAACTCAATCGAATGTACCGTTTGAACGCTAGCGCACTTTCAAGAATTTCCTCCCATAGACCATAACGTAAAAGAAATCTTTGTCGTAGCTCTGTAGGAAAACTATAAGTCCTATACACACCAAAATCAATACCGGTCTTGCGACTGTGGTTTATAACATATATACTCAGTTTGAGCTCATTGGAATGCCCCGTTTAAGCGCTATCGTGTTCACTCACACACACACATATACATGCATACATAAATCTCCTAAAAATAGCATAAATGAATTCAGAAGACCTCAAAACGTGTCCATACACCAAAATCTTGAAGTCAATTTTTTTTCATGATTACAATACTTTCCTTACATGGGTACATGTCCGGAAAGTAAAAATGGGACTATTTTGTAAAACATGTATTATCGCTTGCTCTTTGCCTGCTTTTTGAGTTCCATCCCTCCCTTCAAAAACTCTGTTCCCCCCTTTATATCAATCCTGTAGCAAAGAAATAAAAAGTCTGCACGGTGCAGTAAAATTTGAAATAGTCTATTCGTGAAGGAGAAATAAGGAAACTTAACACTTCATTTTACTTCAATTTTAATTAATTTTTTTTGCAACCCTATTGTTATCATGTACTTCATTAACACAGACCCATCCTTTAAAATATGTATGATTCCTACAATCCTCTTCTTGGTTTTTTATTTTGTTTCTTGTCCCTTTCCAAGGAAGAATACCAAACCAAGGGTTCAATTTGTGGAGAGTGGATTTCCTTGTTTCGTTTTTACGACAAAAATAATTAACATTGAAATGACTAGAAGTTGCGGCACGAGGTGAAAAAATCTTTGTTCGACCTACAAAAAAAATGGATGAATGAAAAAAAAAAAAACTTTTACGCATTGTAGGAAGTTTTATCAAATTATTTTATGCTATTCTTAATTCTGTTAAATAGTTGGATTTAATGTGGAGGTCTCTGAATTGATTTATATAGTTTCAGACTTGAAAAGGGAAACGTTACAAATTTATGAAAAACGTGTACCTCAAAATTTTTGCGAATTTTGCTATTGCTGGCGAATTGATTGATGACTATTTTGATATCAATGAATACATGTACAGATTCTCCTCAAAATATATCTCTTGTAAGAGGTTAGGAGAATTAAGATCGCATAGCAACGGAGAACCATTGTTGGCGAACATTTTTAGAAAAATAGGAAACACCTTTTTCAATCTAAACAGAATGTACAATAAAGCAAAATGTTACCCTGAAAGAGCTCTAAAAAATTATTTTTCTGGTACGACAATTTTTCATTTTTAGAACAATTTTTTTAAACCCCTGAATATGCCAAAAAATCTCCTAGCATTCTGATCTAATAACATGATCACTACACTGTAAAAAAATTCAGAAACGTTTCCGAAAGTATAGCGTAACCTACCGATGCTCTACTCGAACTCACGATTTCGAAACATAACCCACATTTCGGCGTAAAATATTTACGGGGAAAGGAAATCTTCATTTGGGACTTCGCGCGCATGCGCCAAGTCAGTTTACTTTTACAGCAATCAGGGCAGGACGATCACAGCGCTGAGGTAACGTGCTGGCCTATGAACGAGTGCGTCGAGCGTTCGATACTGGTATTGAGAGCTCCTTCCGTTAGAGTTTGGTGCTGCCATCTAGTGCATGTTACTCGTTAACCTAACCTTTGTGAAATGGACGGATAGGTTTCTGAAAAACATTGGAAGGTTACTCGTTAATTCGGAAACCTTTGTGAATTAAACCGAAAAGGTTACTCAATATTTTACCCAAAATATACAGAAACGTTACACATCTTTTTCAGAAACCTTACGTAAAGAGCAGAAAAACATGTAAATATTTTCCCGAAATATGCAGAAACGTTTCTAAATTCTTTACCCACATGGTTCGGAAACGTTTCTACAATTTTAAACTAACAAGAGCTGCCCTAAATTTTGGGGTAAAGTTTCGGAATTTTTTTTACCGTGTGTTTACAACCAACTTTCTACGAAAACTTGCATAGGTTTTTTTAGCACACTTTAACTGTCAACATTATTACTGCTCAGCTGAAAGTCAACTTTTTTTACAGTCATAGTAGAATATAAAAGTCCGACAAATAACAACTTCTTAAAACACACAACAAAATTTACTCTTAACCAGTATAAGTTAAATCTGAAGTTAATATTTGAAAAATATGGTGTAAATAGGTTCTAAAGATGAAGCAGAATGATTTTCAAAGCTATATGCTATATTGATCTGGTATGAAAAGACATATCTTATGCACAATGATGCGATAAATAGTCTCCTGTACAGCCCCTAAGTATTGGAAATCGATCGTATATGCTTTTATTACTCAAAATGTGAATTTCTACGAAGGCGAAATCAGTATTTTTTTCATGCTTCATTATCATATAAAAAAGCAAGCACAATGAGGGCAAAATACTGTTCTTCTGAAAATAAAAATATGCATAGCAACCTTTGTACCAATAACAACCTTTCCGAACAAATTTGACGCATATTTTTTTAGATTAATTAGAATATATAATAAAGTGCTTTTTATGGGTCGATATCATGATGTTACACAGACACAATAGAGTTTGTTTATCTTTTAGGTTGTTTTTCTTAGAATATTCCAGTTTATTACATGTTTTGACCAGTTGGTTTCGCCTATTATTGCACAGTTTTACGATGTTGTACAAAGATACAACACTTTGTGAATCGTTGTACAAACATTTTATTTGCATTCACATTATGAGTTTGTCTATAAATGTGAGAATGCTCATAAAAATGACTATTTGAATACTGGATTGGAATTTTAGTAGGCATTTTTGAAAGTTTAAGCGTTGCTCTCATACCTATTATCAATAAAGCCACACCATGGCCGAGTGGATAAGCCGATAAACATCGTAGACGGCCGAAGTGTGAAGGTCCCGCGTTTGGGCTTATCGTGTAACTGTCGATCTGGAGTTTTGGTCGTTTTTCTCCGGATGTAGCGTGATTGACCATAAAAGCCCATCAGAATCCCCTAACAGTAATGGACGATAAGTAAGCCTACGTTACGGTAGTATATCCCTGGGAAGATTTAACCCTTTAACGCGCAGTGTTCCCGCTCTGGGAACACCAAACTCTCACGTTTTGACTGTTGTCAGTCACGAAGAATAGATTGGATTTCTATAAAAATAGTTGCGGATGACCTAACTCCACGAGAATCCTTTACTTTCTAGCACGTCCTTTCCCGTAAAATAATGGTCACTATTGTTTTTAAGAGCACTGCCATCTGCTGAAAAATGGAAGAATGCGAGAACAGCTGGATAGATTGCCCAGTGCTGGAAAAAGGGCAGCCGTTGCCATCGCTCGATTTAACTACCAGCAAGAGGGCGGACGATCTAACGTTCATCGCGTGCCACAGATCTAGAGACCCTTTTTTGACGCAGCTGGCTGAGCCGCACAGCCAGCTGCGTCAAAAAAGGGTCTCTCGATCTTGGGGCACGCGATGAACGTCTCGATCGTCCGCCCTCTTGGTGGTAGTTAAGTCGAGTGATGGCAACGGCTGCCTTTTTTTCAGTATTGGGAAAGGGTTGCGCCTCAAAGGGTTAACAGAGAAAACTACCTGAATGTTTCATCTTTTTTTTTTTTTTTTCTCAATTCCTGGGAATTTCTGTATTAATTTTCCTAATATCCCTGACAAGAACATACCAAGGTAAAATTCAAAATGATAAGTTAATCAGCAGGTTTTCCGGATGAGTTATAAACCCACTGCAAACGAATTTTCCTGAGAATTTTATGTTCATAAAAATGCCCGTCAGATAAAATTATCGCGCACAGTTTAGAATAAAGCTCCTTCGGTAAATTTTCTTGCATTATATTCTCCAGGCTAATAAATCAAAATATTTTGTGGCCTGCAGTTATGCTTGCACGTGGATAAATAATGTGGATTCTGAGAAATTATGGTGCACTAATTTGCACCGTAAAAATCAGAGGCTAAGATTAAATCACGCCTACAATAACGTATGGCATTTAAATTTTATACTCCAGGATGTCTTGATCCTTATTATGCTTTAAATTTTTGCTAGAGTAATTCGAGAATATTTTACCTGTAGGAAAGTTGTGCTAAATTTGACTGACATAGGAGAAATATTTTTTGCATGCAAATCTATTAAGTAGTTCTGAAATAATAAAACAGCAAAAATAAAACAGAATATTCACTGAATTTTAGTATTATTTCTTCTGTCCAAAGAACTATTGTAATGAACTACATCTACATAAAAAAGTAATAATAATAATCTGCATATATACACATTTATGTGAGTGTGTGTGTATGTATATATGTACAGGGTTGTCCAAATTAAACTCCCCAACTCAGAGGCAGGATGCTGTGTGGGTCATAATGTGATGAAATTTTGAAAACAGACACTTGAGATCACGCGCTCGTGATTTATTAAAAAAAAAATTATTAGTACAAGAAGTTGCCGATAGGTGGCGCTGCAGATCAACAAGACATTCTGCAGATGTTCTATATGTGTGGAGGGTCGAATAGGGCATATCAACAGCACCAGAAACAGTTGGCACACTGCCGACACCATGTGGCGATTGGCTACGACCGACAAAGCAACGTCTTGTAAGCGTGCAGAATCCACGACATGTCGTCCTCTACCTGGTAAAATTCCCAGGTGTCCGGTTTTTTCGATCTTCTTAATCATGTCTCGTAAAGCGCGAGGTGTCATTGGTCCTCGGCTAAGTTCTTCAGCCGACGAAATGCACTTTTCGCAGCACAGGAGTTCTCGTCTTTCTGGCAGAAAAGTTTCTAACAGAGCTTTGTCTTTCAAAGTCGCCATTGTGTATCAGCGAGCTGGAAACAACTGCCTGTGCAGCGCCTGCCTTCCACTTTTGTAGGGCTCGTCTTTTGGATACGTTGCGTAGAAGCTTTATTTCTGCAAATCACATTGTCGCAATATGCAAATGACTAGTGTTATAACGCCATCTATCGGCAACTTCTTGTACTAATATATATTTTTTTTTTTTAATAAATCACGAGCGCGTGATCTGAAGTGTCTGTTTTCAAATTTTCATCCCATTATGACCCATTCAACATCCTGCACAGGCCTCTGAGTTGGGGAAGTTTAATTTGGACAACCCTGTATTTACAGGTGCACATTTCTTTACGTTTATATAACTTTGAAGAGTTTTATTTAATTCTGAAAAGCTAAAGTTTAACATCATTGAAAACAGTGGTAAAGGTTGTAGCAAACATGTTTCAAATATATTAAATCACATATTATTATAAAGCGTAAAATATTTACAACTTAATTTAAGTGTTAGGATGTTTCTTAACAATACGAAATATATAGTCATATGTACCCATTAAAATAAAATTTAATGAAGTGAACAGCAACGATTGAAACAATAAATGCAGGAATATTTGAATAAAATTTAGAACTTTTCTAAAAATGTTTATTTGATTTTTAGATTTTGTGGTAGCTGTGCAAAATTTTCTGGGGGTATAATATTAGAGTATCTATAGTGAATGGGAGAATGATCGCTTGATTTAAAAAGCTCATCCACCCAGAATAAAACTTAATTTTGAAAATAAAGGATTTATCCATTGCCGTTTTACTAATCCCTTTGATACTTTCTAACCAGTAATCTTTTAACAATACGCAGGAGTTATAACTTTGCTATATTATTGCCAGTATACTAATTCCATTCTTTGTAGTCCTGACACAAATTCGGATATTTTGGAAATTTTCATTGCATACTAACCAGCTGAGGACGAATACTTCAGTATAAAACTATACTAAAGAGGACAAGTGTTTCAACCTTTGAAGTGGACAAAGTCTTCTACGGCAGATGCTGCCATAGGAAAAAAAAATAAAATAAAGGGTGAATCTTACGTATTATACCGTTCTCCCATCCTGAGCAATAAAATAACAAAATGTAAATGCTGATAAGCTTATTTTATTAATTAAAAATGTCGTTAGCATATTTAATACATCATTGTTTTTAATCTCGCCAAGCGGAAGTGATTTGACAGCAAAAATGATTTAGGTAAATTTGCCCAGTTCAGTGGTATAGTAAGTAAATGTCCTAAAAAGATCTATTATAAAAAGCTTTTATGTAAATTAAGTATATTTTTGAAAACGTTTATATTAAAAAATTTTATGCACAGTAAACATTTTTATTTATTTCACACATTCCGCGACATATTACTCCGATGAATTAACCCTTTGAGGCGCAACCCTTTCCCAATGCTGGAAAAAGGGCAGCCGTTGCTTTCGCTCGACTTAACTACCAGCAAGATGGCGGACGATCGAAACGTGCATCGCGTGCCACAGATCTAGAGACCCTTTTTAGACGCAGCTGGCTGTGCCGCAGAGATACATTGCCGCATTGGGCAATCTATCCAGCCGTTCTCGCATTCTTCCCTTTTTCAGCAGATGTCAGTGCTGTTAAAAATAATCGTGACCATTTTTTTACGGGAAATGACGCGCTAAAAAGTAAAGGATTCTCGTGGAGCTAGGTCACCCGCCGCTATTTTTTATAGAAATCAAATCTGTTCTTCGTGACTGGCAACAGTCCAAATGTCAGAGTTTGGTGTTCCCAGAGCGGGAACACTGCGCGTTAAAGGGTTAATATCGACCCTGTGATTCTTTTATGCTTTTCCCGTTCCCCAAACATTCGAAGAATGTGTTGTCCAGTTAACTTTTACATACACCGTACCACCAGAAAGACAGAGTCAGAAATGGCTGCAATAAAGCAAATAGCTTCTAGCTGAAACTTTTAAAACTCTCGTATTATTGGATTTCATAAGAAAAAAGAAAGCAAAAATAACATCAGCTCTAGGTCACGCCTTAGAATATACACGGATAACTCAGAACCTTCTAAATTTCTCGGACTGAATGCATTCCGAAACCACTTACGCGATATGAATTCGCACAATATGAATACTCTCGTTAAAAATCGAAAATGACGTTTGAATTCACTGAAAATTGATTATCGATTTTGAATTTGCATTACTGAAAGGCGCCATTTCATAGAAGAAGCTGGATTTGCATAATTTACTATGGAGTGCGTTGCGTCTGAATTGTTGAAATACCGTTTTTATTATTATTATCAAGAGCTTATTATATTTAAGCTATAAATTTTTCTATTGGAAGGGAAATTTTTATCGGAAAGTGAATAAGCAAAGTTTATTTGGAGCTGAAAGAAATGGAACATATGTATCTAATTTGGATTAGGAATAATATCCTGAATTTGAAGATAAGTAAATCAAAATTTTAAACAGCAGATGATTTTTTTAGATGATTAGTGTGGAAAAACAATGAAATACGTATAATACCCTTATGTTTCTTTATTTAATAAAGGAAAGGATAGTTATATTTCAAAATTATCTCTCTATTTAAGCTTTTTATAAAAGATTGTGAATGAAATTCAAATTATTTAATCCTTTAAGAAGTCTGAAAACACTTCAAAATCTTTAGCTGTATTTTATATTTAAAATGACGGGAATCTGGAAGCATCAATTTGTCATGCAATTTCGTAGACTTTCGTACTGAAGGAAGGGCTGACACATTGAGTGACATCTGAAGTATTCTTCGCTTTCGTCTAAATTTGCTTCAGACAATTGTAATGAAGTGTTCAATACTCTCTTGGGTTTTGCCCCGAAAATTAAATGGTATATTTCCTATTAGAAGTTTATTATCTTTCTTTATCAAATTTTGAGTTAATGTACGAATCCTGGTAGAAATAACTTTATATATTTTATTTTTATCGCCTGTATCTTATCAACGATATTTTTATCACTAAATGTTTCATAACTGATCCGAAGATACGGTTCAGGGTTGTGAACATGAATCTTATTTAAATAAATGCTCTTTTCTGTGCATTCTACTTTCTCCAATTTAATTTCTATACTTGTTGACACCGTGGGAGGAAATTCACACACCCAGGTTGACTGTTCCCTAGGGTGGAGTGAAAAACACTTTTTCTCGAAATTCACATTGCCTGAGTCATTAAATGGTGCGAAATTGATACGAAGAAATTGTCTCCAAATTTCAGCTCAAAATATTGCCATCTTCAGGTTCCACACCTCAAGCGAATGCATTCCAGTGTCGTTTTTAGTCTTTTATGAATTTCTATTGAAATAATGATGCATGCAATTGTAATATAAAGTGTCTCATCGTCAGTCGTTTTCCGACATTGGGCTTCCTGACTCACGAAATCGTCATCATTTTCTGAGGTATATTCGATTTCTGAATCAGATCCTAAGTCGACGTTTGCTTCTAAATCTACGATTTCCAGCTCTGACATGTGATAATAACGTATTAATAAGGCAATTTAATAATGAAAACATAACTAATTATTCAATTAATTAATTAAACATTATTATTTTAATAAATATAAGCTAGAAATATATTAGCTTGAGTTGTGGAACCTAACGATGACACTATTTAGAGCTGAAATTTGGAGACAATTTGTTCTTATCAATTTCGCACCATTTAATGACTCAGGCAATGTGAATTTTGAAATAAAGTTTGGGTTATTTCAAAATTCACATTGCCTGCACCCTACAGTTCACTGTGCAATTTTAATTAAAATGTATGTAATAGTGCGGCCCTTCGAAACTGAGCTTCCATCAGAACGCTGAAAGTGAAGCAGTGGGGACAACAGTCAGTGCTTGGGATATTGACCACCACTCTTGGCTGATCCGCTGGAGGATCGTGTACACGAAAAGGACCTGGTACGTAAAATCAGTCGAGGCTACAATGATCCTCGTGTTGAAACAATACCTATGGGTGTAGCAGTCGAAGATCAAGTCTGTCACCTGAAGGTGGTTCAAAATTAGGAGACCCTGCTTCTTAGGGTGCAACCGTTGACCTCCTACAAGCTGCCTCATAACATAAATGGCCAATACTTCTTACCCCTCTTATAGTAATGCAATGCAATGCTTGTAATGACGTCGAAGCTAATGTTTTGGGCATTGGTTACTGTTGTTTGTGATTAAGACAAAGCTACAAGAGATCTATCTGACGCAGGGTAAAAGAGCATCTCATCAGAACAGTGGAAGTGACGCAGAGTGAACATTAGTAAGCGTTTGGGAGGTTGACAACCTCTCTCGATTGGACTGATGAGGAACCGTGTACGCTAAAAACAGTTGTCGTACTTTAAATCTTTTTTTCATTCCAATTTCCTCCATGCACAAACGATAATTCAGGAGTTAGTAGAGTTGCAATTTCCCCAACTGAAATTCTTTTAAAATGATAACCTGTAGGACAGACCCTATTAAGGTCCGCGCTCATGATGTGACCTTACCGAAGTAAACGTTGACGATGGGGGGAAAATGCACGCGTTTCTACTGCTGTAACGCTCACTTGTCTGAGAAGGGTTTGCAGCTGCCCAAAGATTTCGAATCTCGAAATCCCGCTTCAGAAGTCCGATGATGTTCGCAGATGTTTATTAAAAAATTGCAGGCGCTTTAATTGCCTTTCTAAAATAGAACGGCAAAAAATAGTCTGTCATTTCATTTTAGTGTTCATTCCTGGCGAAATTGCTTCTTTACCTAATTGGAGTTAATATTTTACCGAAGTACAGATGAACGATGAAAAATGAATTTTGTAAGTGGAAGATTATATAGTGATATATGATCTTTCAAGCAAAAACTATATCAACTAATTGAGGCGAGATAATATTTAGGAAGAAATAATGAAAAGAATGCAACAAGTACATTTATATTACTATTATTATACAAATTATTAAAGTGCAGTACAATCTACACACGCATGCAAAATAATCCCCGTCGCTCCTGCTCCTTTGAAAACGAAGGGTAGTCGGAGCACAACTAGTTCAAACCTAGTAGCACCTGGGTGCGAACTGAACATTTTCTCCAGGGGGGGACACTGGAAAAGGAGAAGGAGAGAAGGTGCAAATGCTTCCCTCACATGATATTACTTGACAAATGCTGTCGTCGACACGTGTGGAAACTGACTTATACTCAAACAAAAGTCATAAATTGTTTGTTCTATGGAATCACAGATTCACAAGCTACATACAATGAACCTGTATTGCAGGCCACCCTTGAGGGTTTTTAGCTTAGAAAAGAGACGAAATTTTAAGGCAGTCGCCTTAGAGTATAGTAACAAACGATAACATACCACCTTCATTTTGACTTCTTGACTTCTTAATCTGAATCCCAAAATCTCCACTCCCCAGTTTAATATTTCTTCAGCAGGGGATAAATAGTATCCCCGGCAGGGATCCATTCATATTTCTCTAGCCAGGGATATTACATTCTTCAGCCGGGGACGATCCCCGGCATCCACCCCGTCAATTCGCACCCTGAGTAGCACAACTAGTTCAAAAAACGTTCAAATTACGTTAGAAACACGTTTTTTGATGTTAAAAAACGTGTTTTAAACGTCTTTTGGACTAACTGTGCTTCTAGGGATCGTAGTGGCTAGTGTCGGCTTACGTCAGGTGCCGCCATTGAAATAAAACGAATGAAAATTTTTGATATGAACATCTTTTACAAACAAGTTATGCTTTCAAAAACTTTCTAAAATTCTAAAATTCCATGCATCATATAATAATAATAACGATATATGCCATGGATCATGCCATGGACATTCTAAAATTCCATGCATCATTAACATTTTATTTCTAATTGTTACTTTCCGTTATATTCCCATTTTTGGCAACCCTGTGATTCTTTTATGCTCTTCTCGTTCTCCAAATATCCGACCAATGCATTTGCAGTTAATTTTTATATATATCGTACTTCAAAAAGTGGGAATCAAAAATGACTGTAATAAAATCAAATAGCTTCCAGTTGAAACTTTTTAAACTCTCATATTGGATTTCATAAGAATAAAGAAATAATAATAACAGCTCCAGGTCACACCTTAGGAGGTTCAGGGATAGCACATGATCTTTCGAATTTCCCAGACTGAATGCATTCCAAAACCACTTATGGCCTCGCCATATGAATTCGCATAATCGGAATACTCTCGTTAAAAAATGAAAATGGCGTTTGAATTCACTCGAAATTGATTATCGATTTTGAATTTGCATTACTCAAAGGCGCATTTCACAGAAGAAGCGGGATTTGCATAATTTACGATGGAGTGCATTGCATCTGAATTGTTGAAATATCGTTATTGTTATTATCAAGAGCTTACTACATTTAAGGTATAAATTTTCTATTTTAAGTGGCATTCCTGTTAGAAGTTGAGTGAGCAAAACAGGTTTTCAGCCGAAAGAAATATGAAATGAAGAAAATTTTTAACGAATTTGTATTGAGAATAGTGTCCTAAATTTCGAGATAAGTAAATAAAAACATTACTATAAATATTTTTAGGTAATTAGGTTAAAAAAAATAACACAATCATGTATATTGTTATGTTTCTTCATCTTTTAAGGATAAGAATAGTTATAATTCAAAAATTTCCCTCTATCTGATCGTAAAATTTCGAATTCAATTAAAATAGTTTAATATTTTAAACTGTTTTTTTTAGAGGCGAGAATGTAGTGTTAGAGCTTGGTGAAAAAATCTCTGACACTTTGGTACTGAAGAAAAATACAAAATCATGTTAAATCACGTGTGCAGTATTCTTCACCAAAAAAAAAAAAACCTGGAATTTAACAACCTTTAAACCAAAAAATTATCTTTATAGTAATAACATAATAATTTACAGATGCGAAATATCGAGTTTACACGGTTTTAATATAGAATTCTTGCATTAAAAATTGTTCATAAATTTGAATCTAATTGAGAAAAATTAAATAACTTTATTTATTTTAACTTTCAGTTAGTCATAATTATACGTTTTTTTCCAAGAGACTGATTAAAAAAAAAATGTTGTAAAATTTCTCAACAATACTTCCATTAAGAATTTACCGACCCATGGCCGAGTACACAAGACACTGAACATGGATAGATGACTGAAGTGAGAAGGTCCAGGGTTCTGGCCTACGGCGTGGAAGTCAATTTACGATCAGGAGTTTTTGGCGGGTTTCTCCTGATGTAACGTGAATACGTATTCGATCGCCTTGAAAAGTCTTTCGTCCAAGGCACCATGCCTTATGCAGGTAACTCTTGTGTAGCTTTGCCTTAACCAACCAATCAATATATCCGTAAAACATGTATGTTAAAGCATCATATTTGAGAATATGCTGCTATCTATCCTTAATTTTGTGATCATTTTATTTTATAAAAGCATAATTTAATTCAAATTTTTTACATTATCATTCCATTATTAATTATTCCTTACCCCGTTAGATTGTTTTTTTTTTTGTGTGTGTGTGTGGGGGGGGGTTATCTTAAAGATAGTGTTTTCAAGAGAAATCTTGCAAACATCTATGAATTAGAACAGACCATAGCTGAAGAAATCTCGTTCATAACACCAACAATGTGGCGAAGTGTGCCACACAAAAAAAGGTTCGATGTGTTTATGTTTGCATTTAAAAGGGTGGCAAACATTTTCAACATTTGCTGTAAGGCGCAATAACGCAAAAATATGAATTAACCCTTTATAAGGCGAGTTTATGTTCAGAGTCAGAATGACTTGGGATTTTTCTGGCCCATTTTTTTAGGATTCATTCATATATTTTCCCTCTACCATAATATCCCACGTGAAAATTGGATAAACAAGTATTAAACAAACATAGAAATTTTACAGGAGAATACATTAATTATTCACAAAATCCGCTGCTTGTACGCGGAATTGCAACAAGCGATGATTCTTATGCTCCATTTTCCAGTCATTATTCGAGCTTTCGTTAAAATGACGACTAAAACAAAAGTTCATAAGCCAAATATAATTTAGAATCTAGATGTGTGGAAAAAAATATACATCCAGTATAACGGAACAAGAATCAGAAAATTCACCAATGATAGTTGATTTCTCTATTTAATAGAAAGTAGGTGGCAAACTTACCATTGCCTTACAAAGGGTTACACTCTGTTTTTTTTAAAAATAAAATTTTCACAGGATTAAGCAACCTTGAAAAATCACTCAAAATACTGGTGTTAAACGATAAAGTAATTAAAAAACTTTGTAAAAAACACACATAAGAAGTAAAATGTAAGAGGATACGCACGTTTCGTTCAAAAATTGTTTTGAACTTCATCAGTCTAAGCCCTTCGTCGTAAAGAACACAGGGAACTTATATATATATATATATATATATATATATATATATATATTTATTGTGCTGTCCTGTTCGTGGTTTTTATTTTATTAAAAAAAAAAAGTGTGCTATTTGTTTTTTGTTTGTTTGTTCTGTTTTCTCTTTTTTTGTGTGTGTGTTTGTACTAGTGTGTTCCTTTTATTATTATTATTTTTTTTCCTTTTATATTTCTGTATTTTTTGTGTTTCTTTCCTTTTCTTTTTTAATCCCATATTTTAATTTTTTTTTCTCCCCTCTCCGTGGTTTTGTTCGACTTTTCTTTGCCCCTTGTGGCAACATCTTGCTTGTTTATCTCTTTTCAGTTCCCTGTGTTCTTTACGACGAAGGGCTTGGACTGAGGAAGTTCAAAACAATTTTTGAACGAAACGTGCGTATCCTCTTACCTTTTACTTCTTATGTGTGTTTTTTACAAAGTTTTTTAATTACTTTAAGCAACCTTGTGCGGTTCCCTTTCTGTTTTTCCTCATAAATAAAACTGCAATTGCCCCACAGCGATGGAAATTGTCACTCACGCTTAAATAAGGTTCGAACATTCATACTTTGTTAGAATGTTTGCCACCTCCGCCAGATTTAATGGTAATAAGAAAAAAAAACGGGTACTCCTTTAAACTGATCAGCCTGTATCTGTATTTTTCATATACACCACTGAAACATCTTATCAGCATAAATACTTTTTTTTTTTTTTCTGTGCGTTAGTTTTCAATGACTTCAAAGTTACTATTAAGCATAGAACCCGACTTAACAATATAAAAAGAGACTCTTTTATCTCTGAATATATAACTTTGGACGTGAAACTTTATTATCCCCGCTTCTCAAAATACTAAAGTATAAACATGTGTCATAAAAAGCTATTTTTATGCCATGTGCTCCGATGAACTTTGATAATGCCTGACATTGTAAAGTTCGTGCTCCTGACTCATAAATTTCGCCCAAATTTTTCCGTACTGTGATTTGTGGTAATGTGGTACACAAATATATTTTAGGTATAGTGCTCTTATAGTATCCCGAAGGGAATTAAGTATTAATAAAAGAGTATTTTTATAAATATTATTTAAAATATTGAAATAGATGCTTTATAGCTTGTCGTATATTTTGATAGTAAAATTCTAAATGTGTTTTGAAGTCTAAAAGTAGACGTGCAGTAAAGTACATTAAGAATTTGCGAAAATAGATTTATTTTTCTTTTAAGTATGACATATAAATAACATTTTTTCCCATTTTATGTCGTATTTTCATATTTATCAAAATTGGCTTCCCATAAATAAAAGCTTCAAATCAATTCGAATGGCGTTGAAGTTTTAAGTATACCTTTATAATGGGTTTACAAAGTAATTAACTTCTCCAAAAAAAAAAAACAGCGCTTAGCGCTTATATGTATTTCTAGTTCGTTTTGATATGCATTACTTCCAAAAATATTGATAAACAAAATCGACCACGTCCAGTTCCTCTCGAATTTCATTTTTTAAAGAAATTAAGGAAACAGTAGACAGTAAAAAACTTTATTTATTAGCCAGTTGCTATAAAATTCTGCATATTGATATAGTTTAAATTGAGTATGAAAAATACTAAATCAAAAATAATTTCAGAGATTAATCGGTTAAGAAAATAATTGAAACAATCCAATTAATGATATTACCTTAAGAAGATCCAGTTGGATTAATTTTTATCTCTGACAACAAATTTATTTCTTAGCCGTAAAATGCATGATTTTTTTTAAATGGGCAGAAAATAAAATTGTACCTATATTTAGGCTTACTTAATGCTAGGATATTTTTTTTTTTAATTCCAGCTTGTATTTTTGCCGAAAAATCATGAAAAACTTCAAAATCGAAAAATTAGAACGTTCAGACTCCAGCTGTCATAAAACAAAAGAAAGTTATGTAGACTAGTTTTACTATTTTTGGTCATAATACTAATATTTTTTAATTATTTGCACTAAGCAATAAAAATTATTTTCATTAAGCAGTCAAAAATTCGGGCAAAATTTTGTTCAGTGAACTAGATGCACAGGCTATGAATTCGTGCTCGTTTGCTAAAAAATAATGTTTCCATACATTTTTTAAAACTGAAAATTATTTTCACTATGGTCGTATTATTAATTTAAATGCATGTTTTAGACAAAAACTACAAAATTTTCTTTTTATTACTGAAAAATGAGAGTATCCAACTGGCTACACTATCCTTAGGTTTATTCTAGCATTATCTAACTCCAAGAAAAGTTAATATGAAGTATTTATTTACTATCAAAGTTCAGTAAAAATATATTTTGATAAACCTTAATCAGTAAAATTTCATTTAAAACAACATAAAAGTATGGTATACAAATATTTAGGAAGGAAATTTCTAGCAAATTTTCTTTAAGATAAAAGAAATTTTAATGCGTATGGAACTTATTTTGAGCATCATTAATAATCATACTTTCATTATTATTATTAATTGATTAATCTCGGATTAACTTAGAATTTTTCATGCTCAAGAAACACTATATTAACAAACAAAGCTTTTTATCGATTGGCTAATAAATACAGAAAATGTTTCTTTTTTTTATGGACCATTATCACTTTAACCCCTCCAAAATATCATAAATTTGTCCCCAGTCCATTCATGTCAGTTTTTGAAGGTTTTTCTTTTCTTATACTTCACTCTATTTATCAAACTCGCATCTCATGCAGCTGGATTTTTTTAAAGAGTTTCAAAATATTTAGATATCGCTTCTACGAAAGATCAGGAAAAAAAAGTTGTGAACGATGAAAAGAAAAAAAAAATCGTTCGAAAGCATTCTCAAATAGTATCTACTTTGAGTTTCTTATGTACGTGTGTGGACATTTCAAACGGACACTTTTAGAGAGAGACTTTTCACAATTCTGAACAGAAAATCAGCAGTCCTTTTATCAAATCACGAAGTCTTTCGGCATTTTAATGGACAAAGAAGAACCTTTGAATGTACCAAAAAAATATCAAACCCTGTTCAAATGCTTTGAGTTAAGAAAGATCTGACATAATATTATGCAACCTTATAAATTTGGAATCAACATTCCAAATTTATAAGGTTGCATAGCGTTGCGTCTTCAGGTGTTTATAATTAGAAATATATTTTTAAAAGAATAAATCGTTACTATGGCAACGCATTTGAGAACGCACATGAAAGTAAGGTTTTAAATCGCAGTTCTTTATTGAAGATCTTAAAACCTTGCAGTTCATTAACTTCTTAGGTGCGTAAAGAATAGAGACAAGTGCCATTATATGATAAAAAAATCTGGAGTGACTCCACTCGACTTTCCGAACACTTACGATGAAGATCATTACCAAGCACTTAAATAAATTTTAATCGATGAATCAATTCAAAACGTATATCCAAATTGAAGCTCAATCGAATGCACCGTTTAAACGCTAGCGCACTTTCAAGAATTTCTCCCCATATCGCCATTATGCATAAATAGAAATTTTTGTCGTAGCCCTGTAGAGAAACTATAAGGATTATACACATCCAAATCAACACCGGTCTTACGATGGTGGTTTATAACATACATACCCAATTTGAACTCAATCGAATGCCCCGTTTAGGAGCTATCGTGTTCACTCACACACACACACACACACACATACAAATACATACATACATCTCGTAAAAATAGCATACATGAATTCAGAAGACCTCAAAATGTGTCAATACACGAAAACCTCGAAGTCGATTTTTTTCATGATGACAATACTTTCCTTACATGGTACATGTTCGGAAAGTAAAAAAATCTGATGTGTCCAACACATGACTTCCTTGCACGTCTATTAAATAAAAAATGTTTTTTACGCACTTCCTCTAAACTTATTTGTTTGAAAGATATAAAATATCAATAATAGTAAGGTTTAGCGATTTCTAGCCAAATATTTCGATATCGCCAAGCTGAGTTCAATTTGAAAGATTTCCTTCTGACACTTTATTTGGCGATATTTCACCAAAAGCCGACAAACTTGAGATAGTTTGCGAGATTTTGGGGATAGCCAAAGTAGTCATTGACCACAGACTTTCAATGAATTGAATGCATGCATACACCTTAATGTATTTAAAGTCATTTGGCTCACCCTGTAAATAAATTCTCAGTCGATTGCTGTCAAAAAAGATATTGAAAACCGTTAGATATTATAATATAGTTCTAAATACAAAAGTTCTAAATTCTACGGGTTAAAGTTTTAGAGTTATACAAAATACGAAATAATTTTTTGCGCCAAATTTGGCGATATTTCGGCGAAACTCGTCAATGTCGACGACATTTGGCGAGATATTAAGCATGGACCAACAATGACAGATTATCGCCAAATTTGGCGATATTTCGCCAAAACTCGCCAAGGTCGAGGACAGACGGCGAGATTTTGGGCATGTACCAAACAATGACTGTCTACAATTGTATTATATTGAAGATGTCCATAGACATTAAAGTACTGAAATTCTTTTCGGTGGTCCTGTAAATAAACTCTCCAGTAGATTTTAACCAAAAATCGAGATGCACAACTAGATGTTACAACAATCTTATATATGAAATTTCATAATAGTTTTTGAGATTTGAGAGTTAAATATGCACACACATACACAAAAAAGTCGCCAAGCTTGGCGACTTTTGGCATAGTTCTTGAGGGAGGCACGTGACCGTGGTCGGACCATTACCTAACTTATGTGATAGGACGGTATTGTGCTTGAAATGGATGAATCTCGTAAAATTGCCATTGACCGTAATGTATTGGAAATATTTTGAGTGTTCCTGTAGCAGAACTGTAAATGATAAAGACACTTTTTTTAATGGAGAAATTCATTTTCTAACTCTTTACAGCATATATCACTCCTGAATCGTTTGAAATAGCCCAAAACCTCTAAAAAACGCTTTGATGAATGTCGGCCCATTGAGCATAATGTATTTCGAATGTTTTGGGCGGTCCTGTAGATAAACTATCCAGTCGAATGGAACCAATAGGGGAGGTGCACAACAAGATGTTACAACTATCCAAAATTTGAAGTTTCGACATTCTACGCCTAATAGTTTTTGAGTTAGGCGAGTTTAATGAATTTCGGCCCATAGAGCGTAATGTATTTCGAATCTTTTGGGCGGTCCTGTACATAAACTATACATTCGATTGCGACCAAAAGCGGAGGTGCACAACTAGATCATAGAACAATCCTAAATATCAAATCTCAACATTCTACGACCAATAGTTTTTGAGATATGCGAGTTACATACCTACGTACAGACGGCATGGAAAAACTGACCACTCGCCGCTGGTCAAAATGAGTTGCAGACGCGTTAATAGGATCGTGCATGCTAGCCTACGATGAGATGCATCGAAAAAAGGCTTAAAATTAAATTTAGAGGTACTCAAAATCGGATTTTTTGTCGAAATTTGGCCCCCAAAATTTTTCGGGATCACATTACTTCCTTATACTACGTACAAGGAAGTAAAAAAAAAAAAATCTGATGTGTCCAACACATGACTTCCTTGCACGTCCATTAGATCAAAAATATTTTCGACGCACTTCCTCTAAATTTATTTGTTTGAAAGAGATAAAATATCAATAATAGTAAGGTTTAGCAATTTCTAGCCAAATATTTCGATATCGCCAAGCTGAGTTCAATTTGAAAGATTTCCTTCTGACACTTTATTTGGCGATATTTCACCAAAAGCCGACAAACTTGAGATAGTCAGCGAGATTTTGGGGATAGCCAAAGTAGTCAGTGAGCACAGACCTTCAATAAATTGAATGCATCTATACACCTCAATGTATTCAAAGTCATTTGGCTCACCATGTAAATAAATTCTCAGTCGATTGCTGTCAAAAAAGATATTGAAAACAGTTAGATATTACAATAGTTCTAAATACAAAGTTAAAAAAATCTACGGGTTAAAGTTTTAGAGTTATACAAAATAGGAAATAATTTTTGGCGCCAAATTTGGCGATATTTCGGCGAAACTCGTCAATGTCGACGACATTTGGCGAGATTTTAAGCATAAACCAAACAATGACAGATTATCGCCAAATTTGGCGATATTTCGCCAAAACTCGCCAAGAACGATGACAAATGGCGATACTTTGGGCATGGACGAAATGACTGACTATCGCCAAATTTGGCGATATTTCGCCAAAACTCGCCAAGGTCGAGGACAGACGGCGAGATTTTGGGCATGTACCAAACAATGACTGTCTACAGTTGTGTTATAATGAAGATGTCCATAGACATTAAGGTACTGAAATTCTTTTCGGTGGTCCTGTAAATAAACTCTCCAGTAGATTGGAACCAAAAATCGAGATGCACAACTAGATGTTACAACATTCTTATATATGAAATTTCATAATAGTTTTTGAGATTTGAGAGTTAAATATGCACACACGTACACCAAAAGTCGCCAAGTTTGGAGACTTTTGGCATAGTTCTTAAGGGAGGCACGTGACCGTGGTCGGACCATTATCTAACTTATGTGGTAGGACGGTATTGTGCTTGAAATGGATGAATGCCCCTAAAATTGCTATTGACCGTAATGTATTGGAAATCTTTTGAGTGTTCCTGTAGCAGAACTATAAATGATAAAGACACTTTTTTTAATAGAGAAATTCATTTTCTAACTCTTTACAGCATATATCACTTCCGAGTCGTTTGAAATAGCCCAATACCTCTAAAAAACGCTTTGATGAATTTCGGCCCATAGAGCAGCGTAATGTATTTCGAATCTTTTGGGCGGTCCTGTAGATAAACTATTCAGTCGAATGGAACCGAAAGGGGAGGTGCACAACTAGATGTTACAACAATCTTAAATATAAAGTTTCAACATTCAACGCCTAACAGTTTTTGAGATATGCGAGTTATATGAATTTCGGCCCATTGAGTGTAATGTATTTCGAATGTTTTGGGCAGTCCTGTAGATAAACTATCCAATCGAATGAAACCAAAAGGGGAGGCGCACAACTAGATGTTACAACTATCCAAAATATGAAGTTTCGACATTCTACGCCTAATAGCTTTTGAGTTAGGCGAGTTTAATGAATTTCGGCCCATTGAGTGTAATGTATTTCGAATGTTTTGGGCAGTCCTGTAGATAAACTATTCAGTCGAATGGAACCAAAAGGGGAGGTGCACAACTAGATGTTACAACTATCCAAAATATGAAGTTTCGACATTCTACGCCTAATAGCTTTTGAGTTAGGCGAGTTTAATGAATTTCGGCCCATAGAGCGTAATGTATTTCGAATCTTTTGGGCGGTCCTGTACATAAACTATCCATTCGATTGCCACCAAAAGGGGAGGTGCACAACTAGATCATAGAACAATCCTAAATATCAAATCTCAACATTCTACGACCCATAGTTTTTGAGATATGCGAGTTACATACATACGTACGTACGTACAGACGGCATGGAAAAACTGGCCACAGTAGACTCGCCACTGGTCAAAATGAGTTGCAGACGCGTTAATAGGATCGTGCATGCTAGCCTACGATGAGATGCATCGAAAAAATTTTTAAAATTCAATTTAGAGGTAGTCAAAATCGGTTTTTATGTCGAAATTTGGCCCCCAAAATTTTTCGGGATCACATTACTTCCTTATACTACGTACAAGGAAGTAAAAAAAAACTAGCTAGCAAAATGTGCGTGATACACTAATACAGTGATTCACAAAATTTTAGAATTTTATACTTAAAATTTTCCGAGATACGAAAATAGCTCGTGAAGGGGGAAAATTCATTAGATTGTTGCACTTCAGGGCTCTTTCACAAATTAGCAAAGAAAATAGAACAGAAAATAATCATTACCTTGCGAACAGAGAGGTTCCAAGTCACAAACTTATTAATTAGTTCATGTACGCTTGTGAAGATATACAAAAGTGTACTTGCCTTATTAAAAATAAATAAATTGGACTAAAAATAAGTAACTGTTGTTTAATAATCACTCAAATTGAATTTTACGCTGTAAAAAATATAATATTGTTTATTAATTGCTCAAAATCAATTTTAACCAAAAGAAATAAATAACTTTGTTTAAATCAGTCTAAAATAATATTTGTGTATGTTATTTCTATTTTTACTTTCCGAACATGTACCCTGTAAGGAAAGTATTGTCATCATGAAAAAATTCGACTTCGAGATTTTGGTGCATTGACACGTATTGAGGTCTTCTGAATTTATTGATGCTATTTTTACGAGATGTGTGTATGTGTGGGTGTGTATGTGAGTGAACACGATAGCTCCGAAACGGGACATTCGATTGAGCCCAAAGTTGGTATATATATTACAAACCACCGTCGCAAGACCGGTTGATTTTCGTGTGTATAGGACTTATAGTTTTTCTACAGGGCTACGACAAAGACTCCCTTTATGGGAGGAAATTCTTGAAAGTGCGCTAGCGTTTAAACGGCACATTCGATTGAGCTTCCATTTGATATATATGTTTGAATGATTCACCGATTAAAATTTATTTAAATGCTTGGTCATGATCTTAATCGTAAGTGTTCGGAAAGTCGAGTGGAGTCACTCCAGATTTTTTATTTGACGTCAACACTAGCTTTATTTGAGAGACTCGAGATGATAGCTCATTTACTTGCATTTTCATTCTTCTGCTATTTCAAATTGTTTGACATACAGCAATCCAATCTGAAGGTATTAAACGTAATAAATGATATTAAATTTATGTTCTCTACGTTTCCCTAGAGAAATCCCACGCAAGTTTCTATTTCCCATCTTTTCTGTACACCCACCCACGACTTAATTATTTCCACCATCTTAAACCTCTTAATGTATTTTATAACTCCATACGTTTAATTTCTCGCGTATATCCAGAGACCCAAAATGTCGTAATTCAAATCCAGAGTACCTGACTCAACTTTGGCCGTTTTCTTGAAATGGCGAGTAGAGAGTCATTCCGGCATTCCTTTGTAAATACAGTAAAGTGATGTTCACTGTCGTCCGTTCTATGGGGCTCTCTTCGGGCGCTTTCCCGAGCATTTAAGATTCATTTACATTCCGAAAATTTTAATTAAAATCAGGGAACGTCACTTTGACCTTTTACCTATGAGTGTGTTTCTGTGTATGAAGAGAATGTTCCGAGTCGTTTTAAATGCACCTTGCCGCTGGAGTTCATGCGACGTTTTCGTGTTCTTGAAAATGTGTGTGTATGTGTACATACAGGCAGTACAAAATATTGGGTTGGCAACAAAGTAATTGCGTTTTCTTGTATAAAATTCAAGCAAATAAGTTTTCAACAAGTTTTTAATTGCAGGTAAGCTGTGCCTGAACATACGATTTATATTTGTTGCATTTTAAAGTAAGAATTTCACTGGCAGTATTTTTTTTCGTCCATAAAAGAGGGCCACCCTCCCCCTTTTTTCGCTTCTATCCTCCTTAGAGGACACTATTAAAAAATGTCCTGATTTTAATTTTTAGGTATTCGTGACTGCTGCATTTTACAGAAAGAATTTCACAGATATCTCTATTTTTATTTGAGATCACGCGGGATATGTGAAAGGAACTTTTTGGCCCCTTACTCCCCCTAAGATTACGAATTTTGGAAAATGCTCTCTGATCTAGCACCTATGTTGAAGAACTCACGTACGTGCCGAATTTCGCATAATTAACTTCAGTAGTTTTGGCCAGGCGAAATATTGACATACGGAAAAACGCAATTACTTTGTTGCCAACCCAATAACTTCTCTGTTGCAAAATTTTTGTAGATTGAGTCACGTAGATTGCCAGTCACGAAGAATAGATTGGACGTCTATAAAAATAGTGGCGGGTGACCTTTACTTTCCTTTACTTTTTAGACTCCGCGAGAATCCTTTACTCCGCGAGAATCCTTTACTTTTTAGCACGTCGTTTCCTGTCAAAAGATTATTTTTAACTGCACTGACATCTGCTGAAAAATGGGAATAATGGGAGAACAGCTGGATAGATTGCCCAATGCTGAAAAAGGGGCAGCCGTTGCCATCGCTCGACTTAACGACCAGCAAGAGTGCGGACGATCGAAACGTTCATCGTGTGCCACAGATCTAGAGACCCTTTTTGACGCAGCTGGCGACTCCGCACAGTCAGCTGTCGTCAAATAAGGGTCTCTAGATCTGTGGCACGCGATGAACGTTTCGATCGTCCTCGTTAAGTGGAGCGATGGCAACGGCTGCCTTTTTTACGGCATTGGGCAATCTATCCAGCTGTTCTCGCATTCTTCCATTTTTCGGCAGATGTCAGTGCTATTAAAAATAATCGTGACCCTTTTTTGAGGGGAAAGGACGTGCTAAAAGGTAAAGGATTCTCGTGGAGCTATGTCACCCGCCACTCTTTTTATAGACATCCAATCTATCCTTCGTGACTGGCAACAGTCAAAACGTCAGATTGGGTGTTCCCAGAGCGGAAACACTGCGCGTTAAAGGTTTAAACATGGGAGGGGTTATTTTAGTTATAAACATTTTTTTTTTGTTGACAGTAGAAGCTTTTTATGGCGGGCCCTACAAAAGCATAAAATAAAAACCTATTCTTTCGGAGACATGCTATGAAGAAATGAAAATCTCAATACTAATAAAAATGTTAGAGAAAAATATAGACATTTCACTTTTTGAAAAAGATGAAAATTTTTGAGTTTTCAAAATATTTTTTGAAAGCATTCGAGACCTTTGAAATGAATGGACTAATCAGATACTTATGCAGAAACTAATGACTAAAAATATTGGTCTAAGAATATTTTTCTTGATTTTTGTTTTTTGTTTTTTGTGGATTAACTTTCATATTACTGTTCCAACATTTGCTGTCCGTTTAAGATTTTAAGAGACCCCCAAAATAGCGCGTACGTCAAGTTTTTTTCTGATTATCACCTGAATCATATTTTTTTTTTCTGATTGTTATCAAACATTAATAAAATATAATTTTTTTGAAGGGGTTACTAAATGTTACGAAAATGTCACTTTTCCTGATATTCGTGCTATTTGGTGTTTCCTTGGAGCCCGAAAGAGTAAAAATCATTATTCTTCCCGAAAAGTTTATATTTTTTCACTCTCATATGTTTTCTGGAAAAAATAACATTAAATAATTTATAGGGCATTTAAGATCCAGTAATTTTTACTCTTTTTTTAACAACACATTATGTGAAGAGTGTAAATATAAAACTCATACTCTCACCGTTTAACCTTGCCCTTATAAAAATGCAAAATGAAATCTGATTATTGTCAAGAAACATGATGCACTGGCACAATTTCTTTTGCCATATATTTGTTACCATGACAACAACTTGCGCAGTCCTATGCCTCTAGTATTCTGATAAAGCTAGCATTTTAAATATAGAAAATTGCGAGTCTTGCAGTAAACTTTTTAGAGTAATGTTAGTTGTAAACCAAAATAATTATGAATTTGAAAGAAAAGAACCAAATAAGTAAATAAATATAAGGACATTAGTTTGCATTATGCTATTTCGGAGGGTAATAAACAAAAAAAATCGCCATCCCAAAAAAATAATAATAATAAAGGTTTGTTGGTTATTCTTTAAAAACATAGACAGATAAAAAAACTGTCATATGATTCTTCGTGAGCCTCCCTGATTGGTTGAATTTGGAAAGTGCGAATTTTTCCGCAGAATACAGCAGTTGGATAATGTGTGAAGACATAACCTATAATTTTCAGCATTTTGTCCAACCATAAATTATTCATTTTGGTCGAATTTACTATTGCAGTTCCGGTTCGCCTTAAAAAGAACACGGTGATATGAGTAACTCAATGCCTTAACTCTTTAGATCACTGTGGTTTGAAAAGAATACCGCATATTCAAGCTTCTCTAAGTCATTATATGCTAGTATAATTTCACTACCAATTATTACTTAACCACTTTACCACTGTATCGGTAAGTGCTAAAGAAAATCTTGTTTTCATTTTCAATGACCCTCTTATTTGTAAATATAGATCAGGGATGGGTAAACTTTTTCGGTAGCGGGCCAAAAATCGAAAAAAAAAAGTTTGGCTGGCCAAGATAATTTTTTTCTAAAATTCTAAAAACAATATACATGCATTACAATTTAAATACGTTAATGAGATGAATGAAATTGCGATTTCATTTTAAAAAGTTTCTTATTTTGAGGTTCGAAGTGAGATGTACTGATTCTAAGGAACGAGGCCCAATGCTCATCTGTCAGTCTACTTCTGAAAGAATTCTCTCTAAGGTTCATAGTTGAAAACACTTGTTCACATATACAAGATGAAGCAAACATAGCACTGATTTTCTGGGAGTGAGATATTAAACTTTGGAAGCTTACTTTCGATCATGATTTGTAAAACTCGTAACTTTCGCATATTTAGAAACAACTGCTTGAGATGATTGTTAGATTGCAACTCAATTAATTCAAGCTACAAATCGGACCTCACTACTTAACAATTTACGTTGAAAGGCATGGTAAAAATATCGAATTCTGTTTGAATGGCTCTGAAATCTTGAAATCTGCGTTCGAACTCAAAATGCAGTTTTTTCAAGCCGTCTTCATAGTTCTTAATATGATATGTTACAGTGAAAACCCGATATCAGTCAAAACCCGAATTAACTAGGGAAAACCCGATTTATTAGGGTTTTGACTGATTTGTTAGACAATAATTTTTACATCTATCAAAAATTATTGCACTATTTCAACGATATGTTATAAGACTAGTAGTTTTTTTTGGGGGGGTCTCGCAAAGGGCCAGCGGTAGCATATTTCTGAGCCCCCCCCCCCCCCCTACAGCGGAGGCCGGACCCAGTGATGTCTTTTTCGGTCTCGCAATGGTCCAGCGGTAGTATATTTTTGAGGGCCCCAGGACCCAGTGATGTTTTGGGGGGTCTCGCAGAGGGCCAGCTTTAGCATATTTTTGAAGGGGGAGCAAGATTAGTATTCCGGTTCAAATTAAAATTATGTCGGCGGGCCGGATAAAACCTTCCGGCGGGCCGTAGTTTGCCCAACCCTGGTATAGATAATTCATTGTTGTGGATAAAACAATGTTTTGTGCCAAAAAGGGTTAAAAAAGTGGATAAAGTGACTTTTGCATCTGTAACCCAAGCCATATTCCCTTTGTAAAGCACATAAATCACGTAACAAATAAGTACAACATTTTGAATTCTCATTCCGCTAAAATAATGTTATTTGCTCGAACTTAGCGATTCAACTCCAAGTTTTACAAAATGTCTACGTTTGAAAACTCCAGGAATGTATAATTTGCGAAATTTCTTTCGTGAATTCAGATAGAGCAAGAATCTTTTGTGCTTTGATTTCTATAGCTTTTGAAAGATAAACTCGACGTTAAAGGACTCGGGCATTCAAAAGTTTCTAAAATGTAATTTTATAAGTGCGAGAGTTTTAAGCTATTCACATGTGCTTCTGAATAAAACTATTCCCACTGCAAAGGCTCGATGCTTTGAACTATCGACGTTTATTAAATCAGGTGTTTATAACTGGAAATATATTTTTAAAAGAATAGCCCGTTACTATGGCAACGCATTTGAGAACGCACATGAAAGTAAAGTTTTAAATCGCAGTTCTTTATTGAAGATCTTAAAACCTTGCAGTTCATTAACTTCTTAGGTGGGTAAAGAATAGAGACAAGTGCCATTATGCGATAAAATCACGAATACAGGATTCTGAATTGCAGTTGCTTTAAAACTCTTTTTATTTAACGTTTCATTGTGAACCCAAATTTGAATCGAAAAATTTTAAACGAGTGAATACCTGAAGAATCACTTCTCGGATTGGTTAAGTTTGTCGTGGGCGAAATCTTTTCCTTTCACGCGGTCAGAATTTACTTTACCGTACTAATAACTTTATTATTATTTATAGTTAAACGACTACTTTGAATAAAAGAGTTCTTTGGTTGCAATTATGGAAATTCTTATCGTACACGACGAAAACTAAAAAAAAAAAAATACAGACACGCTAGGTGTCAATGAACTCAATGCAAAAGGAATCAACGCTGGTGACTTTTAAATTATTGATATTTTTGCGTTCAGATTTCGAGATGCTGTTTCGTTTTTTTCAATAGTTCCGGTTTTCAACATTTTCTATTCACTAAGTCTTTTATTCAAGTTGCTTCCATTAAAACTAATAATTAAACTAATAGTTCATCGCTGATCGGTTTTAGATCCCAGGTGATAAAATGTAAAAGTAGCTTCACTCACTTAATTCTAAAACTGTATTCATCCAATTTAGATAAATTTAGATATTAGGTGTTCGGGGAAGTAATGTTTTTTTTTACACGAAATTTAGACACATAAAATTTCAACAAATATTGATTTACGAATGTGCTGTGCCTAAACATCAGGGCCGTACCCAGAAAAAAATTTCGGGGAGGGTCCAAAAATTTCGGAGGGGGACCGAACGGTGAAAAAGGACTTCGTCATTATTGTTTTGTTAACAGAATTTTAAATTTCAGGGGGGACCGTACCCCCTGGGTACGGCCTTGGTAAACAGAGAATTCATATTTAATAAATTTTAAAGAGATATTTTTTATAGATTTTTTTTTCTGATCATTTTTTTCTTCAGATTTTGAAGACTCTTTTTATATATATTTTAGTAGTTTCAGTTCTTATATTTTTATTACCTTCCGAACATGTACCATGTAAGGAAAGTATTGTAATCATGAAAAAATTCGAATTCGAGATTTGGGTGTATTGACACGTTTTGAGGTCTTCTGAATTCATTTATACTATTTTTACGAGATGTATGTATGTATGTGTGTGTGTGTGTGTGTGTGTGTGTGTGTGTTTGTGTGTATGTGAGTGAACACGATAGCTCCTGAACAGGGCATGCGATTGAGCTCAAATTGGGTATATATGTTATAAACCACCGTCGCAAGACCGGTATTGATTTTGGTGTGTATAGGACTTATAGTTTTTCTACAGGGCTACGACAAAGATTTCTTTTACATTATGGCCTATGGAGGAAAATTCTGGAAAGTGCGCTAGCGTTTAAACGGTATATTCCATTGAGCTCAAATTGGGTATACATGTTATAAACCACCATTGTAAGACCGGTATTGATTTTGATGTTTATAGGACTTATAGTTTTCTACAGGGCTACGACAAAGATTTCTTTTACATTATGGCCTATGGGGAGAAATTCTTGAAAGTGCGCTAGCGTTTAAACTGTACATTCGATCGATCTTCAATTTGGTATATAAGTTTGAATGATTCATCGATTAAAATTTATTTAAATGCTTGGTAATGATCTTAATCGTAAGTGTTCGGAAATTCGAGTGGAGTCACTCCAGATTTTTTTCTATTTACTAAGGCTCTCTTCCAAGTTGTTTCCTGTAAAATTAATTGCAAACTGATAAAACGGAAGTATCCTTAGTAAAATGTCTAAAAATTTATATTCATCCATGTTTTAGATATTGTTTCTATATTTACCATCTTAGAAGGTAAACCAACCTCCTAATTATCGGAAATTGAAAGCCAGTTGTTGTGTGTGATTATGGCCACGCTACACTAGGGAGATCTTCCAAGGGGTGACTTTCTAAGGGGTTCTATCGCGTATTCACGTTATATCTGGAGAAAACCTACCAAAACGCCAGACTGTTAGATCGACAGCCGCACGATGGGACCCGAACCCGGAACCTTCACAATTCGGCCATCTACCAAAATTTTTACTGGTATGTATTTTTTTACTGGTTCCGAAAGCCAGAACCAGTAAAATACCTCAAATGTGTTATGTGTATCACAAAGTAATGTCGCTCTTTTACATAAATCTGAAACGAATAAATCTTTACAATATTGAATTACAAACAAACTGCTCCTAAGCATAGAACTCATATTTGTTAAATTTTAAAGATAGAATTTCATAGATCGTATTTTTATTCCTTTCAAGAAAAATGGTCCCCCTCCCCCTTTCTTCACGTCAACCCTCCTTCGAGGATTATATCGAAGATGTTCCGAAAAAAAAAATTCATGTTCGTGAGTGTTGTATTTTACAGCATCAATTTTATGGATATCTTTTTTATTCGTTAAGATTACGTAACCTATGTGAAAGAACGTTTTGGTCCCCTATCTTCCATAATTTACGAATTTTGGAAAATGCTCTTCAACAAAGCATCTACGCTAAAAAAAAAACTCACGCACGTCTCAATTTAGGATTATTAGCTTCAGTAGTTTTGGTTGGCAAAATATTGGCTTACGAAAAAAAGACATTAATTTCCAGTTCACTTAAGAGTAATGCAATGTGTTTTTATTTTTCTGAGCTTTACAAAGAGTAAATTTGTACTGTTTGAAACAATCCCACGGTGGCCCAGTTGAGGGAAGCTCGGTTTCCATTAGAACACCACCGAATCTGAAGCAGCTTTGACTTCGGTCAACGCATGAGATAATATCGACCTTCATGGTTATAACATGAGATAATATCAACGCATGAGATAATCCTCTATCGACCTTCCTCCTGAGATAATATCGACCTTCCTGGACTGCTGTGAAACTTGGCATACTAAAGGAAGATTGAGAACATAAAATCTGTTCGTTGATGCATTGTACGCCATGTTGAAACGTTACCTAGGGGAATGCCGATTCAGGTGCAAGTCTCTCACCTGTAACAGCCAACCAAACGGAATGACAACGTTCCCCAACTGATACGTAGCCGTAAACACTAAGGGTGGGATCTCTGTTGTTAATCATTTCAACAACAGCTCGAAATAATAATCTGGAAATGTGTAGCATTGAGTTCTAAGCATGATAAAAATATGTTAGCACTTATACTTGTATTTGCCATGCAGTGTACTTTTTTCACTGTGTTATATATTACAATGGCATGTAATTATTTATCGTTTTTCTAAGTGCCTATCTTAAAAAAACAATTACAGCTTAGGGATTTTAATAAAAATAATTTTTTTGATTTTCTCATTCAATAGATTGCACGTAGTTTACTTTAAAAAAGATTTAGTTGTGTTTGGCAACTTTATCAGCATTTAGACCTATATTTTAAATTTATTTTTATCATCTGGAGATAAAGAATAGTGCTTTACAGTACACTGATTATTTGTTGACTATCACAGTAACATTTTTTGAAGGCACTATATCCGCCCGCCAAAAAAAAAGAAAGCTCTCATTTATTCAATTTGGAATTTATAGTTAAATTCAAGTAAAAACAATAATTACAAACTATTAAACGAAAAATTATTTGAACCGTGCTTGGTTAAATTACAAACCTAATTTCCTGCAAACTGGTTACTTATTTTTTAATGACATTTTAATTATAATGAAGTGTTGCGGACCAATGGCCGTGCATATAAGACATTGAACATTGGCAGACGCCTGAAGTGTGAAGTTCTAGGAATCTGGAAAGAAATATTTAAGTTATTTCATATCCACGAAAAGCTTAGATTATAGGAGTAGAGATACAAGAAGCAGCACTGTTAACCATCCCCTGTTTCAACTCCTTGGAAACTTAATGTTTAACCTATTTCTCTTAAACTTAAACCGATAAACGTAAACCTTAACCGATAAACTTAAACCGATAAACTTTGTGATAAACGTAAACCGAAAATTCTCATTAGGTAAGAGTGGCCTAAAGCGGGTAGGTTAACGATAAATATCCAAAAATAGTCGCTTTGGTGTTTTTAACATCTACATGATTGATTGATTTCTTAGACTTCAAAATAAAAAATGAGTATTGCGTTATTTTATTTATAATAATTGTTTATTATCAAAAACTAAAAATGCTTAAAAAACCCACTTTACCCTACAAGGGGGCCTAAAGCGAGTAAGCCGTTGGGGTATAGCGGGTAAGTACAATTTACTTTACAAATCTGAGCACATATTAATTTCCTTAAGGATTACTATTGAAACTTTAATTGAACTTATAATTATCATTAAAAACAACCTTCATAGAACAATTTTTGACTTATTTTATCAGCCTTATTAAACGTCTCAATTATATAAATGATTATCACATTAACTTATTTTGATTTGGTACATTTGCTAATTAAATATAAGTAATAAATGATTAAGTTATTAGATTAGTTAACTGTCAATATGAAAAAATAACCTTTCAAGTTATACTTATGTGATTAATATTCAAAATCTCATTTGGTATGTCTATTAATAAAATAAAAATATAAAAAAATGACTAAATCATCAGACTAATTAACTTTCATTATAAAAAAAAATAAACTTTAATAAAATCACAGTACATCCTATATCCTAAGTACTGCTTCCTCCCATCGGATTTTTAATTTCCAGGTAAGGCTCATGTTCAGTATGTCCAAACTGCAAATTTGCGTCTTTGTAACGATGGTCGAACAGGTGAAATATGGAATCACAATTAAAAGTGGGGTGGAAAAAGCAGAAAGATATTTGATACCCATTTGCATTTAAAAAAAATGAAAAAAAATACCCAACTCTAAATAGAAATGTTTAGTTCGAAAGCAAATAAATTTGAGAAAATAATCTGTCAGTACTACTTCGTAGCCCTAAAGATGAAAAAGACTATTTAGATAAATCATGCAAAAGTATCAATATAAATCACGTTCCACGTTTTCAACAAGCGAAGTGAAGAAGTAAGATATAAGATAAAAGAAATAAGATAAAAAGAAATAAGATAGAAATGAAGAAATAAGATAAAAATGAAAGAAATAAGATATTGAATCGGAAGAAATAAGATAAAAATCTTATTTCTTTCAAATTTCATCTTAATTCATCATTTCATCTTCAAATTTCATCTTAATTTCATCAAATTTCATCTTAATTCTTTCAAATCTTATTTCTTTTCATCACCTAAGATAGGTGAAAGAAATAAGATAAAAATCTTATTTCTTTCAAAATCCAAATGAAATTGCTGAATGGTACAGCTATAAATGATAAAAAAATTGCTGCAATTTAACGCTTTCATTAAACTAGTGCGATTTTGTAATGTATTCCAATGAAACCTTGTGGAGTGCCTTGCTGACAAATAACAGAGGCATTTCAATGAAATTCCAATATTCTTTTGAAAAGTCCTATTTTAAACGCTTTTTCGAGATTTCTCTAGATAGCTTTTACGCAACTTAAAATATCGATTTTTACTTGAAGATAGGAGAATATATTAATTTTATCCGTGAATTCAAGTGCGCGTGAGAATTACATATTCACAAAAAACATGGAAATTTTAATGGTTTAAATTTGAATACTCCAGCGTTTTGCAAAATGTTTCGAGTGCAAAACGAAACTAATAGAAGCATCACACGTTGGATGATATTTTTGGCTTAGTGACTCGAACGGTGCTAGAGATTTTAGCTGAATACAGAAGTGTGATTTAATAAAATATGTGTACCTCGCGGAAAACATTTCGCGTTTTTCCAATTCACAAAACTAATGAAAATCAAACTGGGTTACATTGTGCACTTGTTATTGATTCAATATTCAGTATACAATGGCTTATGCTTTGATAATTTCTAAGAGATCCTCAACACACAAAAACCTTTCGATATGGAAAAGAAATCTGTTCAGCATGTTCAAAATATTTAACCCTTCAAGGCAAAGCGATATGGACGTGCATCGTATGTTTAAAGCACGTTCACTGCCGGACCTAAAAGTATTGCAGTACAAGCCAAACTCCTTATGTCAATTTAACATATAAAATATAGATTTTGATAATAAATAATCCATGCCGTGAATAATAAAAATGTAACATACTTCTTCCAAATTGCTTGCTTAAAAAAATTAATTGGTTAATAACAAACCTGACATAGGAAATTTAGCTTACACACGTGGCTATCGCGGGATCAGCAGCAAGCATGCAACTCAAGGATAAATTTATTAATAGAAGACACTACATGGACTCTAGTAATGAATGACGTCTTATTTATGGATTTTAGTTTCCAACTATGTATTTACTAAAAGAAAATATTAATAAGCACAAGAATTTGGTCATAATTAAATGTCACTCTATGGAAATTTTCGGTAATACGAATTGGACCTTAGGTCCAACGAAACTCATGCTGATATTTCACGGTAAAAATTTAAAAATAAATATACTTAGCATGAGCTTTAGCCGTGAAAATTATGAATTACAACTAGGCAGGGTTCCAATTGAAATTGTATTTTCGCAAACCATTAAAGTACTATTTTAAAACAACCTTGGTACTATTTTAAAACAACCTTGTACTATTTTAACCTTGCGTCGTACATATTCGAAAACGCCCCTCGCGGTATTTTGGCAGACTCCATTTCCGAAAGGATAAAGTTTAAATTCTAAAGTTCCTTTTGTAAACACAGCCAGTTCTCTGCTCGGAGCTTTCTGTGTAGCTTTTGAGATATTTTCTTATCCATTTTACATACCCCGCACTTTTAATTAAAATCCCGGTGTTTGAACTTTTGCCTTTCACCTGTAAGGAAAAGGCATATTTGTGTGATGTTAAAGTAAGGTTATGACGCTCTCTGAATCTCCATTCAAAGTGGTTGTAATGTGCTGAATATTTTGAATAATATTTTTACGGTTGCGATACAAGCGGCAAATATTTAGTTTCCATATGCGAGCTTTGCAAGAGTACGTGTGAAAGCTTTGCTTTCAGGCAAAAATTGTCCTTTTTAAAAAAAATATTCTGAAGAAATTTTAAACTAAAAGAATAGGAAAACATATTGTCAATGATGGCAATATGTACCAGTAAATATTAACTTTCTGTACATTCTGTTTTATCCCGAAAATGGACCTTACCTAACCGTTTGGCCCCTAGTGGTGAAAATCTGAATTATTATTTTTTAAAATCGAAACGTCAAGATCTAATTAGTGTTCACTGCAAATTTGGCTTAATTTGGCACAATAGTTTTCTTACAATCGGGCTCTAAACATCACTACGTGGAACTCGAATCCATTACGTAGGCATAAATGTTTCGACACTGAAAACTTGTTATAGACTTATACATCATTACTGAAAAAAAATCAGAACATTCACTAATGGTAATTGATGTTTGTAGTCACGAGATCATAGGTAGAATGTATTCTTACCAAAGTCTTTTAAACGGGGTTAAAAATGTATGAGTTGTTTAAAATTGATTGAAAAATTTTACTAAATACCACGCATATTCGTTATGTCGAACATACAGACAAATATTCTATACGAGGGTGGTTCAAGAAGTAAAAAAAGTCCTTAACAAAAAAGATTATTCCCGCAATCCAAAAGATACACAAACATAGCAAGGCATATTTATTTGGTAGCATAGTTTCTCCATGGGCATCCAAACATTTTCTCCGATTGTATACTAATCTAACGAAACCGTCGTTGAAGAAACAAAAGCTGTGATCGCTGAGCCACCAAAATACGGCGTCTTTAATTGCGACATTATTTTGAAAATGACGTGGTGCCAGATGCTTCTAAAACGACCCGAGGAGATGGAAAATCATTGGATACCAGATATAGACAGTATGGAGGACTTTCCAATGCGTTTTGTCGGAAGCGACGTAGCAAGCCACGTGTAACCGAGGCGGACGAGCATTGTCATGCACAAGATGACACCTCTGGAGAACTCGAGAAATTTTCTTTAACCGCTATAATCTTGTACTTCGTACTTCAATACCTAGTAATTTATCCGTGTAACCTAGCCATGTAACCACTTTCTTTTGTCTCATATTTCGGAGTCGCCAAACACGATACTAGCTCTATCTTGTAGCATTTGATTGCTGAGATCCTGCGATGAATCCAGACATGAAAATTCGTTAGTTCGGGGAATATGTGCAGCCGCCAGAGGTTTCTTGTTGCTTTGTCTTTTTGAACCACCTACGTATTTTAACGTTATATGGAATTTCATTTGAGCAGCAGACGTAAAATAGCATTTTTATACTATTTATACTTAAAAAATTATTTGTACATTGAATTTCAGGACATAATTCGGCAAAAAGTTCTGTATTACTTAAGGAATTAGGTATTCTTTGTTCCCTAAATGCAATTGCGTGGTTTTCAAACCTCATCTACTTACCGAAACCTTCAGTTAAAGAGCAAAGTATTCGCCTTTGCGCATACATTCATTACATCGTTTTAGGTAATGGGCTGGGATGTTAATTTCAACTGTGACTGAACTTCAAATGTTTGAAATTCTTGAGATCAACGGAATCCACTTCTTTGACACGAATGTGAATTTGTAACAAAGATATTGTATTACTACTCATACCTTTTGTAAGTGCAAAGTGATATAAGACTTTTGAAGCAAGTATTTTACTTTGAAATCAAAGGCACTAGAGTAGCACAATGACAAAGAGAAATAGGAAAAACCTATTTTATATGCCTCATTCATTCCATCATAAAAAAAAAGTTGCCACATCAATTAAATCTTTAAACTTTACAAAAGATGCTTTTCGGTTAATTTGCTTTTGATGCAGTAAATTAACTGAACGGAAACTTTTCTAATTGATAATACGGCGTCGGAAAATATGTTATTAGGATTACGTTTAGTTTAACAATTTGTAAGACGCCCAATCGTAAAAAGGTAAATATAACATACATTTTTAATTTTATAGACACGCAATAGTTATTAATACGACGTATTGTGCTTTAATACATACGGAGTGACTGCTAATTCATGGTACAAACTTTGAGGGCTGGTACAGGACAGTGTAACAATCACATTTTCCTTAGGAATGCATAGTCAAAAGTGAAGCTTCGAAGCACAAACACAGCAAAGAACAAATTATGGCCATAAGTGAAGCGTCGAAACACAAGCATAGGAAAGAACAAATGACAGGGAAAGTGTTTTATTTTCAAAACTTCGTTTACAAGTGGAAATTAATTGACAATAAGCGTTCAAAATTGCGTCCATCAGCATGGATACATGCTCGACAGCGTCGGTGGAGCGATGGACGAACACTTTCAAAGATACCAGGAATTTCACGCACACGTGCTGCAGCGACGAATAATCGAGCCATGAGATCTTCATCGGAGTCTAAGGAGTGGCATAAGCGTCATTCTTCTAATGTCCCCATATAAAGAAATCGGGGGCGTCCAATCGGGAGACCGGGGTGGCCAAGAGATATAGATCCACCACGTCGAATCCATGCCATGCCAAATGTCGCATTCAAGTACTGACGAGCATCTAGGGTGAAGTGAGCTGGCGCTCCATCGTGCTGAAACCCACATGCGGTTTCTAATGGTGATTGGAACATGTTGTAGCTTATCCTTTAAAATGTTTTGATGGAAAATGAAATAACAGTGGCCACTGAGTCACTGTGTCTGTAGGTATGGGCTAGTTAAGAAGTCATTTATAATACCAGCTCACACATTGACACTGAAGTGTTCATGAAACGCATGTGGTTGCGTTTCCTGAGGATTCTTGTTTGACCACACATGGCAACTGTGCACAACAAACCTGATCTCTAAATAACACGCGGGCGGAAAAGTTTGGCTGCAGTGCACATTGCTGCAGAAACCATGGCAGAAATTCCTGCCCGGAAGATTGTTTTCAGTTTTCAAAGCATGTGCACGTTGATAATGGAAAAGGTGTAGACCAGAGGTTCCCAAACTGGGTGCTGCGGCACCCTAGGGCGCCACGAGGGTATGCCAGGGGTGCCGTGGAGATAATCAAGAAAAGTGTTTTGGTGGAGTATAATCCAATAATTTCCTCTGAATCGGTATACCCAAGAAAGTGAGCCAAGCCGATCACTATGTGGGCTCAAACAAAAATATTTCAATCAAGTTCAAGGCTGTCCTGTAGCCTTTCTTTTATAGGAACTCCCTGAAAGGGGGGTATTGTCAAAATTCTATATCCCTTTCCCAAGAGAGTACTTTCTTGATAGTTAGTCCTATAAACAAACAAAAAATAACGTAAAATGCATCCAAACTGCTTCATTCTAACCTTCATATTCATATTGCTTTAAAGGAAATCTGCCGCGGAAGTTTTTAGCCTGAAAAGGGTGCCTTGAAATGCTTTTAGCCTGGCAAGGGTGCCGCGGGTAAAAAAGTTTGGGAGCCCCTGGTGTAGACGATTATCGCGTAACACTCTCCAAACCGTGTATTGACTCACACCTACAGTCTGTGCAACAATTCTTGTACTTGACTCGGGTGTAGCAACCACAATCTGCAAGATTATTTCTTCAGTTGTTGCAGTGCGTACAGTGGTTCATGGACCAGCGTCGTGTCTGGTAGTGTCAAATGAACCTGTTTCATAAAGTTGACGACGTAATCTCTGAAACATTCTGTGATTCGGCATTCGTCTGTCAGGATATTGTTCACGATACATTCGTAGCTCAGCTCTACCGATTCCATTTGCACGGTCGTACATGTAATGCATGTCTTCTTTTTCGGCAAACCTAAAATCACCCATCACGGACAAAAACTGAAACGAGAATGGTCTCTCTTCCCCAAATCACCGCCGACTGGCCATCTACCGGCAACGGAAGCAACTACTAACTCCGTCTCCTGCATTTGTTCTTTCTTGTATTTTTGCTTCGACGCTTCACTTTTGACCATTCATTCCTGTACAAAATGCGATTGTTACAGTGCCTTGTACCAGCCCTCAAAGTTTGTACCATGAATTAGCAGTCACCCTGTATTTGCAGCAAACCTTCTGATAAACTGTTTTTTACTTAAATTTTCCATCCCGGGAAAAATGTCAAAGTGTGTAATCTCAAAAGTCCATTTAAAATCTGACAAATTGCAAATACAACGTAGCTTTCGTGACAAGAGTTCATTGATCTGACGCAATTTTGAATTTATGAGGACACATTTTCGGCTGCCGTAAAAGAAACTCCGTGCAGTTGAATCAGTTCATCCGTGTTATTTCGCGCAGTTAGTTCGTAAACGTTGAATTTATTTTCATTACACAGGACCGTTATGGAAGAACGTAATTGTACGTTAAAATAAAATAATGTTTTCAAAATTATTTGGATCGTCTTACTTTAATTACCTTAGCTTAGCAAACGCACAAAACATAATTTTTGTGAATTCTACAGCTTAAGCTGTTCCCCTCCAAACATGAGACAAGTTTTATGGAATCACGTCTAAAGTATAAACTATTCTGGCTGCTTAGGGAAAGAGAAGGCAGTATTGTACACAATATAATATCGAACTTTGAAGTTTCAGTCACGTTCCCGTCATATATTTTGAGGTATTTATTATCAGTCTTTTGAATATCATGACGGTGGAGTTCCGATTGAGAAATACGTCGTTTTATTGTCGTTTACGTGACAATGGCTAGAGATCTTTTACGGAACACAGCTCGAATACATTACATGTACAGAACAATGCCTACTAATTTTCCTTGGTGTTAATATGTGATTATAGAATTGAAGAATCAATAGAAATGCATAACTATTTTAAACCAACTCATAAAAGTAAACTGATAGGTAAATTTATAAGAATTGATTATACTGAAAGGTAAGAGATTATGTAAGGTAAGGGAGAATAATTATTTTTAATTTGGTGAATTTAAATTTTTTATCATTATCTTTCGACTGATGAAAAGCATCAGGTATCAATTTAGAGGAGATATGTGCGGTTTCTAAGTTATTTTTTTAGTGAAGCTTTAACCGGACAGTATTCGTCCAGGGCATGATATACCCGCTAGGCTTATGTTTTCGATGCGCCTTCCTCAGTTTTTTTTTTCTTTTCGTTAATGGATGATACCTTGTTTAGGTGACTCTAAGGTCATAAAATTGAAGGACGAAAAATTTATTTTGAAATTCGTCATATAGATTTTCGGATACCGCCACGTCGAGTGTTTCATACTTTGCGCGAGAACTTACGCAATTAATCTGAGAGAGGTTCTAGTTCTGAGTACATAAACACGTTTTTATAGTGTTTTACGAGTAGTATTTATAAAGGTATGGTTACAGTTATATTTTTTTTTTTTTTACCTCTCGCGTATCGATTTTACGAAAAAAAAAAAATAAAGAAACACGATGGGTTTGAGATACACTAGATAAGTAATTCCACATTCGTTTTATTGCACTAGTAATCTCGGGTTAATATAGAAACTTCCAAGCTGATTGCTTTATGCAATACATGTTATACAAATAAATTGAGTGTTAATAGATTTTTATAGAACTGATGTCAAAAAGCATTTAAAGAAGAATATTGACGCAGTAAACTCTACGTAGTTTTCGGCTTCCTCTCTTAAAAGTCCAGTGTAGATGAAAATTTAAAGTGAACGGTCCAGCTGACAGAACGAAACACGAGTTTTATGGGTTCTATAGAACATTGACGAACAATCTGCTGCACACAGTTCACAGGAATTAACAGTCAGTAACTTGGTTTATAACAGTCAGCTTATCACAGAAGCTTTCTCAGATTCTGTATTTTTCACACAATAAAATTTCTAGCAATCACTCGGGATTCTAAAAGTCCAGAAAATTCACAGTGAATCGCGAACCGTGATTGCGTAATAGAAAAGCAGTTGAGTACTTTACTAGGCTATTGCGTCATACTAATGCGAAGAAGAAACATTGAAGGCGTCATAATTAAAATCGCGTCAAATGTTCCAAATGTCGCCAAGCTTGCCGACTTTTTGGAGAAATATCGCCAAATTCAGGCTCCTAAAGTCAGCTAGAGGATAACACCAATATTTCTGGAGAAATTGGACAAAACCCTAACTTAATCAATGGAGTTACCCAATAGACCGTTTTAGTTGACCGAATTTTAAGCAACAAAATGCAAATTTTAATCATTTGGCGTGTAGAATCCAAATTTTACACTATTTAACCCTTGAAGGGCGGATCAAGCCAAGGATTCGGAAAAACATACTTGATTGGAAGAACTTGTTTTTATTTAGAAATGTGGCTTATCTTCCAAACTTCTAATATTTTTGTGACTATGAATTCCTCATTAGTACAGTTTAATATTTTTGTAGTAGATTTCATGATACGTGAAATAATTTTTCGTTTGAATGTCAGAAAGGCGTTTTCATTTACCATGTTACTCACTTATGATTGTCATTTGATTAGACAGATTTGTAGATGTGTAATTTTTCTCAAAAAATGAGCACTTTCATTGGAAAAAAAAGACTCCGTATAGTGAGTGGTATAAAAATTAAATTCTAGATGACATCAATTAAAAAACTAAAGTGGTAAGGGTAACATATATATCATGTTATTTTCTGTACTAAACTTTTTGTATTATCAGTATATAAATCCTGGCGGATATGACTTTCATGCTTTTCCCAAGGTCGAGTGGATAAGACACAACATGATAGATGGCTGGAGTGTCAAGATTCAGAGTTTGGACCTATTACGCTGATGTCGATCTCGTGGTCTGACGTTTTGGACCGTTTTCTCCAGATGTAGCGTGAGATATGCATTAGAACCCCTTAAAATGTCCTCCGCCCAAGCCCCCCCCCCCTCCAATAGACAGATGCCCCTTATGTAGGCTTGCTATAACACAAAACACGCAAACTTCATACTTTTCAAATGCTTACGGTTTGTGTCCTTAAAGTTTTAGAAAAGTATGAAGGGTGAAAAATAAGAAACTTTATTCCGAATGTTTGAGAAATGCTGTAAAACTTAAATGCATTCCATTATAGAGAAAGCGTTATTGCGTTACTATTCAAAAAATAGTTTTCTCTTAATCCATTCCTAGTTCTCTGATTATAAAAGGAGTATTTCATTTTACAGTTAAGCGTCTTGTATGCTTTCCTTACGAATGCGAAAATTAAAAAAAATAAACTACTTTCCAAGTGCCCCGAATATGAAAGAGTTTTAATATTTCTTTGAAAATCCAAAACATGATATCTTTCTGATGCAAAATACTTAGGCGGATACTCTCTCATTCTGATGAGCACAACATGAACTGTATGCTCCCATAATGGAAAACTTTACAGTATATTTTGTACATGAAATATGCATTCTTAAAATATTTCCTGGAACAAGATCCGCATGCATTTTATGTACCCTAAATTTGTCGTGCAAAATTACGGGCTTTATGTCACTCGCGGGATTGCCGGGTGCAGTATGCTCGCGCAATAAAATAAACTAAATTTTTATGGACGGAAACAGAATTATACGGCATCGGTTGAACGTTAACTGCATTTGAATCGAACATCATATTATGTTCAGAGGTATGAGATGCTTGTAAATGGATAGAATTGCATGCTCCTGTAATTGAACATCTAATTAAAGCTCTTAGTTTGCTATAACAAGAGCTTACTCGATAAACAGACGCTGGAGAAGTGAGTTGTGTTTAATCATTAAATTTGAGACACTAATTTTTCAACGTTCCAACAAACTTAGATAGTATTTTATTTCGGTTTGTCTCTATTTTTTTCTCTTGTTTTTAACTGGTATTGATTACCACATTTCTCATATTGATTACCACATTTTTCATATTGATTAACACATATATCATTTTTCATGCTTTGCTTCTTAAAAAAGGGAGATTCTAAAAAGGTGGGCTACCAAATGTTAACTATGATCAATTTTCCAAATTTTGGAATTTCACTTTATTTTTATTTTTTTTACATTATAGTATACAAACATAAAGACAGCAATTGTTCTGGAAAATTACTAATTGAAACAGTTAATCATCAGATCTGTAGGTTACACATTTTTGACGTCTTTTGCTCAGTGGATTACAGATTTCGGATATCTTTGATCTGTAGATTACAGATTTTGGACATTGCTGATCTTTTGGTTACTGATTTTAAATATTGGATTTTTTAAGATACGTGCATTGAAAAGGGCGTTACGGACAAACGGTTACACCTAGAAACAGCAAATTTGGTACTCAGGAAGTTCTAAACATGAAGTTATGCACCTCGAAGTGATTTTTTTTCAAAATTCGATCTAGAATATTTTTCATTTTATATTTTATGCACTTTTTGGCATTTTTTCTCACTTAATTCGTAATAGCGGCGTTCATTAAGCTTGCAGCAAAACGGCAATTGTATCATTGGATAGAGGGGAAAAAATTTCTTTTAAAAACAGTTTGTTCTGAATATGTAACATAATTTGCAGATTTTTAGGAATTTTTATACAAAATATCTTCTTTGACGATTTTTTTCGTAAAATAATTTTTAAACTATTGCATCTTTAATTCTATCCGTCATAACTTTTTGATATTTAAATCACGATATACCACATTGATAAATATTTCATGAAATTAAAAGTGTTCTGTTCATCCTTTTTCAACGGTTCACTTACAACCAACTAAACAATAAGTAATTCTAATTTGCGTTAATATATCCCGCAGTCAATTCAACAGAGGAGATTACTTGAACATTTTCAAAAGTGAAATTCTGTTTTGTCACATGCAGATATGATTTTGGTAAAATATTCGCTTCTTCCCGTATGAAGAGCAGGCGCGCAGCTCAACGGTTAAACTCTTAAATAAACTCTTAACTCCGCAATAAATGGTTAAACTCTTAAGATAAACGGTTGTGTATTTCATGTAGTGCCTGCCGTATTTAATGCTACAACTTGAACCTAAAAAACAGTATGATGTAGAAATAAGACATTTTGAAAGTAAGGAGTTCTCCGAAAACCGTGAATTCACTTTTTTGATCGCGAATGACACTGACGTAGTTTCTTGAGTCATTATATCAATGATGTCAGGTTAGTACTCATGACGCAAATTTTACGTCAAGTGTCAAATAATTTTTCTTTTTTTTTTAGATTCCACATCATTGGAATTAATTTGAATAACACATGTAAGAAAAATTTTCATTTCCTACCGTGCGACGAACGGGCACGCAGCGAGTCAGAATTTAAAAACAGGGTGGTGGATGGCCAGCATTTATTAATTCAATATATACCTCGAAATTTGAATATTAATTTGAATAACAACTACGTCATCTTAAAATGTTCACTCTAATAACAAGGAACAACACGAGAACCGTTTAATTCTCCAATAAAAAATAAAACAAGAATCGGCAGCAGGAGAAACGTAGAACGCACCTGTGAATTTTAAAACACTCGCGGATTCGAATGCAATTCGCAGACAGAATTTCGCGCAGGTATCAGTAAAAGTTTAACCTTTCTACCTTTGTGTGAGCCAAAGTGAAAGAACAAAAAAGCGGTATCTTTCCATAAAATAGGTAATAACAAAACCGCTAATGAAACGAACGGCAAATCGGGACGTGGTAAAGTGATATTTCCTTGTTCTGCTTCGTGTACTTAAAACTGATCTCGGGATTAAATTAATGATCTTGGCTGATAGTTCTGGTAATAACTTAAGACTCATTAACGTCGTCTTATATTTTTGGTGTGGAGGAGGGGGGGGGGTGAGAAGACATGGCGAAATTCTTCGCGCTTTCAAACAGATATCAAAGGAGCACGAGACGACATCAAAGTTCATGATTTTAATAATTATAGCTCGGTAAGTGATATGTGTGTGCAAGTCTCATTAATTTTCAAGTTACGGGGCGGTTATTTTTCTCTCCTAAATCACGCACTAGTTGATACGAGCACGCAGATAAAAATAACTTTGCAGATGAATGTTGTGCACACACAGTAGCAAACTGTCGGTGAATATCAGATTTAGTTCTTTTTAACGCTCGCCAACAATGCGATGGAAAGTGTTTTAAGTTTGTCTTTGTCTGTGTTCTAACTGGCGTAAATTGGCACGGATTGTCACTTCTAGTCTAGAGTTGAAAAAAAATCTGGAGTGACTCCACTCGACTTTCCGAACACTTACGATTAAGATCATTACCAAGCACTTAAATAAATTTTAATCGATGAATCATTCAAACGTATACCAAATGGAAACTCAATCGAATGCACCGTTTAAACGCTTGCGCACTTTCAAGAATTTCTCCCCATATGCCATTATGCCATAACATAAAAGAAAGTTTTGTCGTAGCCCTGTAGGAGAACTATAAGTCCTATATACACCAAAATCAATACCGGTCTTAGGATGGTGGTTTATAACATGTATACCGAATTTGAGCTCAATCGAATGTATCGTTTAAACGCTAGCGCACTTTCAAGAAATTCCCCCCATAGGCTATAATGTAAAAGAAATCTTTGTCGTAGCCCTGTAGAATAACTATAAGTCCTATACACACCCAAATCAATACCGCTCTTGCGACGGTGGTTTATGACATATATATCCAATTGGAGCTCAATCGAATGCTCCGTTCAGGAGCTATCGTGTTCACTCACAAACACACAAACGCACATACACACACACACACACACATACACACACACATACACATACACACATACATACATACATCTCGTAAAAATAGCATAAATGGATTCAGAAGCCCTCAAAACGTGTAAAAACACCAAAATCTCGAAGTCGAATTTTTTCATGATTACAATACATACTTTCATAATACTTTCCTTACATGGTACATATTCGGAAAGTAAAAAGGATAATATAGAAATACCGAAGTGGAAATACACACTGCTTCATAATGACTATGCCTTTGAAAATAATGTTTTACCAGCGTCTGCCGAAACATATCACCCCTTTTAGAATGGAATCGTCTTGTCTGTGGCAGTACAACTTTAGGAAACGGGTACTATTTCTTTTCCCCTTTTACACCGAATATGTCGACACACATTTCTCTCAAATTTTTCGCCATAACAATGGATCGTAGAGATACAATTCTTGGGAAATTCCTTATGTACTCATTGTGGCTGTGTACAGTTTGGTGGGTTTTGATGTAACAGTGTCAAATAACGACACAAAAAAGAATGATTTTGAGCGTTCATTAATTCAATGTCTTTACTAGACAGATGGTTCTTGACACAATACATGGCATCCCTCTCTCGGCACTGAAAATGTATACTGATGGTAGCAGGGGAGCCGGTGATGTATCTGGAAGTGGTGTGTAAATCGAGACACCAATTAGCACAATAGATCTTAAGTTAAGAAATACTGATGGCTGTTCCGTCTTCAGGTCTGAACTTGTGGCATTATACAAGGGACTACATTTCATTAACACGGCCACTGAACTTGTCTTCAAGGATATCACCATACAGTACCTCTCTCTTTGGATGGCTGTTGGCGATATGACGAGTCTACATACACTAGAACTTATGAATCAGCTTGCTAAAAGACACTCTATACATTTGCAATGGGTCCCCTCCCATGTTGGACTGAATGGTAACGAGATTGCCGATAGTTTGGCCAAGGCTGCCTCTGCTGATAACCTGCATGACAACGCTAAATTAACTTATTCAGAAATTTCCTCAATCGAAAGGAAGGAATTAAGTAGACTTTGGGGAGTTTCTCCGGCTCACCCATGGTACTTTGGCAAAAGACCTCGCTGATGTCACGAGCTCAATGTATCGAGAAAAGAGCAGATGGTTCTCTAACGCTTTCTGAGTGGCCATATCATATCCCTTGCCTTTCAACAGGGCGAGAGGTTCTTTTCGGAGTGTCATTGATGTGGGGATGTTAAAGCCTCCCCCGGTCATATTCTTAATTGTTTAAATTTTACTGTCTGTGAGATTTTAAAGGATCCGATTTTATTTTTGGACCTTCTGGACATTTTTGGTTTTATGGAGATGGTGTATGTTTGCTACATCATCTGAGATTAGAAACAAGAACAGCATGTCTTTACTATTTGATTATAAAAGAAATAATATACTTTAATTCTAGGTGTCATGTATGCTATCATTACGCACGCAGGATGGTAGCAGGGGAGCATAACATTAAATATAACATAACATTAATAACATAACATTAAATAACATAACATTACATTAAATAACATAACATTAAATTATTTTAAACATAAAAGAAATAGTAATTTAAAAAATGTTCAACTCGAAGCGAAAGGGTTTTAACATTTCTTTGAAAATCCAAAAAATCAGCTCCTTGTGATGCGAAATAAAGGGAGGGCGGTTATAATTAAAGTTCCCCTTTGAAACGATCAGAAAAGGAAAATTAAGGCACCAAATGTTATCAAACTTGGTAATCTTGTAAAGGAGGTCATGGGAATTTATTATCCGCGAAAAAAAAGTTCAAAAGCTCACCATCAGGAGGAAATGTCACATTTTGGTACGAAATGAGACATGAAGACATCGGTTTAAAATGTTTGAAATCGTTTCTAAATCGAAACTGGGTGTGGAGTTAGCTCAAAAGCACTTTTTATGGGGATAATCTAAAGAGTTTGGAGGAACCGAAAGGTGCGATACACCGACATGTACGTAATATTACTCCTGATATGCTAAGAGCTGCTGTTGAGAATGGCATAACACGATACAAATAGCTTTCGGACAATGGTGGACGCCACATTGAACATGCTTTGTAACACGTTTCAAAACCGATTATGAACGTTTTAAACCGATGTCTGCATGTCTTATTTCGTTTACGAATAATGCATACAGCGCCATTTCCCTCTGATGGTGAATTTCTGAACTTTTTTTCCGTGGTTATAAGTTCCCATAACCACATTTACTTGATTACCAAGTTTTATAACATTGGGTTCAGTAGTTTTTCTTTTCTGGACATTTTAAAGTGGAACTTTAATTATGGCCATCCTGTATTTAGTTACATCGATACTCCCTCTGCTTGATGAGCAAACAACTTGAACTCCATACCACTATCATAGGAGACGTTACAGTGCATGTTGTGCAGGAAGTAAACATTGTTAAAATATGCGATGGAGCAAGATCCGCATGCATTTTATGTACTCTAAATATGTCGCAAAAAATACGAGCTTTATGTTACTCGCGGGATTTGCCGATGCAATATGCTCGCGCAGTAAAATAAACTAGATTTTTATGGACGGAAATTGAATTATCCAGCATCGGTTGAACGTTAACTGCATTTGATAGTATCATCACATTATGTTCAGAGGTATGAAATGCTTGTAAATGGATAGAATTGCATGTTTATGTAATTGAATATGCAATTAAAGCTCTTAGTTTGCTATAACAGTTTACGAGATAAACAGATGCTGAAAATTCTTATGTGCTTTATATTAAATTTTGGTCACTATTTTTAATGCGTTTCAACAGACTTGGAAATCTTTATATCCTTTGCTTCTTTGCAAAGGAGTTTGACGTATGCAAACATGGGCTGCTGTTATTCTCCATGAAAGCGAAAAAAGAAAAGGAATTAAAACAAAATAGTTATATTGAAATTGGAACAGAAATTTTAACAAATGACAGCAGGAATAATTTATATTTAACAAGCACTCATCTCAGTGTATCACTGCTTTTCAAAGTGCAGTCGTACTGTTTGCTGTAGTCCCTCGATTAAAAAACAGACAGAATTTTAACGGCGGATTTGTCCTATTTTCGTTTACTGGATATGACATCTCAGTATCTTCAAAAACTGCGATTGGAAGAAGTACATTAATTTAAACAGTTTTTTCTATGTACTACAAGAGATGAAACAGGCCGTGCAGAGCTTGGACGGTCTTTATGGAACACCGTGTATGAGTTTTCAACATGAATAATCATGATATACAGAAGCAGGATGGATGGTGAACATTTATTAATTCAATACATCCTCGCAATTCGAATAATAAGTAAAAAACAAGTAAGCCACTTTAAAATATTCTCCCTAATAACAAAAACAATGACGAGAACCGTTTACTTCTTTAAAAAAATGGGACAACACGCGAAACGTCGAACGCACCTGTGAATTTCAAAATACACTCCGACTCAAATGACATTCGCTGACAAAATTCCACCCAGACGTCCGTAAAATTTCAACTCTCCTTCCTTTGTGTGAGCCGACGTAAAATAACAAAAAAAGGTAGTTTCATGAAACAGGTAATTACAAACGTGCTAAAGCAAATGCGAACGGCAAATCGGGAAATGCAAAAGTGATGTTATTGTCGTTTCGTTTCGTGCACCTAAAGCTCATGTCGAGATTAAATTAGTGATTTTGGCGGGCACCAGACGAGATCAAAGTTCATGATTTTGATAATTATGGCTCTGCAAGTGATATGTGTGTGTGCAAGTCTCACAATTTACACGCTAAAAAGGGGGGGTATTTTTTCTCTCGAAAATCACGCACAGATAAATTCAAATTCACCTATAAAAGTGTTTTCCAGGTGAAAGTAGAACACAGCAACAAATTGTTGACGAACAGCAGATATAGCTCTATTTTTTTCTTTTTTTAACGCTCTGTAACCATAAGATGAAAAGAGTTTTAAGTTTTTCTGTCCAATCTCTAACTTCTGTAAATTGGCATCGATTGCCACGGTCCTGCTGTTACTTCGAACAATCGCGAAAAAAATGTATTTAAATAAAATAGAAATACTGAAATGGAAATACACGGTTTCATGATGAGGACGTGAAAATGATTTTTAACAAGTAGTTGCTACAGTGCGTCATACCTTTTCAGAACGGAATGGACTTGTCTGTGGTAATCTGCTTTTAGGAAACGGGCAGTAAAAGTTTCTTTAACACCGAGTATGACGTAGAGTTACAGTTCTTGAAACAGTTTTTGTGTTCTCCATGTCGATATGTACATTCGATCGTTTATGATTTAACACCGCATATAACACTGACAAAACATGACAAGGAAGGATTTTGAGTTTTCGTTAATTCAATGTGTTTTATGTTTGAATAATAAGCAAGCCATACATCGTAATTCCATCGTAAAATATTCTCTCCAGGGACTCGAATAGGAGCTGAACCGAAAACCGGAAAAAAACGTTATTTTGGTAGGAAGGAAAACCAGAATTGAACCGAACAAAAATATCGGTTTATTTCAGTTCAGTATATCTTCATTCATTTTCTTACAGCAATCATGTTATCAATACTTTCTAATTGAACGTCAAACCTGTAATTACACTGGTCTACAGTGGTTCGCTAACAACAACCAAATTATTATTTTTATAATTAATTCATATTGTTATTTAAATAACTGCAAGTAAAAATGTCCCACCGCGTCTCATTTTTGTATAACAAAAAATGGACTCGTCCACTATTTTTAATGATTTTTGTGCCAAATGCCTACGTCAACCCTTGCTGGCAACCCTGTAACTCCGCCTTATTTAGTCATTTCCGGCTTCCCAGAATAGAGAAATTCTTTGTTAAGTGTGTTTGTGTGCTTTTATAATAGTTCATATCGAAAATGGCAAGTTCTCAGCATAGATGTTGCAAATCTACGCCTGATAAATTTTGTTACATTTGTGGACGTTTTATATTAAAAGCACAAGGCAGACATTTATCACAAGAAGTGAAAAAACTTATTTTCTGTATTTCGGGTGCAAAGTTGGTGACCAAGATAAAAGTTGGTCTCCTCACGCGTGCTGTATAAGTTGTAATGTAGCTCTTGTTCAGTGGATGAAAGGCAATAGAAGCTCTATGCCATTTGCTGTCCCTATGGTGTGGCGGGAACCTTCAAATCATTTTGATGACTGTTACTTCTGTCTAATGAACACAAAGGGATATTCAAAAAAGCAAATAGATAAAATTGAATATCCTAATATACCATCTGCACTCCGACCTGTTCCTCATGGCGAAAGCTTACCAATACCAACTCCACCATTGAATTGGAAAGATATCGACAATGAAGAGGTGAGTGACACTGAAGATGCATCCGAAACAGATATAGCTGAAGACAATTTTGACCCTAACTTTACACCTGAGACTTCGAGCGAACCCCATTTTATTCGTCAAAATGAACTCAATAACTTGGTGCGGGATCTGTGTCTATCGAAACAAAAGGCGGAACTTTTCGGTTCTAGACTGCAAGAGTGGAATCTATTGGCAGGTGGAACAAGTAATACATATTTTTGAAAAAGAAATGTGCTTTACTCAGAGTTTTATAGAACGGAAGGTTCGGTTTGTGTTTGTTTTGATATAGATGGATTAATGAAAGAACTAGATATCGAGCATGAACCATCAGAATGGCGCCTTTTTATAGATTCTTCCAAATATAGCTTATTGATCCATGCTGTATTCATCCATAATGGAAACAAGAAACCCTCTATACCACTCACTTATTCAGCTTCGATGAAATAAACTTACTTAAACATGGTAACTATTCTAAATGCAATTAAGTATAAACAATTCAATTGGCAAATCTGTGGGGATTTAAAGATCATAGCCATATTAATGGGTCTTCAAGGTGGGTTTACAAAATATTGTTGCTTTCTATGTTTGTGGGATAGCCGTACAACAGAACATCATTTTATAAAAAAAGAATGGCCAAACAGAACATCTTTTCAGCCTGGAACTAGCAATATTAAGTTACTCCCCTTATTGAATCGGAAAAAGTTCTTCTTCCTCCGCTTCACATTAAATTAGGACTTATGAAAAATTTTGTGAAGGCTATGGACAAAGAAGGTGAGGTATTTAAATATTTAAAAAGCCTTTTTCCACAATTAAGTGAAGCTAAGCTTAAAGAAGGCATTGCTATAGGACATCAAATCAGAAATGTGATTTGCGACTCTGCTTTTGAAGGAAAGCTAAATCAAAAGGAATTAGCAGCTTGGAAATCATTTGTGAAAGTGGTAAAAGGTTTTTAAGGCAACAAGAAGGACAAAAATTATAAAGTCCTGATAGAAGAACTTCTTAAGTCCTGCCAAGCCATGGGGTGTCGAATGTCACTCAAAATTCACTTTTTACATTCACATTTGGATTTTTTTCCAGAAAATCTTGGCATGGTTAGTGACGAACAAGAGGAAAGATTTCATCAGGACATTAGGACTCTAGAAACTCGATATCAAAGTCATTGGGAACCAGCAATGATGGGTGACTACTGCTGGTTTCTAAAGAAAGAAGATTTTACACCGCATAAAAGAAGAAAGTGACATCATCGCATCGTATTTAATTAGAGCTATGGTTTGATCTTCTACTTTGTTTAAAATATGTATATCATCTCAATTACAATAGCATTCCATGATAAATTAATGAAATTAATAATTTTAAAAAAGTGTGTTTAAAATGCTTTTTCAGTTCCTATCAATACTGGTAAGATAGTCATAACAAAAAAACTGTACGTGCTACAGCTTTAATATTATTATTTTTAAATTCTACACCGCAAAATTAGTTATAAACAGCTAATTCCATTTTTGTTAGGAAAAAAAAAAGTAAATTTTTATCGACTAGTGTTATCATCTTTACATCTACATTCTTTTTTTGTTTCTCGGAGCCTTCTTCCCATCTACGGATGGGTCAGGTCTGAATCTATTTCATCAAAATAGGGCGAACGGAAGTTTAGCAATGCTCTTTTATGTTTAAAACTCCCATTGCATTTGAACTAGCAATGAGTAGAATAAATTCTTAAATTCCGAACAGAAATAAAGCAAAATGGAAAGCATCATGAAAAGACAGCGAGATAAAATAGAACTTAAAAAAATGCCCATTTCACCCTATCACCCCTTTTACGTGTAGAATCGTCTTGTTAGCAGTCGCTCTGATTTAGCAAAACAGAAGATACATTGCTTCTCGATTTTCTGTTTTGATGTTCACTACTATTTTTCTATTTAAGTTTCACATGAAACTACTTGTAGAAGGCAGATTTAATAAAGTTGATGATGAGATTATATTTTCTATACAAATAAGTGTATACATAAAATAAAATGATTCAACCGGAACTGTATCGAAAACAGTTATTTTTGGCGGAACAAAGATCGGAACTAAACCGACAAACTTTCTTTTAGTGGAACCGGAAACAATAAAATTACGGTTCGAAGCCCTGGTTCTCTCTAATACCAAAGAGTAATGGCGAGAACCGTGTAATTCTTCAACCATACACACACACACAGAATCGACAGCAGGCGAAACGTCGAACGCGCCTGTGAATTTAAAAATAGTCTTCGATTCGAGTGGCATTTGCAGACAGAATTTCACCCAGACATCAGTAAAATTTCAAGTAGCCTTCCTTTGTGTGATCAGGTAAAAGAACAAAAAAAAATGGTAGTTCCATAAAACAGTTAATTACAAAAATGCTAATGGAACGAACGGCAAAGCGGGACATGGGGAACTGATATTTCGTTGTTCTGTTTCGTGTACTTAAAACCGATCTCGAAATTAAATTAATGATCTTGGCCGGTAGTTCTGTTAATGACTTAAGACTCATTAACGTCCTGTTAAATTTTTGGAGAGTGGAGGGAAGTGAGTAGACACCTCAAAATGCTTCGCGCTTTTAAATAAATATCAAAAAGAGCACTAGACGACATCAAAGTTCATGATTTTGATAATTATGGCTCGGTCAGTGATACGTGGATGCAAGTCTCATTAATTTTCACCCTAAAAGGGGCGGTCCTTTTTTACGTAGAAATCATGCACGAGGAGATTCAAATTCTCGTAAAAGTGTTTTGCAGGTGAAAGTAGTTCATAATAGCATATTGTCGGTGAATAGCAGATTTAGCTCCAATTTTGCATTTAACACAGTCCACTTATAAGGTGAAAAGCGTTTTAAGTTTGTCCGTCTGTCCGTTCTCTAACTGGCATAACTTGGCATTGATAGCCACATCTTGTATGTTGCTTCTAAGAAATGTGAAAAGAAAAGTAATAATTATTTCAAGTTTTTGAGAAGCGTTTTAAAACTGAAATACATTCCATTATAGATAAAACGGTAGAGATTGATACCGTTACTAATTTTACTATTAAAAAAAAATAAGACTCTTAACTCAGTTCTCTGATTTCGAGTTGAATGCTTTATATTATATTTAGATCTCATGTATGCTCTCATGATGCATGCATAAATTTAAAATGCGTAAAAATAAAGTGCCTGAAATTAAATAAGAAACCCTCAACTGTTAGAGGATGGGTTTTAAAGTATCTTTGGAAATCCAAAACATCAGCTCCTTGCTATGTGATATACTTAGTTACATGAATACTCCCTCTTTCTGATGAGCAAACACGAACACCATACCCCTATCATGGGAGACTTTACAGTACATGTTGTGCATGAAATAAACGTCGTTAAAATATGAGCTGGAACAAGATCCGCATGAATTTTATGTACCCTAAATATGTCGCACAAAAATCCGGGCTTTATGTCACTCGCGGGATTTCTCGGATGTAATATGCTCGCGCAGTAAAATAAACTAGATTTTTATGGACGGAAACAGAATTGTCCAGCATAGGTTCAATGTTAACTGCATTGTATACTTACATGTTATGTTCAGAGGAATAAGATGCTTGTAAATGGATAGAATTGCATGCTCATGTAATTGAATATCTAATTAAAGCTCTTAATTTGCTATAACAGTTTACGAGCTAAACAGATGCTGGAAATTGAGGTTTGCTTCACATTAAATTTGAGACACTATATTTTTACCGCATACCAAACAGACTTTGGAAGTTTCTGAATTCGGTTTGTCCTTCAATCCTAAATTGTCATAGATCATCATAAAGTTATATGCTTAGCTTCTTCGGAAAGAATATTGATCAATGCAAAACTAGCCTGCTGGCATTTTTCATGAATACGAAAAAAGAAAAAGAATTAAAACAAAATAGTTATATTGAAATAAGAAGAGACAGCTTCACAAAATGACAGCTGGAATAATTTAGATTTTTAACTAGTACCCATCTCAGTGCATTACTGCTTTGCAGAATTCAATCGTTCTGTTTGTGGTAGTCTCACCATTAAAAAACGGACGGAATTTTTTTAATGGTGGTTTTGTTGTTTCTAATCACCAGATATAATATTCCAATTTCCTCAAAAACTACGGTTGAAAGAGATGCAGTAATTTAAATGATTATTTATGGACTGCAAGAGAGGAAATAGATCGTGCTGAGTTTCGTCGCTCCTTATGTATCACCGTGTATGAGTTTTTAGCATAAAGAATCATGATATACAGAAAACACGATGTTCGCTGAACATTTTTTAACTCAATACATCGTCGCTATTTGAAAACTAGGTAAAGGACAGTGACGACATCTTAAAACGTTCTCTCCAATACCAAAAAATAATGATGAGAACCGTTTGATTCTTAAAAAAAAGCGACGACGTTCAAAATGTCGAACGCACCTGTGAATTTTAAAATACTCTTCGATTCAAATGACATTCGCAGACAGAATTTCGCCCACACATCAGTAAAGTTTTCAAATCTCTTTCTTTTGAGTGAGACGATTTGAAAGAACCAAAAAATGGCAGTTCCAGGTAATTACAAAGATGCTAGGTGCAAAAGTGATATTTCCTTGTTTTGTTTCGTGAATTTAACCCATTTGTGCCTGGATATTTTTGCGACTTTCTTCGATTTTTACTGATAACAGAAATAACAGATCAATTTCTGATGTCAACTTCTTGAACAAGGGATGATTTCTTTTAAAATCCTTATGCATAAAAATCGAAATATAAACATCCTACCGGGTCATGTTAAAATATTTTGTAGAGTTGAGGCTCAATACTCATGAATAAAGGCTAGGAAAAATAAATAACGTTTTCGACTAATAGCGAAAATGCCGTCCCAAAATAGGGACACTAGGCATAAATGGGTTAAAACACATTTCGAGATTAAATTAATGATCTTGGCTCATAGTTCTGGTAATGACTTAAGACTCATTATCGTCCTCTTATATTTCTGCGAAGGGTGAGGGTGAGAAGACACGCTGAAATTCCTCGCGCTTTTAGATATCAAATGAGAACGAAGCGACATCAAAGTTCAGAATTTTGATAATTATATCTCTGCAAGTGATATGTGTGTGCAAGTTTCATCAATTTTCACGCTAAAAGGGGCGGTTATTTTCCTCGCTGAAATCACGCACAGGTAAATTCAAATTCGCCTATAAAAGTGTTTTCGAAGTTAAAGTAGTAAACAGTAGCAAATTGTCCGTGAATAGCACATTTAGCTCTAATTTTTTTAACGCTCTATAACTATAAGTTGAAAAGCGCTTTAAGTTTGTCTGTCTGTCCGTGATTTAAATGCACCGATTGCAAAGGCCTGGTTGTTACTTCTAACAAAATCAAAAAAAGTATTTAAATAAGCTAGAAATAATGAACTTTAAATCACACTTTCATGATGACAGCGTGAAAATGATTTTTAACAAGTACTTGCCTTAGTGAATCAAATCTTTTGAGAATGGAATAGTTTTGTAGGTATGGAAACGGGCAGTAAAATTTTCATTTTAACACGGAGTAATACGTTACGCTTTTCTTTCTCAATTCTTTTTAGATCACTCTGGATCGTAGCGATAGAGTTGCATTTTTTAACACGCTTTTATTAGCTTCACCTGGATGTTTGGATGCTTGTATGTTTGTATGTTTGTAACCGACTCCTTTAGACTCGATTTTGAGCCACTTTAAACGGTCAGATTTAATTTAAGCTTTGCAGATTTATCAAGGACCGATGACAATACAATAATTGGATAAGTTTATCCCATTATCCTGATTAGGATCGTCAGGATGAGTCATTTTCTTAGAGATCCTTTGCGTGAGAGCGAGAGAGAGGGAGTAAGCGCGCGGTCTACGCATGCGTACCATTTCGGCACTCGGCTCTGAGCAATGGAGTAGAACCTCTTTCGCTATTGGTAACTGTATTCAGTGGTATGTTTGGGTAGTTACGTTTTTGAAATCCAGATGGCAGTGATACTTTGTGTGAGAGCGAGATACTTTCGAGATACTTTGTGTGAGAGCGAGAGAGATGGAGTAAGCGCGCGGTCTACGCATGCGTACCATTTCGGCACTCGGCTCTGCACAATGGAGTAGAACCTCTTTCGCTATTGGTAACTGTATTCAATGGTATGTTTGGGTAGTTACGTTTTTGAAATCCAGATGGCAGTGATACTTTGTGTGAGAGCGAGATACTTTCGAGATACTTTGTGTGAGAGCGAGAGAGATGGAGTAAGCGCGCGGTCTACGCATGCGTACCATTTCGGCACTCGGCTCTGCACAATGGAGTAGAACCTCTTTCGCTATTGGTAACTGTATTCAATGGTATGTTTGGGTAGTTACGTTTTTGAAATCCAGATGGCAGTGATACTTTGTGTGAGAGCGAGATACTTTCGAGATACTTTGTGTGAGAGCGAGAGAGATGGAGTAAGCGCGCGGTCTACGCATGCGTACCATTTCGGCACTCGGCTCTGCACAATGGAGTAGAACCTCTTTCGCTATTGGTAACTGTATTCAATGGTATGTTTGGGTAGTTACGTTTTTGAAATCCAGATGGCAAATCTAAAAAGTTTACCTCAATATTGTATATTATTATGTGCTCCATGTGACTGTGAAGAATTTGATCATTTTTACTTTCCGAACATGTACCGTGTAAGGAAAGTATTGTAATCATGAAAAAATTCGACTTCGAGATTTTGGTGTTTTTACACGTTTTGAGGGCTTCTGAATCCATTTATGCTATTTTTACGAGATGTATGTATGTATGTGTGTGTGTGTGTATGTGTGTGTGTGTGTATGTGAGTGAACACGATAGCTCCTGAACGGAGCATTCGATTGAGCTCAAATTCGATATATATGTCATAAACCACCGTCGCAAGACCGGTATTGATTTGGGTGTGTATAGGACTTATAGTTTTTCTACAGGGCTACGACCAAGATTTCTTTTGCATGATGGCCTATGGGGGGAATTTCTTGAAAGTGCGCTAGCGTTTAAACGGTAGATTCGATTGAGCTCAAATTGGGTATATATGTTATAAACCACCGTTGCAAGACCGGTATTGATTTTGGTGTGTATAGGACTTATAGTTTTTCTACAGGGCTACGACAAAACTTTCTTTTATGTTATGGCCTATGGGGGGAATTTCTTGAAAGTGCGCTAGCGTTTAAACGATACATTCGATTGAGCTCAAATTCGGTATACATGTTACAAACCACCATCCTAAGACCGGTATTGATTTGGGTGTGTATAGGACTCATAGTTCTCCTACAGGGCTACGACAAATCTTTCTTTTATGTTATGGCATAATGGCATATCGGTAGAAATTCTTGAAAGTGCGCAAGCGTTGAAACGGTGCATTCGATTGAGTTTCAATTTGGTATATATGTTTGAATGATTCATCGATTAAAATTTATTTAAGTGCTTGGTAATGATCTTAATCGTAAGTGTTCGGAAAGTCGAGTGGAGTCACTCCAGATTTTTTATGTTAAAACACTATATAACATTTACAAAATATGTGATAAAAACAAAGGATTTTAAGCACTCATTAATTCAATGTGCTTTTTATTTCAATAATAAGGAAGCCTTGATTACACCATTTAGAAATATTTTCTCTAATTCCGAGGAGTAATGACGAGAACCGTGTAATTCTTCAACAAAAAAAAAATTAAAAAAATCGACAACAGGCGAAACGTCGAACGCACCTGTGAATTTTAAAATTCTCCCAGATTCGAATGACATTCGCAGACAGAATTCCGTCCAGACATCAGTAAAATTTCAACTCTCCTTCCTTTGAGCGAGCCGATTTAAAAGAACAAAAAAAAAAAAAATGGTATAGTTCCATAAAACAGGTAATTACAAAAATGCTAATGGAACGAACGGAAAATCCGGGACATGCAAAAGTGATATTTCCTTGTTTTGTTTCGTGCTCTTAAAACTCGTGTCGAGATTAAATTAATGATCTTGGCTCATAGTTCTGGTAATGACTTAACACTCATTAACGCCTTCTTATATTTTTGCGAAGGGGGGGTGGTGAGAAGACATGCCGAAATTTTTCGCGCTTTTAAACAGATATCAAAGGAGCACGAGACGACATCGAAGTTCAGAATTTTGATAATTATGGCTCCGGTAAGTGATATGTGTGTGCATGTCTCATCAATTTTTACCCTGAAAATGGAGTCTATTTTTCTCTCGGAATCATGCACAGATAGATTAGAATTTGCGTATAAAATTATTTTCCAGGTGAAAATAGTATACAGTAGCAAATTATCTGTGAATAACGTATTTAGTTATAATTTTTGAACGTTCTGTAATTATAAGATCAAAAGCGTTTAAAGTGTGTCTGTCTGTCCGTGCTCTAACTGCCGTAAATTGGCACCGATTGCCACGGCCTGGCTGTTACTTCTAACAAAAGGGAAATAAAATGTGTTAATAAAATAGATATACTACAATGGAAATACACAGTTTTAATAATGACACCGTGAATATGATCTTTAACAAGTACATGCCGCAGCGTATCACACTTTTCAGAATAGAATATTCTTGTCTGTGGTGATCCGATTTTAGGAAACGGACAGAAAAAGTTTTTTTTTTTTTTTCGTCGGGATAAAAATTAACCTACGTGTTAATCTAGGTCTAAATTCCATTCAAATCTGCTTAGCTGTGTCAGCACACAGCAAGAATAGCAAACATACAAACAGACAAACTTTCGCATTTATAATATTATTTGGATTTTCAACGAATTTATTTGCGTTAATGTATAAGCATGGAAAATGTATTAGCATGGATGATTTTTCGGCAGTTTTTCATCAAAATTTTTTGACCGAAATTCTTTCGATGAAAATTCTGGTATGAATTCATTGAAATGAATGAAGTATAATTTGTGTATACAGTCTGCGCCAAAAATATAATGACAAGCTCTCAGAGATGCAGTGTACATAGTACACATCCAAAATCACTCAGCAATGTTGGCTCAAAAAATTTCGTTTTCATCTACCCTTTGATAATCCCTTTGAGATAAATGTTGAAGTGCTCGCCTAATTTCTTAACTGAGTTTCATAAACGATGGCTTTTTTCCGAGATTTTCATCAAGGAAATGAAACGGAATTGTTAAATTATTAATTTTAGTCACATGCTTTATGCGAAAGATCCATTAGTTTTTGAAAAACCAATGGGGGGAAGGGAGACAGGCAAGGTTAGGGATACGAAAGTTTAATCCAAAGATTTGCCCGCATTGAATCGCTCAATAAAAATACCATTTATTTTTCATCTATCTATTGCAATTTATCATTTATAACAAATCTTTATCCATAAATTGAAGAACACTCTGGCTTATAGACAAGATAATTACTTACGCTTACAATCTAGGTAAACTCTATCAATTACAACCTAGAAAATAAATGTACCGCGTGCACTCGAATAACTTCGGATTGCATATGCACCTATAATCCATTAGTGCCCTACTTTTTTCGGTACATTCTTCAATTTATGTTGATGCCAGAAGTGATAAATGAATTTCTACATTTGCGTGGCATGAAGAATGCAATTCTATTTATAAAAGTATGAATAAGACACTGAAGTATTCTGATTTTACTTTTATCGCTGAGTATTTTGTAGAAATCAGATTTATTATTCGAGAAATTAAAACATGAAAAAAAATTAAACTTAAATGTTTTTTGAGACTTACAAATTTTATGATAATCTAAAAATTCACTAACCTCCAAAAGTTAAGGAATAACATGTTTTTGGAAGCTCAACAATAAAATAAATGACACTGGCAGTAAAATTTATAGTTTATAAAAATGATATAAATGAACTTTATGCAAATTTATACGAAGACGATTACTTCCTCCTTTTTTATAGAAAAGAACTTGCATATTGAGTGAGAGAAAAATAACGCAAATATAATTATTTCGTAACTACGCTTGTAACTTTTGTTGATTTACAGCTTTTCCTAGCAGATTCGTTGACAATAGGCAGTAGGGTCTAGCAATGTCCTAGAGGAGCCGTTTGCCCGATTCGTAAAGGTGGCGGGCTATCAGGTGGACGGAAATGGGGGCGAACACAGGCTAAAGGCGATGCGTACCCTGAAGGGGCTTGAAGGGACTTTTTCAATGGTCAATCGGCAAGTACAGGACGTAAATTTTAAAGACACCAGGAAGCGGCTTGACATCTCTGTTACATTCGTCTCCATCCTACTCTTTTGCAAAAATTTGGCCGAAACATTTGACGACGGTTCTGTATTGTAACCACGCCTGGGTGACAAATTTCAGCGTTCCACGTGTCACCCAACAAAGAATTATTGGTTATCATTTGTCATTCTGCGGTTTTTAACCCGTAAGCAGGCGCGCTGGGGTAAATTTCACCCCAGTGACATTTTTTCTTCGTAAAATGGGAGAAATTTTTTGAGAATAAGTTTGCCCCGTCTTCTACCTTTCAAGGTCAAGGTCTAGTTGGGGTGGGTGAAGGAATTTCGTTTCTTTGTTATCTGGAAGGGAAAAAAATTCCACTTTGGGATTAAACACTCCCGCGCGACTAACAACGTTTCATTACGTTTTTAACGTAAACTAAGTATAAACTAAATGTAAATTAACTATAAATGGACGTTACACTACTGGTATGTATTGATAAAAGGCTATTAAATGAAATTAATATCCTATTAATAAAGTAATTAGTGTTTTTAGGTATAAAGCATATCCTATGAAATTTTCTTCTCAGAAAGCATGATATTTAAAGGAACGCTAGAAAATCTCTTAATAAATATGAAAAGCAAGATTTCTTCCCATGAAACGTAATAGAACTGATGTATTTTACGTTATAAGTCCAAAAATTTGTTTTCCAAACGTTTTTAGTCAAAAATATAAAGAAGACAAAATGGGGTAAGATTGACCCCATGCGAGTGCTTACGTTACAAAAGTAGACGCGCCTGCTTACGGGTTAAGGCGGTGTAGTACAAAGGATGAGCTGCGAAAGACTTGCTCCCGCAATACGGAAAGTTGATGCTTAAAAAATACATTGACTTGCTATGGAAACAAATCCCGTAAACGCGCAATGCACGCCATCCTTAATGCTGATAGACGTTTTATTTGTGCTTCGCAATGTGATACATAGTCCTTGGAATCAGTATCAAGCCGAAGCTTCTGTGTTCTGAAGAGAACACGTTTCCTGGACTAGACGACGATAGGTTTCTGTACTCTTTACAGACAAGTCCATACTCACACATGAGAGTGAGTCAGGACGTCTGCTGATCTGGAGGGAACAAAGCACCAGAGATACCACCCATCCAACACTGTTGAAAGACACAGTTACGGAGGTGGTGGAATCATGGTTTGGGCAGGGATCTCACTCGGTGGTCACACTGACCAGCATGTGTTCCAGAGAGGAACTCTTGACTGGTGTGAGATATCGGGATGAGATCCTTTATACATACGTCCGCCCATATGCTGGCAATGATTTCGTTCTGATGGATGATAATGCACGACCTCACAGAGCTGTAGTTGTTGAGCAATATCTTGAGGGTCTTAGCTTGGAGAGAATGGAATAGCCAGTTCCATCTCCAGTTCCGAATCCGATAGAGCATATTTGAGACTATCTTGGTAGGCAGGTTGCAGCTTTAAGTCCACTTCCAAGGGCTTTAGGAGGGCTGGAACTCCGCCTGGTCACTTTCCATTTCAGTAACAGACAACTTAATGGGCAGCATGGCAAGTCGATGCCGCCAATGAATTCAAGCTGGGTGGGCGTATCCCTATTTAGAACTGATTTTTTGTTATGTTTCTATGGGATTTTACCGCATAAAACTGTGATATAATATTTTTTCGAAGAATGGACTTTTCCAGCGAGATTGCTTTTTTTTCTTGTAAATCTTTTTGCGTTTCCCTTATGTAATGTTCTATGTTGCAGTCAATACATAACTGTTGACGTCTTCTGGACGTTAATAGACGTTCAGAGAACCTGTGTGTGTTTGCTGGGATTCTAAATATCCCGACCAGACACCACTATGAAGTATAATTCATTTATTTATGGTTACACTCTCCAGCGTCTTATATATAATAGCAGGAAAGAAACACCGTATGTTTTTTTGCTTCACTTAGAGCGCATATATCCATATTCTTTTAGTTTAAAACAAGAAACATTAAGTGAAATATCTTGTACGTTTCAATTTTTTTAATACTAGGCTCTTATGCATTTTTTTTGCAGACTCCGAACATCAAGCGAAGAAGAAAATTTATAAACTGTTCTGATATCCATAGATATTCAAAGTATATTATATAATCTTGAAAAATCGAAGTAAGTAGCATTTTCTGCCTATTATCTTACAGAGCTCTTGGTAAAAAATGGGTTTCTTTTTCTACGTGTTCACAGTGAATTTGAAAATATCTATTCAAATATTTTGATACTTTTATGTGTTTTTAAATGTAGAATCGGGAAAAAAGATGTTAGATTTTTTTAATTTTAATAGGATTTCCAAAAATATGTAACTTATTTTTTAGTAGACTTATTGAAATAGAATTGTAATATATATAATTATTATATTTTTAATTTTAGCAGGCTTTCTCTCTCTAAATAGCTCTTCGTGTTCACTCAAGGCCGCTGTTCCTTGTTTATAAAGCAGGCTCAGTATAACAGTTAAAGCTACTGTTGTTTTGAAAATATTATTTACTATAGAAGGGGGTAAACAATAATTTTATTTACATACATTTAAGAAGTAAGCCTTGTAATAACTTTATTGAATAGAGGATATATGATTGTTTCATGAAAAGCTGAATAACGCGTTTGAAAGCTATTCCAGCCGCAGCAAAGCAAAGATTTTTGTTTCATAACTTTTTGTTTGTTGAAGATTTGGTGACAATCCCCTCAAGAAGTGAATATTTCAAATAATTAATCTAACTGTTCTAAAAGGGTAGCAGGGTAGCAAAACATAAAGGCTCCTGTGAACAATATTCCCTGAGCAGTTATTCAATCTAAAAATCTAATAATAATTTAACCCTTTAAGGCGCAGTGATCCCGCTCTGGGAACACCAAACACTGACGTTTTGACTGCTGCCAGTCACGAAGAATAGATTTGATTTCTATAAAAATAGTTCCGGGTGACATAGCTCCACGAGAATCCTTTACTTTTTAGCACGTCATTTCCCGTAAAAAAAAGGGTCACGATTATTTTTAACAGCACTGACATCTGCTGAAAAATGGAAGAATGCGAAGAACAGCTGGATAGATTGCCCAATGCTGAAAAAAGGGCAGCCGTTGCCATCGCTCGACTTAACTACCAGCAAGATGGCGGAAGATCGAAACGTTCATCGCGTCCCACAGATCTAGAGACCCTTTTTTGACGCAGTTGGCTGTGCTCGCACAGCCAACTGCGTCAAAAAAGGGTCTCTAGATCTGTGGGACGCGATGAACGTTTCGATCTTCCGCCATCTTGCTGGTAGTTAAGTCGAGCGATGGCAACGGCTGCCCTTTTTTCAGCAGGGAAAGGGGTGCGCCTCAAACTGTTAACACCTACTTAATTAGTAATGTTACATTCTTTCACTTTTAAACAAATAAATAAATAAATAAATAAAAATAAAAATGCAACCGCTCGATACCATTTACACTCCGTTTAAACTTAATACTTATATTTTTCGCAATTTCAAAAAAGGAAAATCCGGATAAAAGATCTTTTCTATTTCAGTACATGTAAACTTTGAAAAAGTAACGTGCTGTTTAGATTTGGGATTTTTGAAGGCATACGAACACATATACACACAAAAGAATCTTTCTATAAACTGTTTCGTATGTCGTACAAAAATGTAAAGTAGATTATGTAAGCTTTAAAAAATTGAAGCAAATAGTATTTTCTCCACGGTACACAACCTAACGCACACTTTCAAGTTAAAAGGAAGAAAGTTTCTTTTTTGCTGTTAAGTTCACTGCAAAATAAGCTTTAGTGTTTTCATATTTTATATGATTTTTGAAGTACAAAAATAAGTAAAATAGAACGAAATTTGACTTTCTACTGGATGCACATAAAAGAAGACCTAGACTTCGAAGAGCAGCATAGAGCTAAAAAAGTTACACTAGTTTGGATTGAAAGACCATTAAAACTTTTTTTTGTGATTATTATACTATCGATATACAGTGTTGTATATTCATATAGTGATTCTTGATTATGAAAAAGTCTAAATCAAAATTAATCTCGCCTCACCATGGCACAGTGGTTATGCCACTGAAAATAGTAGATGGCCGAAGTGTGAAGGTCCCGGATTCGGGTCCCATCGCGCGGCTGTCGATCTAACGGTCTGGAGTTTTGGTAGGTTTTTCTCCAGATGTAACGTGAATACGCGTTAGAACCCCTTTGAAAGTCCTCCTACCAAGGCACCTGTGATGAAGATCACATATCTAATAACATAACTCATTTACTTTGGATTTCTTTAATGTAATCTATCCAAAATTCAAGAATTCTAAATCAGTTCTGTTCTCATATTTTCTGCCATTTCGGCTTTTAAATCTGTATATTTACTCTTCCTTGTATGCACTATTCTTTTTGTTCTTAATTGTTTCGTCTCTTCCGACCGGTGTGCTAAAAATAGATGATATTGCGTCCGTTTGCAAAATCAACGGCCTTTTTGAGTTTCCTCTTGGCATCCTGCTGGCGTCAGTTATTGAGTTGCTCCCCCTTCGACGACTTTAAAATTATTGGCTCGCGATTACGTCATTGTAATTTTATTGGATTAACTGTTAGGGTTGCTCTGGAATGGGCGCTATTAATCTCAGCCAAGTTATTGTTCTCGCCAATGTGTCATTCTGTGCTGGAGTAATTTTTAAGGCATTCCACCTTAATTTCACTGTCCATATAGGACGTAGTTTTATTTTCGCTGAGCCACCACCGCCCGTTATAATAATGTTTCAATAGTATCTTTTAAATAAATATTTTTAAGCATTCGATGTCTTTTTCTTTACTGCAACTAAGTGCATATAACTAGTGCATTAAAACAGCCCATCCAAATAACCTTTACAGCACCCCATCCTTGGCAGATTGCCCTAGTGTAGCGTTGCCATAATCCCACACAACACAAAGTTAATCTCAGAGTTTAATTAATGAAGAAAATAATTAAACACCATGCACATTAAGTGTTGTGGAATCTTGTGGTGAGCAAGCAGCTAGTAGGTTCATATTTGAGGCTGTTGCAGCACGTACCAGGCACGTAGCCAGGAAAAAGTTTCGGGGGGGGGGATATGCGCCTGGAAAAAATTTCGGGGCGGGGGATATGAACTTATATGTGTATAAATAAACGGAATTTCATCACTAATCCAAAAATTTCGGGGGGGATATATCCCGATATCCCCCCCCTGGCTACGCCCCTGGCACGTACAGTACTAAAACATAATTTTTTTTAAACTTTATTGTTGAAATATATTAAGACCGAATTTTACTGTTAAGCTGCCATTCATAGAAAAATTGCTACTGTGCATGCACTACTTTCCCCTGCAAAACGCTTTTATACGCGAGTTCAAATTTACCTGCGCGTGAAATCCGCGAGAAAAATAACCGCCTCTTTTAGCGTGAAAATTAAGGAGACTTGCACACACACATATCACTTACCGAGCCATAATTATCATAATCATGAACTTTGATGTCGTCTCGCGATCCTTTTGATATCTATTTAAAAGCGCGAAGAATTTTGGCATGTCTTCCCCCCCCCTCACCTCCAAAAATATAACAGAACGTTAATGAGTTCTTAAGTCATTACCAGAACTACGCGCCGAGATCATTAATTTAATCTCGAGATCAGTTTCGAGTACAAGAAACAGAACAAGGAAATATCACTTATCCACGTCCCGATTAGTCGTTCGTTCGATTTGCATTTTTGTAATTACCTGTTTTATGGAACTATACCATTTTTTTTTTTTGGTTCTTTTAACTCGGCTCCACTCAAAGGAAAGAGAGTTGAAATTTTACTGATATCTGGGCGAAATTCTGTCTGCGAATGTCATCGAATCGGCGAGTATTTTAAAATTCACAGGTGTGTTCGACATTGAGCCTGTTGTTGCTTTTTCTTTAGTTTCTCGTAGGAGAATTAAACGGTTCTCGCCATTGTTCCTTGGTATTAGAGTGAACGTTTTAAGATGATGTAATGGTTCCTTATTTATTATTCAGATTGAGAGGATATATCGCATTAATAGATGCTCTACATTTATCGTGCTTTCTTTTTGTGTTATGATTCTTGAATGTTAACCCTTTGAGGCGCGTCCCTTTCCCAATGCTGAAAAAAGGGCAGCTGTTGCCATCGCTCGACTTAATGACCTGCAAGATGGCGGACGATCGAAACGTTCATCGCGTGCCACAGATCTGGAGACCCTTTTTCGACGACAGCTGGCTGTGCCGCACAGACATCATAATATATAAGTACGTATATATTATGATTTATTCATTAAAATGCTTAATTTATGTCTAACTAACTCACCAAAAAGTCTTAAGTGATAAAAAATTGATTAAAAACAACCCTACGATTTGGCTTACCAAACAAGTCTACAAAAAGATTTTGACTTAAGATACGGCCAAGTTTAATACAGTAATAAGCTACAACAGTTAGATTGGCAAATAGAAATACTATAAATATATTGAAATTATAACTGAGAAGTTTAATGTAAAAAGTAAGTAGTTTGCCCTTGCGGGTGTTTGCAATAAAAAGTACTATCTTGCAGTAAAAATAAATTTATTTCGATTGGTTCTTACCTTTCGTTTTCTTAACTATTTCAAATATTTCAGATTAGCGTTTTTTAGATTAAATATCTCTATTAAAAGAAATTCTCTTGCACTAAATCCATCAAAATGAAATTTCAGTTAAACGGATTTTTAGGAATAAGAAACTTGATCTTCGGTTACTTGAATTTTGTTAGAATGAGATTTCACTGCTTATTTAAAAATTCCTGAGGAACGGCAATCTAAAATTCAGTTGTGATGGATAAGCTCAAATTAAGAAGCGGTGCAAAAAAATTCACTAGAACTTTCACTATTGGTGGTCTGAAATTTTTCCCCCGTGAAATTTCAAGTTCTTTATGGGATTGTTATTGGTAATTTGGCTTTAAAAATTTTAGGCTAGCTCATTATTTCAAAGCTTGGATATCAATTTTTTAAAACATAATATCTCCAAAAGTGAAGCAACGTCTGCTTTATCCATTGCTTGATTGGGCAAGTGCCGGACAGTGTATGCTGAAGTTAGTTGGCGCACTTAAACCTTTCGCGGGCGGTGGCAAAACCTTTTATCCACCTATTTATACATGACAAATTTCAGAAACATTAGTTAATTTTCCTATGTCGATTTACTAGATAATAATGAAATTTTCACACAATGATGAAAGGAGATAAAGTGCCATCCCTATTTCTAAAAATGTGATAGATATTTAACGGAAAAATTATCCAATTTTATTAAATTGATATCAGAAATTTAACTATTAGTCCAGGTATCTGCAAAAACGAGAAAATAGAAGCGAAGTTCTTGTGGCTGAAAGGGTTAATATCCGTCGTGGCTCCAAAGTCCTCCATTTTAAAACGAAACCACAGTGGGGGTCGATTCAGGTGCTAGTTCTCTCCTATGCAATAAATTAAAAATCTGGCGATTACCTATCGAGGGCAACGTTGGCGTGCCTACCAGAAACCTCCTAATAGACCTAGGAATTAAATCAACAGCATCTCCGGTCCTCACAGAGGTCAAGCCTATAATCAGCAGCTCACCCGGCCATCGGAAATAAACTTTCAGAATGACCCTCGTTTTTTTACGTTAAAATCAATACAGTTATTTACAGTGGATGTTTACGATTATTTTAATATAAATAAATTACACTTTTTTATAAGAATGCGTAAGCTATCATGATATTTAAAATTGTACAACTTAAAATTTATTCTCGATAACACAACAAAAAATTAATATTATATTATCAGAAATTATATACACTTTCTTGAAACTCAGATCTCCACCGTACATTTTTTTTCTTCCCAGGATGAGTTCCAAATTTTGGATCGTAGTTCAGAAGCATTTAAAAAGAAATAGAGGCACTAAATTGAGTGACATTTGCAAGGAAAAACATTTAATTTTACTCGCTGCAAGACAGTGTACTTTCCACAATTCTAATTTGATAGTCTTTAATTAAAATTAAATTTCTTTTGTTTTTCACTGATCTACTTAACGTCTTTTTATTTAAAAAGTTCTTTTAAAAAAGAAATAAATAAAATGTATTTCTTAATATCATTATAAGAAAATGCCTTTTGAAAATTAGTTTCTATTACGTGAGTAATTATATAAAAAAAAACAGATTTTATTCAAAAAAGATATACTAAACACAGATTTTTATCTTATTCTGATGTTAAATAAATTTGAATAAAAGAGAAGTACTTTCTTTAATTAATGAAATTGATACTACAAAAAAGCAAACGAATAAGATTAACAGGAAATGTTGAAAAAAAAGTCGATTTTTTTTTACCTATAAGCGCAACGGATATCATTTGATAATTGTAAAAACTAGAAACAAATTACTTTTTAACTAAACTTTATTTTGTATTTTGCCACAAGTTTAACTTTCATTTAATTAAATGTTTTTTAATGATGATGAGGAAGGTGAATTTAATTAATAAGACCATGCATTGATGAATAAGATGCGCATATGAAATGGTCAAACATCTGCTGTGCTGTTTGGTTAGTCTTACGTCGAAAACATTTGAGATTTTATTAAAGCTGTGAAAAGAACTTTAAATGAATTTAACATTAAAAAAAAGGCTAAATTGAGTGCAGAATTTTAAACTATTCGACATGTCTCCTTATATGCTACACTGCATACTGCGATAAATGAGAAAGCAGCTTTACTTTCTGAAAATATTTGATGCGAAAGTGCACTATTTTTTTTTTAAATGTGACAAATTTATCAAAGTATTTAGATTTTTCGAATATTTTTCTAAAACATTTTTAACAGATAGGTATTTACTGTTTCTTGAAATCCATAGCATAGTTACTAAAGAAACCTCTTAAAAGTTTTCAAGTTCAACACTTCATGAGTTTATTTGAAGTCAACATTAACCCTTTCGCGACGGGAAGCGCAAACGCGCGCTTATCGCTGAGGCCGGCAGTCTCTTTCGCAAATGTCTGTCCAGGGCCGGAGAGTTTTTCGCGATTAAGCCTAAATCCATGAACAGAACAATCAGAATATATTATAGTGTCACTATCACTACTATCCGAATCTGCTTCAGAATCAATATCTCATAATTTCCAATAATTTGCGCCATTTCTGCTATTTCAAGCTCTAACACTTTCGAAGCTTCGACATTCTAACTGTAAAATGAGAAAAAATCCACGTCTACTAGATCTAATTATCCACTAAAAACTGAACTGCAAACCGTAATACCCAACGCTGTAGCGAAAATAAAACTCCCTGCTTACTATAAAGAAATACCACGTACGAATTTATAGAGCCGTCATAAAGTATACCATTCAGAAACATTCCTTTCAACTTACGTTTATATTATCAAAAACCACGTGTATGTGAGTCATGCTACTCCCATTCTGAGTAGTAGATCAAATCTACTTGTATCTGTAACCGCATGGACATACAATGCCATCTTGTGCCAAAAGTTATAGTTTTTAAAACTTTCCAGGACACTGGCACAACTGTGTGACGGCCGGGGGTGAACGAGGAAACGCTCTGGCACGCCAGCGTGTCGGACGGGAACTGAGTACGTTTCTTACTGGCACGTATACGTGACAGTCGGCGCGCAAAGGTTAAACTTTCCTTTTATCTCGGGAATTCATGATATCTCATCCAATCACCTACTCAAGCGTAACGTATCCATCGCTAATTTCGCCGAATTATGACAAAGCACGAAAATTCCAGGTAAAATAAGCAAAGCACCGTGCCGAGATCACTCAAACAATGAACAGCAATAAACCAATTAATTGAGTCAATTTGTATATGTTTGCTACTGAGAGTAGATATCCCGTTCTGTCCACTGCATTAGCCTGAAAATTGAGCCATTCTAAGCCGTATTTAGCTCGTTTTATAAAAAAGCCTGCATTTAAGTGCTGTGTGTAAAATTCTTCATTGCTGAGTCATGAGGCAATGTTTACGTATTCCCTCGTAATTTTCCATTCCATTGTTGCCTATGGAAGGGTTTTATTTTGCGTGAGGAATTCAGCATTTGTGAAAGCTTCTGTACTAGGCGGACTCTGACAAGCACGCTACTGTCTGATTGTGCTTGTGATTTTTGAACAGCTGACGATTGTTCGACGAAGTTCTAGAAGCAATAAGGTTCGTGTTCCATCCTGACAAGTGGACTCTTTAGAGAACTTTCTACACCTACTGCACTTTAGAACGACGAACCCAAGAAACTACCAGAGTTTTCTGCAACAATATTCCTGCGGAACATCCCAGACAGCACATAAGCTTGGATCAAGCTTGACATTTCTTTGAATTTGACGTATTAATACAAGCTTGACATTTTAATCCATTAGCTTGATTATTGCTATCGCGCTGATGGCGCCATCTGTCGCTGTAGGCGAGAAGGAGAATGGACATTGAAAAGTGTAGCGTTTTCTCAAATTGGTCATAAATAAAGAAAAGATATTAAAAGCTGTGTTTTATTTTATTATCACACAAAACCTGGACATTAGAACACGCAAGGGGAAGGAATGAATGGGATAAGCCCCTCTGAAGTGTAACACGAGGGGAGTTTTAGTTTTATTTACATCTAATTAACATTAGTAATTCCATTAACTAATTAATTAGCTCTAAAAATAAATTTGAATATAATTAACACAATTTAGTTAGTTAATATACTTCACTTTATGGGTGGTAGAAAGAGGCGGTTTCCGGCCGCTACAAAATAATTTATCATCAGTCATAAATATACTTGACCATAGAATTAAAAAAAAAAGATTCTATATTTCCAAATATGGAAATTCTTCAAAATAAAATACAAGTATACTACGACATTGATTTCAAAATCAGTCGTTTGTCTCGATTTTAGCCAGTATTGCCCAACAGCATGAGTGTCGCGATATTGAAAGTTTTAAAACGTGTGCTGCTGATAAGTTACCTGAGTTACCTGAGTATACTTGTAGTGCATGCAAAACACTCGATCAGCCTATCCCTATCAACTTCTTAATTTTGACTACGTGTGCCAAAAAACGGAAATTCTGCGAGCGAAAACAAAATTAGACTAAACTAACAGACTGATGGGACCTCGGGGATTTAAAATTTCTCAAGGAATAAACTACTCCCCAGAGTATATTTTTGGATAACACCTATTAAACCTATCCCTCTGCCCTTCAAAATGGGTAGCGAAGCCGAAACCGGTCTTCTATATCAAATTTTGTGCTGGTGCTCTTATACGCTGCTTTTTTATGCTTACTTAAGGACCAGACAATTTAAGACTAAAAACCAGACAGTCAGAAATAAAATTAAATAAAGGAAATAAAATATTAAGTGAACAAAATAATAAAAGCATAAGGCTAACGTAAAATACGGCCAAAGGGCCCGCCCTCTAATACCCCCCCCTTGTTTTTCTCGTGCTTTTCATTTGCTCTTAAAATACCAAATAAACGCCCCCTTAAGGTGGATTCACACTGGCCGGAGACTTGCAGTGACTAAGCGTATGGTCGTGGGTTTGATTCCCGCTCATACCCTCTTTGTAAAAATATGCCTTTATCTGTGTTAGTAAAAACTTCCATTGTGATATAGCAGATGTCACCCATGACATCATGTCACATGCCAGCGAAGTGTGACGTCAGAACAATGCTCTCTGCTTTGCTTCGCTGAGTGACGTCATCGCAGCGTCTTAGCTATTCGAACCGGATAGTATGAATCCAGCTTCACTTGTGGGTGTAGGGGGGGGGCGCTTGAACGGTATATTTTCTCGATTTTTACCGCTTCTCCCATAGATAACGATTTTCCTTGAAGATTGGGAGGGGGAGCGCTTTTCCGGCAATAATAAATAAACAAGGAACAAGAAATAGAACAATAAACGTACAATATTTTTCTATTCACACAAAGCGTCATCAATTAAGATTCAGAAATAAAATCAGCGCCAAAATTAAAACCCGTCACTCTTATATATTCTCTGCTTAACAATGTTAAAAGAAAATTCAAAAAGCCCTGATTGATTATATAACGTCCTTTTAAGTAGAGTCATTCTGTGACAGACATTTAAACTAGGTAGTCACATCTTTTTAAAGAGCAAAAAAGGCTGAAATACCTCTTGACTTACTATTAAAAGGACATTAAAAAGAAGTTAAATCCCTTTAAAGCCTCTTAATGTATCGAAATGCTTGTAAAAAAGGAGCCCTAGAGAGCTCATGAATTTTCCGAAAAATTCATTTGTGTTAAGCTAATTTTTTCGGTGTCAACTCTTCAGTTTAAAACGGTTTTCATGTCCTAGCCGAGAAGGAAAAAAAAAAAAAAAGGTTAAAGAATTCTTGAGATATTTTAAGAGATGTATGATGATTTTTATTCATGTTTTGTTAAAAGTCAGGACACAGTGCTTGAGGTGTACAAAAACAGCTATAAAGAGGTTTTTCAAATAGCTTTAATTACGGACGCTAAAAGGAAGCATTGTGATTTTGTGATGATCCAGGGGGGAGTTTAGTTAGTGGATTTTGCATGTGAGATTCAAATGTTATGTTTTATCATGTATTTGGTAATTTAATTGCGCTACTTTGAACACTTACCAACAAAATTGAGAAGTGCTTATGATTTCAGTTTGTCTGTCGGTACGTCCATTCTCCACTGTAATAAATGTATCCATTACTACGAAATTAACAAATGCTATTGGAATGTACTGTATGTAACACGTACCCCACTGAAAATAGTAATTGTCCCGTTAATTGTTCTTTCGCTGGAGCCCTCAAAATAATTCCATTGCATAACATTCTATCACATTGTTCAAAGTATATTTTTGAGACATACGTCAATTAAAAAAAAATTACAAACGCTGTTATACATTAAAAAATAATGCTGTCATTGAAAAAAGTACGTGTTCCTTTTACAGTACTTCTACAGGCTCACTCAAAAGAATTCCAATACTTTATGGTCTATGTCAGTTTAGAGACATTCCTTCATTTCAGAAACGAAGCCGCTGGCATTAGACGTTTATAGCAGCTTACAAAATTTAAAGAATAAAGGAATAACATTTGTACTTCTTTAAGGAGGTCACACAAAATAATACTGATTGTACCGACCACTGCCTCAGATGGCTAAAGTGTGAATGTCAAGGGTTCTGGTCAACCAAGTAGCTGCCGATTTAACAGTCATAAGACAACTGTCCCCAGATGTAACGTGAATGTCTGTTAGAACTCTTTAAAAATTCGTCCACTCTAGACAATCCTCCCTTTGACAAATGGACGAAGTGTGCTTTGCCTTAAAAAATACAATAGTACTCAATATTTTCAACTAGCCTTCATGTGCTTGAATCCAATACCTGCAATTCTAAAACAAAATCCTCCTACATAGATGGTGTACGGACTACCATACCATGCCATCTGCATGAGAGAGAGCTGGTTGGTTCGGATTTATATCGGCAATAAACGAAGACAGAAAACAACACTTTCCTTTATTTTACATATTGAGTTTGTTAAGAAAGAGATTGATGAAATCAAAAGTGTGTGTAAGACCTTCAGTAAAAAGAATTACCGCAAATTTTTGAGAAATATGTGGTGTTTAACTTTGCTTCCGTCGCTTTCAAGACCATACCCTATAAAATTCGATGTTTTACTGTTAAAAACCGATGAAATGTTTATAATTCGAAGTTCCAACTGCTTGTCGAGTCAATCTCAGTAATCGAGACTTGATTCTTCTTGACTTGTGCAAGTCCTACCACCAATTTTGTGTTTTCGAAATCCTTCCTTTCTTCCAGTACTATGCCGGTCTTCGGCGAGAAAATCCCAATTCTTGACTGGTTGAAACCACTCTTTACACGTTCTTTCAAGATCAGCGGCCTCACCGTGAGTATTAGAGAGCATATCGAAACAGAAAAATTAAAACCTGCGACGAGAACTTCACTCGAGACGGAAAACTGGATGAGGATCCCAATTTGGCTAGTAAAATGACATTTTTAATCGAAGATAACTTTATGATGCAAGCAAAAATCCACTATGTTTTATTGCAGTTATATTGACAGAGGCCGGGGTTTATTGCTAGACATCTGCATTCTATTAGGTTGTAACAAAAGTTTTCCGCCACTGCAAGTATTATCTGTACAAACAGTTCGCGTTGGTGTCTTTGCCAATTTTTTGTTAAACGGTTTTTGTTATTTGAAAGAAAAAGACTTGTTTTACAGCACTGTGTTGTGAAATCTGTAAACCAATATAGTTATGATTAAGTATAAGGTGTCTGAAATGGAACTATCACGCTACCAGATTGAACCATCATTTACTCTCAGTTCTGTTGCAAAAAGTCAACTACAGAATGACACCGAGTCATGTGTACAGCTTATAGGGCTATCACACTGAGAAAAATCCGACCCACTTTCCTTGCAGATCAAGTTTTCGGCCGATTTTCTCCGCCATTACCTTGACGACCGCGAACTCCAACTTTTTCCTTTCCGAAGGAAAAAATCCGAGTCGGACGAAAGTTCGGCCAATCAGAGTACTTCTTCCTGCTACGTCATAAGCAATTTCGAGCAATGGCGACTACGTTCGAAGATTGGCAGCTTGGCTCGATGTCAGAATCACGTGTAAATAAAATTATGACGGCGTTCAAGTGGACTTTGGAATTAGAGATTGCTGCCCATGCGATGCTGCCAAAATTGCGGCCGATCCCATGTAAATATACCAACCCACGATAAGTAAAATGAGAACCTGCACGCCAAATCAGCGATGCGATGACTATTTGGTGTCGGAGAGTGTTTGTTTACTTTTGCAACCCTTAAAGATAACCACGCCTTCAAGTCCTTATCGGAAAAGTGGGTCCAACGCGAAGTTGCTCGGATTTTCCCTTTAGTGTGATAAGGCCATAAGGGTACTACTGTATTATCATACAACACTGTGAAGATTTGGTACCGAAAGTTCAAAAACGAGGACTAGGACATTTAAGAAGCAGAGCTCTCTGGTCGGCCTACTGATGCTGATGAGGCCCGCCTACGAGAATTTGTGGAAGGAGATAAATATTCATCCACTCGAGAGCTAGCTAAAAGAGTTAGATTTTAGTGCTATGCCCATTAGTCGCGCTAGGCATCGCATGAACTTGACATATAAGGTCCATCGCTCGGTACCGCATAAACTGACTCAAGCAAATTTGGCGGAAAACTTTCGTTATTTATTTATTTTGTCCATTATTAACCACTGACGCAATCCATAATAAAAAGGTGACCGCTAAGTCATAGACACCATTTAAAAATTAATTTACATTCTTCGATACATAAAAGTGTCCTATGTTACTACTATTAAATAAACTATTTTCTCTCACCATTTCATTCAAAAGATCAGCATAGAGGGAGTGAGAAATATGTCAAACATAACTACACTCTGTCATAAAAATAGAAACTAGAACTCTATACTCCTTTTCATGGGAAACTTTACAGTACATGTTGTGCATCGAATAAACATTGTTAAAATATGAGCTGGAACAAGATCCGCATGAATTTTATGTACCCTAAATATGTCGCGCGAAATTCCGGTTTTATGTTACTCGCGGGATTTGTCGATGCGATGCTCGCGTAGTAAAATAAACTAGATTTTTAAGGACGGAAACTGAATTATCCGTCATCGGTTGAATGTTAACTGCATTGGATACATCATATTATATTCATAGGGATGAGATATATGTAAATGGATAGAATTGCATGCTCATGTAATTGAATATGTAATTAAAGCTCGTTGTTTGCTATAACAGTTTACAAGATAAACAGACGATGGAAAAAGTCAGTTGTGCTTCATTGGTAATTTGATGCACCATGTTTTATAATGTGTTCTAACAAACTTCCAAAGCCTTCGATCCTGTTCTGCTGTTGATCCTGATCGCCCTAAAAATAAAAGAAGCTATTCAATAACATGTTTTCTGGAATTTTTATAATATTTATATTTATCAAAATACTTCTAAAAACTAATAGTTTCATATTTTAAATCATTTTCAATTGCAAATAAAATTAGCAAATGAATTAAACATAAATTAAGCATATTAATAAGTGAATCATAATCTGTGGGTATATGCAATCACTGCTATAAGTTAAGCAAGAAACAATAATATGCAAAAAAAATAGTCAAGTACAGCTTCGATCCTGCTTCATTATTCCTAAAATAAAGGTAACAAAAAACTGTTCAGTAATAAACTGTTTTCTATACTTTTCATAATTTTTACATTTGCTAAAACAGCTCACTCGTAATAACTGTTTTATTTTCTAAATCGTTTTCAATTGCAAATGAAATTACTGGGGAAAAGAAAAAAAATATACAAGAACCCGCATACCTTTTGAAAATTATGCGCATTTTATTTCTTAGTAATACTTTTATTCCAAATTTATTTTTACACTTATTGATGTTTAATTTAATTAAACAACGCAAATACGTGACATTGAATTCCAACAATTTTCTGGCGAACATATTATTACTTGCGGAGATCCATATGCGCCATCCCCTTTAATTGCATTTGCGTACAAAATATATTTAAATGCAAGATAAAACGTACTTTGTTATGCAATTACGTTATAAAAAAGTACTCTGAATAAGTCATGAATGCATCTTTCATCTCGAAAGCGAAAGGAGGAAAAAAAGACGAAGAAATCTTCGAAAGACGTTTCCTGACAGGAGTTAATTTGCAAAAATTTAACCCCAGACATAATTTTTATAATAAAGTTTTTTTTTAAACTTTCAAATTTATTTAAACAAAAAAAAAGTAGAAGAATTCTCCTGTAAGGAGCAATTTATTACCTTTTGAACAAAGAAATTTGTATTTCTAGCACTTTTTCTTGGTAAATTAAGTTAAACTTTTCAGACTTGCAAAAAAGTATACACATTTTTTTTTCTCCTCCAACGTTAATGAGTTAAGCACACTCTTTTCTGTTGAGTGACATGTTGTTGGTTTGGGAATTAAATGTATGGAGCTTTTATTTCCGCATACCAAGAGATTAATGAGTGATTACCATGCTAAATCTTCATGTTTAATATACAAGTAAAATACTCCTGATAAGTTTACTTGTATGTAACGAGAGGATTTCTTATTTTTATTATTATTTTTATTATTATTACTATAAGCTTTTCTTAGAGTTGCTCCGTGTGTGAAGTCGTGGTGTAAGTTTGGAAAAAGTACTGTTCAATTACCCAGGGCAACAAAAAAAATTTTTTTGTTTGGTGCCTAGGGTTTTTAAACTGATTTTAGCAATATTTGGGGCGCTGAATCAAAATATGCGTCAGTTTTTCTCCATCAGCTCTACTTTTTTAGATAAGTGGGTTTCTTTTATTTGTTTTAAAAACAATTCCACGTGAAATGAGCAGTTGTAACTCCATTTTGTACAGTGCTAAATCACATGTACAACTTTTAATTCCTGGATAATTTCCCTATATTTAGTCTGTGATCCAGTTATTTCCAAGAAAATTCACCAGATAGAGTCAGCGTCCAATAATTTAAGTGAACTAGAGTTGGGGTCAGTTACTGAGTTCCCGCCTTAAGGGGTAGATGAAATTTGCCGCTGCGTGATATTTATTATTGTTTATAAAATTGTATTATCAAGTTAACCCAAAACGTACTTTATTGTAGATTGTTGTATTTGCGGTGTTGAATTGAAATAAAATAAGTTCCAGTTGAAGAAGTTGTAAAAATCATCCTGATGTGTTTTGCTATATATGTGGAGAATACACATTAAAAAGAAAACAGAAGGAATGTTAAAGGTTTTACAAAAAGAGCTTATTATGGATACTTTGGTGTTAAGTTTGGAGATCAAGGTAAAACATGGACACCTCATCACGTCTGTAAAACTTGTACAGATCACTTACGACAGTAGACTACAGGAAAAAGAAAAAATCTAAAATTTGGTGTACCGATGGTCTGGAGAGAACCCAAAAACCACATCGATGACTGTTATTAAACCAGATGACTGTTATTAAACCTCTTATTACCAGTAAATATTACTGGTATCAATCGAAAACCAAGTATTCGAAATTCCAGTAATCGAAATTCCAGTATTTTCCCAACTACCAGAGCTCTTTGAAGAAGTGTGTTGTCCCTCCGATAACCCTGGTGATTCGAATGAAGGTGACAGTGGTTATGAACCAATTGAACCAAGATTACTTTTTTACCGTACAAGAGAAAAATATCTACTGCCTTTCTTTTCCCAAGAAAAGGATCTTGTGTTTTGTAATGAAATTAGAGGACTCCTGGGAAAAAATGGGTCTTCCTGAATATTTCCCAGATGACTGGCATCTATTTATTGACAGCTGAAAGCGGAGTTTAAGGGCGAAAGGATTAAAATGGGTCGAGCAAATGATAATGTTGCGACAACTTCCACAGCATTCATTATTACTTTCCGAACATGTACCATGTAAGGAAAGTATTGTAATCATGAAAAAATTTGACTTCGAGATTTTGGTGTTTTTACACGTTTTGAGGGCTTCTAAATCCATTGATGCTATTTTTACGAGATGTATGTATGTATGTGTGTATGTGTGTGTGTGTGTATGTGTGTTGTGTGTATGTGAGTGAACACGATAGCTCCTGAACGGAGCATTCGATTCAGCTCCAATTGGATATATATGTCATAAACCACCGTCGCAAGACCGGTATTGATTTGGGTGTGTATAGGACTTATAGCTTTTCTACAGGGCTACGACAAAGATTTCTTTTACATGATGGCCTATGGGGGGAATTTCTTGAAAGTGCGCTAGCGTTTAAACGGTAGATTCGATTGAGCTCAAATTCGGTATACATGTTATAAACCACCATCCTAAGACCGGTATTGATTTTGGTGTGTATAGGACTTATAGTTCTCCTAAAGGGCTACGACAAAACTTTCTTTTATGTTATGGCATAATGGCATATGGGGAGAAATTCTTGAAAGTGCGCAAGCGTTGAAACGGTGCATTCGATTGAGTTTCAATTTGGTATATATGTTTGAATTATACATCGATTAAAATTTATTTAAGTGCTTGGTAATGATCTTAATCGTAAGTGTTCGGAAAGTCGAGTGGAGTCACTCCAGATTTTTTATTCAGGAATGCACTGCAATGCTAACGCAATAGATCAAGATGTTCAGAGAACGACGTTTAATTTCATCTAATTTATAGCAAGTCGCAAGGCGATACATACGGGAGAAAGATATATATCCTAATCAAAAAGCTAGAAACATAAATGACGGCAAAAGAATTTATTATGCTCCATAGTTCCAGTGATGAGGCAAAAATTTTATTTTCTGGGTATTATTATAGATCAGATTGATATAAACAGGCACAAATCTGTCATCACTTGTCACATAGGCCTCTGAGATCTGATTAATTCGAAGATGGATAAATTCCCGAAATAGTTCTGCTTTCCAGGAATTTATCAATTATTCCGTCATTCCTTAGAAATGCATTATTATCCGGTAAGAAGCATGCAATCGGAACTTTAAAGACGTTATGGGTCGTTCCCGATGCAGTTTCATACGCGATAACATGGCCGTAAAGGAAGTCACTTAGCATTTAATTGCGTAGTTTTCATTTAAAATAATGTTTTATTTTTTAACTTCAATTCGTCTTTTCAAAAATCATTCATCGAGAATTTGGAAGTTTACAGAGATCCGTAAAACCGGACAGCACATAAATACGGGCATTATTACGTTTTTATTTTACATTGTTTTAACCCTTTGAGCGCAACCCTTTTCCAATGCTGAAAAAAGGACAGATGTTGCCATCGCTCGACTTAACTACCAGAAAGATGGCGGACGATCGACACGTTCATCGCGTGATCTGGAGACGATATTTTGACGCAGCTAGCTTTGCCGCACAGCCAGTTGTCGTCAAAAGAGGATCTCTAGATCCGTGGCACGCGATGAACGTTTCGATCGTCCGCCCTCTTGCTGGTCGTTAAGTCGAGCGATGGCAACATCTGTCCTTTTTTCAGCATTGGGCCATCTATCCAGCTGTTCTTGCATTCTTCTATTTTTCAGCAGATGTTAGTGCTGTTAAAAGTAATCTTTTTGCGGGCAATGACGTGCTAAAAAGTAAAGGATGCTCGTGGAGCTATGTCACCCGCAACTATTTTTATAGAAATCCAATCTATTCTTCGTGACTGGCAACAGTCCAAACGTCAGAGTTGAGTGTTTCCAGAGCGGGAACACTGCGCGTTAAAGGGTTAATATTAATTTTTTAACCCTCTGAGCGTCTTGGAAATGGGCAAATAATGTAAAGTTGTTGTGATGAAGATCACATATCTAATTTAATAATCATTTACTTTGGCTTTCTTTAATGTAATCTATCCAAAATTCAAGAATTCTAAATCACTTCTGTTTTTCAAATCTGTATATTTACTTTTCCCTGTATGCACTATTCTTTTTGTTCTTCTTCTCTTCAGACCGGTGTGCTAAAAATAGATTATATTACGTCCGTTTGCAAAATCAACGGCCTTTTTGAGTTTCCTCTTGGCATCCTGCTGGCGTAAGTTATTTAGTTGTTCCCCTGCGACGACTTTAAAATTATTGGCTCGCGATTACGTCATTGTAATTTTATTGGATTAACTGTTAGGGTTGCTCTGGAATGGGCGCTATTAATCTCAGCCAAGTTATTGTTCTCGCCAATGTGTCATTCTGTGCTGGCGTTATTTTTAAATGATTCCACCTTAATTTCACTGTCCATATAGGACGTATTTTTATTTTCGCTGAGCCACCACCGCCGTTATAATAATGTTTCAATAGTATATGTTTAATAAAATAGTTTCAAGTATTTAAAGCCTCTTTTTTATATTGCAACTAAGTGTATTTCGTACCTGGTTTATTCATGTCACAACGCAATTCAATAGTTTAAAATACCCCAAGCAGATAACCTTCTTTACAGTTGTTTTCACAGTAAAATTTTCAGGCAGCTTTAAAATTATTTAAAAAATAAAATTTTCATAGGAAGAATTTTAATTTTTAAACAGTTAACTCCCAAAATACCTGTACGCTTTAACATCGAAATATATTTTATGATACCTTGGTGTTATAAATAATTTAAATTATATATGCATTGCAGTGAAAACTGGAATGAAGTAGACGGGATTTTACGTCTCAGCCGCTTGGAGGGTTTTAAGCCGCCCAGGTGGTGTAGTGGCTGTACAGAACCATTCTATCACACCTTGGGCGCGGGTTCGAATCCCGGCTCGGGCATCCATGTTAACTTGTCTGTCACTTCATTGGGGAGTAAAGCTGGACACCCACTGGGTTGCTCCCATCATAAAATGACCATAATAGGGCAGATGAAGTCGACAATGCCTGATCGGCAAAGGGCCTGAACGTTGAAAAGAAATCATTTTGAAACAAAAATATTGAAACAAGAAGTTATAACATACCAAAAACATCTAATATGCAGGATGCCCCGTAAATGTTTCGACACACTAGGGTAGGTACGGGCACATGAAAAAAATTCAGAATCACAGAGGAATGTGGGATCAGAAACATCGCTTTCACATAGCTGGTAATGATCACTTGAGGAGAAGTGATGGAATAGTAGAGAACTTTCCAACCATGGCTCGACAATGCCTAATAGTTCTTTCACAGAAAGAACGTTACTAAAATGTAAAATCCTGCATAAGTTATTGCGAAAATTCTTTTAATCGACTTTACTTGGAATAGAGTGTCAGGATATTCAAGTACATGCGAGACAGGCAATTTCTATGCATAATTTCTTTAACATGTGTTGATCGTTCGGCAAGTACACAGTAAAAAAAATTCGAAAACGTTACCCCCAAAAATGGGGCAGATCTTGTAGTTTAAAATTGCGGAAACGTTTCCGAACCATGCGGGTAAAGTATTTAGAAACGTTTCTGCATATGTCGGAAACATATTTACTTTCCTGCATTTTAGGTAAGGTTTCTGGAAAAGATGGGTAACGTTTCTGTATATTTTGGTAAAATATTGAGTAACCTCTCCGTGCATTTCGGAAAGGTTTCCGAATTAACGAGTAACATGCACTAGATGAAGCGTTTCGAGTATCTGGCAGCACCAAACTCTGTCGGAAGGTGCGGTGAGGACTAGCGACCAGAATCGAACGCTGGACCTACGCATTCGGAAGAAAGCATGGTACCACGACGCTGCGGTTTTCTTGCCGAACTTTGCTTTAAAAGTAAACTGACTGCTGCAAAAGTTATTTGTGGTACGGCTTGTTTTGGAAACTTAAAGTTTTTTTGAAGTATTTAGTAAATGGAGAGAAAATACTATAATTAATAAATATAAATTAAAAATCTTAAATCTTTTTTCTTCCGCATAAAGTATTTTCAGGAGATAATGTGCTATTTTATTTAAGTATTCATCCGTTTTATTTAAGTATTCATCCGGCGACGTCACCTGGTGACTGGTCACAAATAAACTTCACAGTGACCACACAGTGAAGCTACATCACTCACAAGTTGCCAGACCCTTATTATCGTATGGGCAAATCGGGACTTTGCCCAGGGCCCCCAGTTTCAAATGTTGTTCTGAAATATTCTTTTATAAGTCAAAATATCATGAAAAAGAAAACAAATTTTATAGATGGGGACCCCCCCAAATTCATCAATGCCCGGGGCCCCTGCTGGTCATAATCGGGCAGTGCAAGAAGTTACAATGTGACCCTCCTGTGACAATTGTGACCCTCTGTGACGTCACAGCGACTCTTTTGTGACCATCTGTGCTATTAGGGAAGATGCGTTCACTGTTATCCCTCTGTGTCTTGGCACTTGGCGCATGCGCGCGAAGTCCCAAATAAAGATTTCCTTTCGACCGTAAATACTTTACCCCGAAATATGGGTTATGTTTCCGAAATCGTGAGTTCGAGTAGAGCATCGGTAGGTTACGCTATACTTTCGGACATCTTTCCGATATAAGTATGTAACGTTTCTGAATTTTTTTACTGTGTAGTGCGAGTTTGAATAGTAATAAGTAATCACGGCAATTTTTTATAACAAACATTTTACTTTTACGTACAGACAGGTTAAAGAATATTTTTTCAGAGGATCAACCCTGTACATTTAAGTATGGATCATGCCGTTTGAGAAATTTGTTTACCGTCACCATATACTTTCACTACCAGTTCATTTGGAAACATCAGCAGTGTTTCTTCAAGCTTTTCGTCATTCATTTTGTTTTTCTTCACAAATATAGGTTTTAGATTTGTAAAAAGATACCATTGTTCGATGATTCTTCTGAACTTTCAAGTCAGAAGTTTTGAATATCCCCCTTAACCCTTTAACGCGCAGTGTTCCCGCTGTGGGAACACCGAACTCTGACGTTTTGACTGTTGCCAGTCACGAAGAGAATAGATTCGATTTCTAAAAAAATAGTGGCGGGTGACAGAGCTCCACGAGAATCCTTTACTTTTTAGCACGTCACTTCCCGTAAAAAGATTATTTTTAACAGCACTGGCATCTGTTGAAAAAATGGAAGAATGCGAGAACAGCTGGATAGATTGCCCAATACTGAAAATAGAGCAACCGTCGGAATCGCTCGACTTAACGACCAGCAAGAGGGCGGACGATCAAAACGTTCATCGCGGGCCACCGATCTAGAGACCCTTTTTTGACGCAGCTGGCTGTGCCGCACATCCAGCTGTCTCTACAGCTGTGGCACGCGATGAACGTTTCGATCGTCTGCCATCTTGCTGGTAGCTCAGTCGAACGATGGCAACGGCTGCCCTATTTTCAGCATTGGGCAATCTATCCAGCTGTTCTCGCATTCTTCCATTTTTCAGCAGATGTCAGTGCTGTTAAAAAGAATCGTGACCCTTTTTTTACGGGAAATGACGTGTTAAAAAGTAAAGGATTCTCGTGGAGCTAGGTCACCCGCCACTACTTTCATAGAAATCAAGTCTATTCTTCGTGACTGGCAACAATCAAAACGTCAGAGTTCGGTGTTCCAGAGCGGGAACACTGCGCGTTAAAGGGTTAAATTCAGACCAGCACTCACTGATGGTCTGTTTTCAGCTCTTTTAAACTCCGACCCCACAAGTGCAAGAGGGTCACTTAAAAAACCATAAGATGGCGGACGATCGGGTCTCTATATCTGTGGCACGCGATGAACGTTTTGATCGTCCGCCATCTTGCTGGTAGTTAAGTCGAACGATGGCAACGGCTGCTCTTTTTTCTGCATTGGGAAAGGGTTGCGCCTCAAAGGGTTAAAATACCGATCTGCCAGTGGCTATCCTATTTCAGAAAATTAAATTATTTTTTTTTTTAAATGAAAGACATTAAACACATTCTCCCCCCAAACTTCGATGAAGAGGGTGGGATCTATTGCAGGTGTTCTCAATGACATCGAATTTAACGATATTTAACAATCTAACAATGAAAGAATTAAGAAAGATAATTATTAAATAATCAGTTCAGTTAAATGTAGGTGGGTCAGTTTTGGAGTACGGGAATTTATTTGCGAAATATTGACTTATAACTTTGAAACACATCTTCACTTAAAGTTACTGTTATATATCTTGGATATAAGTGAGGGCCATGTAATAATTGGATACCAACTTCTATATTACCTTTTAAAGAGAATGACCCTATCTTTCGATCCTAAAATTAAGTTAGGAATATTTTATTTTATAATATATACAGTTTTTATAAAATGTATATAAATTTATTCTCTAAAAAGTAATTAACGCCATTGGAAATAAAAGAAAAAAACTTACTATAGAGACATTCTTAAAAGCTCACACCCTTTAAATAACTTTTCTTGGAAAAAAAGTTCATATCTGCGAATTCAGATAAGATATTTGAAATAAATTCCAAAACAAATATTGGAAGTATTGAATAAACCATGAGGTTATTTAAAAAGAACTCCACTTTATATTTGGATAAATATATTTTTTCCACTCGTGTAATTTTCGGACTTTTTCAGAAATATCCTTCAAAATGTTTTTTTTTATTTTTTTTTTTTTTTTGTATCAACTTCAAAATGCTCAAAAATGTATTTTCGAGATCAAGCCCGGGCCATTGTTAAAGAAGTTCTCTCTCTATATATTTTTTTCTTTTTTTCTTTTACTTTTTTTCCATCGCGACAGTTTCAGAAAAGTGTAAAACGGACAGATTTGGATAGTTCGAAAAAGCATACGAAGAACCGTTTCCCATTTTGCTTTTAAATAACTGAATTTAAAATACGAAAAAAAAAAAAATCAAACAGCTGCGAATATGAAAGTATCTCAGATGTATTTTCTAACTTTATATTTATATATGCTTATTGGAAGTTTAGTATAAGTTTTAAACTTTCAATTAAACACATAAAATATCGATGACGGTCAGAATAACGACATGAAAAATATCAATATCTGGTTTGATACTGATATTCTTCATGCGAGGTTTCTGTAGGCTGTAGTAGATAATGTTGTTCAGTGTTTTTCACGAAAATAATTAAATTTTGGAAAAATATGACAAATTTTACTAATTCTTGAGCATATTTTTGGACTGATTTCAATCCGCGTATTTAAACGACGTTCTGTCCGCTCATTGCTATGAAATCCTAGCATAAGCGTAAAGTTTTCAAAATTATTGGGGGGGCTGGGCCCCTCAACCACTTAGATTTACGTCAGTGGCTTAGCCAAAGGGGGGGGGGGGGGTTAGGGAGTCCTAACCCCCCCCCATAAGGAATTTTTTGCCATACAAAATGTATATTCTTCACTCCCTTATCATACACCCGTATACATATATGTGAGTTGCAGAAGTCGTAACCCCCCCCCATGAAAAATTTATGGCTACGCCACTGATTCACGTACATATAACTTACTCATAGTTGCCAACTACTACGGAATATAATGAACCCCTTTTTCTACATGATTTTTCGGCTTAAAATATAGCAAAATTTTTGTGATGCGCGCACGAGCTAGTTACTATTTTGAAAAAAATAATTAAAAAATATACTGTTTGCAAAAAGTGGTTAGTTATATTCCGTAGTAGTTGGCAGCTATGACTTACTATATATAATTGTAAATTATTGGAGGCGCTCGATCTCTATGGGTCCATAGAATTCTATACCAATGTAAGGTAAGTATCCATGTTAGTATCTTCCTACCATGTTATAAGTTAAAAATAGAAGCAAAGTAAAAAATCCAAATCAGGAAAAAAAAAACATATTCGATGAGATAGTGCATTTTAGACACATGTGAACGTTTCTTCATTTTATGCTTTACATTGCATAAACTGATTTTAATTAACCAGAGTCTGGCGAGGGCAGCTTATAGTAACATTTTGTGTTACAGGGCGTCCCAATGAATTCTAAATCATGATTGAAATCAAAAGAAGAAAATTTTTAAAAGTACAAGTAAAGGTTTTTTTTTAAACATTTGTAAATGGCGTGAATACTTTTTTTTATGTTAGTATAAATTAGTTTTCTGTATTGAGTGATAAATTATTGGGTGGGCTCAGCCCCTATTCACAATTTATTGGGGCGCTCGAGCCCCACGGGCCCATATAACTCTACGCCTATGAATCCTAGATTCTTTCATGTTCCTTATCTCTCCAAAAAGATTGTAGACACACTCTGTTTTTGGGACATAAGTTTCACAGTACTGAATTTTGTAAAAAGTTCGTTTATGGCATTCATAGATTGTAAGACAAGCAGGTAATATTCGGTGGAATTGTACTGCAACGTGTTCTGTCATTCGCAATTGGGTGATACTCCTCGCCCTCAATCTGAAATTTTTATTCATCAGCCAAACCGCCAACATTCATTTATTCATCACTTTTATGTGGGAAATGTTAATATGTAGTTATGGAATAATTTAAATAGTTTGGCAGGTATTTATGAGTGCCTCAAATAATTGTGTATGTGTTTTGGAAATTCGTATACAGGGTGTATCTAAACTGTTTCAACAAAGATAGCACATAATCAGAATCACATGTGGGGTCAAAAACGTTGTCTTCATGTTGAGGTTAATAATCACTTTAGGAAAACTGTTGAAGACTTTGTCAAATTTCTTAAGCAAGTTTCGTATACAATGGGCTCGTCTCCAAAAATCACATAAAAGAAATATAGAATTTTTAAACTACGAATTTTACTCGCATGTTTTCTGGGAAAAATACGTTAACTTTTAACAAACAGTGGTGTTGGAAAGTTCACTGTTGTTTCAGCCCCCGTTCCAAAGTTGATTATTAACAGCTACATGAAGAGAACGTTTTTGACCCCAATTGGCATGTGATTCTTGTGATGAAGATCATATAGCTAATTTAATAATCATTTACTTTGGCTTTCTTTAATGTAATCTATCCAAAATTCAAGAATTCTAAATCACTTCTGTCTTTCATTTTTCTGCCATTTCGGCTTCTAAATGTGTATATTTACTTTTCCCTGTATGCACTATTCTTTTTGTTTTTCGTCTCTTCAGACCGGTGTGCTAAAAATAGATTATATTGCGTCCGTTTGCAAAATCAACGGCCTTTTTGTTTTTCCTCTTGGCATCCTGCTGACGTAAGATTTTTAGTTGTTCCCCTGCGACGACTTTAAAATTATTGGCTCGTGATTACGTCATTGTAATTTTATTGGATTAACTGTTAGGGTTGCTCTGGAATGGGAGCTATTAATCTCAGCCAAGTTATTGTTCTCGCCAATGTGTAATTCTGTGCTGGCGTAATTTTTAAATCATTCCACCTGAATTTCACTGTCCATATAGGACGTCACTTCATTTTCGCTGAGCCACCACCGCCCGTTATAATAATATTTCAATAGTATATTTTAAATAAATAGTTTTAAGCATCCAATGTCTTTTTTCTTTACTGCAACTAAGTGCAATCGAACCTGGATTTTCATGTCACAACGCAATTCAATAGTTTAAAATACCCCAAGCAATTAACTTCTTTACAATTCTGATTCCTTATTGTGTGCTCTATCTTCCATAAGATTTTATCGAAAATATTTAGATACACCCTGTATATACTTTATCTCACATCGCGAAATTTTCAATAAAGCGAGGATTATTATAACGCAGCCCTCGCGTAAATCAAGACTCCACTGTACTATGACATAATTAAAAATTTGTAAAATAACACACATAAAACTGTAGGGGAAGGATGAAGTACAATGAAACTTAGTACCTAAAATCATTTAAGATTTTTCATAGAAAGTTCTAATTCACATACGTAATATACAAATATATGTTCCAGTTACCGATGTGATTTGGAGATAATCGCACTTTTACAGCAGGAGATATAGAAAATTATTGGATTTTCCCCATTGAAAGTAAGTTTCGTCACTCAAAGTATTAGGTTGTAACGAAAGTTTCCCGCCACCGCAAACATCGTCAGAACACAGTTCGCATTGGCGTATTGGCTCCTATTTTGTGGAACTATTTTCGACATTTGAAAGAAAGAGGCTTAATTTATAACACTGTGTTGTGAAATCTCTGAAAAATATACTTATCATTAAGTATAAGGTGTCTCTAAATGGAACTGTAGCTCTAGAGGATTAGAACCATCATTAACTTCCAGTTGTGTTGCAAAAATTCAGCTCTAGAATATCAACAAATTATGAGTACAGCTTTAAGTACTATTGTTGTATCATGTGACACTGTGCAGGTTTGGTACCGAAAGTTCAAATACAGTTATCTAAGGAGTTAGAAGTTAGTTTTTCAGGCAGATATGGCGGAAAACTTTCGTTACAACCTGATACTTTTGTTGTACCTCCTTGTTCTTATAGGTATAATTGTTTATTTTTCAAATATTGTGATCGCAATAGCGTGTCTTCATATTCCCAAAGCCAGAATTAAAAATAATAAGTATTAGGAATTATTAAAATAACTCAGCTGTTCGAGCCTCGTCAGGGGGAGACCCCCCCCGAACCCCCCTCATTTTTTAGTTTCATGATTGCCACATTAAAACGATATTCATTGACTATGTCATTTTATCTCTCATCTTTGGTGTATTTCGCCTGGTAACCCTTTGTTGAAATTCTTAGGATTGTAACCTATTTATTCTTAGGATTGTAACCCGACAGAGGGCTGTACCGCACAGCTAGCTGAAAGGGTCTCTAGGTCTGTGGCGCGCGATGAACGTTTCGATCGTCCGCTTTTTGCAGGTAGTTAAGTCGAGCGATGGCAACGGCTGCCCTTTTTTCAGGATTGGGCCATCTATCCAGCCGTTCTCGAATTCTTCCATTTTTCAGCAGATGTCAGTGCTGTTAAAAAGAATCGCGAACCATTTTTTTCACGGGAAATGACGTGCTAAAATGTAAAGGATTCTCCTGGAGCTATGTCACCCGCAACTATTTTTTTATAGAAATCCAATCTATTCTTCGTAACTGGCAGCAGTCAAAAGGTCACAGTTCGGTGTTCCCCGAGCGGGAACACTGCGCGTTAAAGGGTTAAACGCCTCAGACATTCAAAAATGAATTTAAGAAAAATCCCCCCCCCACCCAACAAAGGTCATGTGTTCTGACGTTCATCTTCAGATTCATAAACGGTTTTGTTTTTTCCTCTTTGCGCAGTCGAATTTGACGGTGTAGTTCATAAATTCCTGGACATCAAAACTATCCCAGGAATTCCGACGCCTGCTCAATAATCTCATGCGTCCGCGAACGTGATTAAACAGGAACACCGAGGAATGTTAGATTCATACATACCATTCCGATATCCATGATATTTAGAGAAAGCGGAACTTTTCCTTAAAACGTAGAAAGAAAAAAAAGCTAGCGTTTCAATCGTCGTGTTTTCGGCACTTTCTAACGAAGAAATTACGAATTTTAGCTCGTCTGCTCTAACTGCCGTAAACATGCACACATTACTACGGAATTTATATGCGTTTCGACCGGGTTCAGCTCGCTAGCATCAGAAAGGTCGTAGTTAAGTTGCATTGGTGACGGAACCGGGGGCGGGGGGGCAGAGGAGACAATTGCCCCCAAGATTTTGTAGTGAGGGGACAAAGTATACTTCTTGACCCGAACTCAGAATTTATCGAAAAACTTTTTGATACACCATCAAGCAGTTTTTCTGTAATAAATCGTGTAAATGATGCTTTTTGAAGAACAGGGAAGTTCATAAATACGGACAAAACCTCAAAATAGCCAAGCCAATAGAGCGGGTGGGTACACTTCAAGTGTCCCCAGAATCTATAAGCACCCCCTGCCCTTAGCAACAATAGCATAGAGTACGATATTGCAGATGCGATATATAATGTGTTGATAGATTGATTTGGGCAGTGACTTACACCCCCATTTATTAAAACATAGGGATTAAAATGGTAATAGTGTGTATTGAAGGAAATGTCTACAGAATCCATGGGCATTCTCTAGCATATTCAACAGTAATATTGGGAAATTGGGATGGTCATGATAATCGTTGTATGACAGAAGGTGTCATAATTCTGGTAATATTTAAGGCTACGTTTGGTCCAACATAAGAATTGCGACGATAGTAGTACGTTTGAAGATGAGGAAACCTGATTCATCCCATTTTTGGGATTGCGACCCTATTTTGGGATTGCAACCCTATTTTTGGGATTGCAACATGGGATTGCAACCCAACGCTCAGAGGTCAGAACAATCACTGTGACCGAAGGACAGGGCTCTTTATAAACTTATCAAACAATATATCAGCTTGCACCCTATTAGCGCTTGCATGCCCTACTGCCGTGCCACCTATAATGAAGGGGTTTTGTGCAAACTATAGTATGTTGTGTATGTGCCATGGAAAAACGTGGGAGGCGAAGTGATCAATAAATGGAAAATTGTGTTTACAGTCCGCTGTGTCTTGTGTCTGAATTTTATTTTAATCGGCTATAACACCCCCCCCCTCCTCCAGAAAACAATCCCTTTCGGCACCTCTGCTAAGTTAACTTTATAAAGGGAAACTTTTTGTGGATGACACAAGTCAAGAAAACGTAGTTCCTGCGACAGTTCAACCTCTAGTGCTAATGATCGTTTAAGCAGTGGCGGCAAGTGGGATACAGCAAGTACAGCCGGGCTGCACTTGAAAGTATCAGCACATACTTTAAAATAATTTATTCTACTCATTTTCCTAAATTCAGATTAGAATTGTGGAATTCCTACGGTAAATTAAAAAAATCTCCGAAAAAAAACCAACAAACGAACAAAAAAAAAGTATTGTGGCCGGATCGCTCATTCAGAAAGAAAGCACTTTAATCTTCACGCAATTCAATTGGGAAAATCTTTGGTTCAGCCCAGAGCGCTGAAAAGAAAATTGGCAGCACCGTTGCCATGACAACAGCTACATAAGCAGCCTCTCCGGCATAGGGAGTATGCAGCTGATACAGCCGATGGAAGATTTTTTAACGGCGGCTGAACTTGAGAACTCGACTCACTGATTGGCTCAGACGAGAAGTGAGGGAGGTGGTAAGGAGAATATATGTTTGGAAAACTCTCGACTTTGTATTGCTGAAATTATCAAGAAGGCAAGCTGAATAGACGCTTATGAATGGACAATGACCCATCAAAGCAGTATTGTTTTTAAGTAAGCAAGAACTGGCATTGAGAGGACATGGCGAGCGAGAAAATTCTTTAAACATAGGAAATTTTAAAGAGCTTTTAAAATTATGGATATATGAATTATAACAACGCCTTTTTATGAGAGCATCACTGACCGATTCGCAAGTTTAAAAGAAAGGAGGAATTATTTGAGTTATAAAAAATAAGTACGTTTTCTTTTTTTTTTTTTTCTTTTCTTCTCAAGTTATCGTTACAAAAGAAAATTCTAAGGAAACTTCGAATCAGACACGGATGAATGCAAGTTTGAGGATAAGAGCGGCTGGTTGAAATTTATGTCCATTTTACGGAAGTAAAATAGGATATCTTACATTTTTTATGTAATTTCTTTTTTTTTTTTTCCCTCGTTGAGGGCTTAATCCGCCAGCTTTCGAATTCAGTAACAAAGATTTTCCAGTCCTGTCCGGTGGAAAGGGGGGGGGGGGCTCATATGCTTCCGGCTGCACTAACAGTTTTGACCACGGGCCGCCACTGCGTTTAAGACGCTCATATCGTTTTGTCACGTCACAGGTCACAGTGCAAGAAATTAAGAAAAAACAAATGTTCGCTTTCAACGTTCTATTCTTCCGATTAATGCCCACAGGGTATCTTAATTGATAACGCTCCGCAACTTCGTAAATAACTCTTTTTTTTTCCCCTATCTCGTATTGTTTTCGAGACGGAGAGGCTAACTTAGTAGTTCTAAAACAAGTGGCGCCTCAGGCAATTTCATTCATTATCATGTCTACTTTACTGTACTACGACAACACTTTCACGAATATATCAGCAACCGTTTCAAGAGGATGCCAAGAAACTTAAGTGGTCATACTGTATATTGAACATGTTTATGCAAAATAAATCACCACGCATAAGCCGAGGATTAACACTCTGTTGTCCATAAAGTTGGTAAAAAAGACGTTTGGTGATGATTTGTGAAGGATATCGGTTATTTTGCGGATTATTGACGGATGCCAATCAAGTACAACTGCTGCGCCATCCAATTCCATGGGCATTGTGGAATTTTTACTGTATTCTCTCTCATTGGCTAAACTGCACCATTTTCAACTTGCGGTGCTCACTTTTGAACTAATGCATTACAACAACATAAAAGAAGAAAAGAAAACACATACTCATTGGCGAAAAATGAAACAATTTCGAAAAAGGTATGGAAGTCAAAAAATGTAAAATTAAAGGATGATATGCATTCAGCATGTTTTATGTGAAAAACTTTTAGACTTCGACTGGGAATGATTGTCTTCGTCTTATTCTAATATCGTTGACTCTCCTGTATGCTGTCTGTGTGACTAGACAGGACATGACTGCTTTATATTTGGTCGAGTGATCTGCATTTTTTTTTCTTCTCAAGTGCAGAAATATACGAGAGCCCGTGGTCTAGCGGCCAAAGTACTGGTATTTGACAAACAAAAATAAAATGTTTTTGTAAAATAAATCTTCACTCAACAGGGTTTCTACAGATTTCACAGCTTTTGCTTCCCTGACTTTTCCCTGACATCAATCACGCTCTTCCCTGACTTTATCTAGCGTGCTTTCCCGAATTTTTTGTTTCTATTTGTAACATTACATCCTTTAATCAATAACTTTTTATATATTTTGCACCTTTTTTTTACAATAATAATAAAATAAATTAATATATACAAAAATATTATTTGACATCACTGGATTCTAACAAAAACCACGTTTGATAACAATTTAGGATAAAATGAAGAATATTTCAACTGAACAAGATATGTTAATAAAGGACACATTTTAAAATTATATATAAGGTTAAATAAGAAAATGAAAAAAAAAAATCTACAATTAGGCTCAAACAGGAAGTATATTCTTGATTTTGCCGCAGAATTCAAATATTCTTTCATTTCCCTGACCTTTCTTCAATTTCTTCAAATTTCCCTGTGTGACTTTTTTCCCAAATCCCTGACTTTCCCTGACCAAAACTTATTTCCCTGACTTTCCCTGATATTCCCTGACTTTCCAGGTCTGTAGAAACCCTGCTCAAAAGCCACGGATAAAACTACAGCAGCCCTACTATAAATAATTTGGTCAAAAATATTCTTACAATGATTTTAGCAGGGCTTCCACCATTTTCCTCGGAAACCGATTAAGCGTGACTACCGTGCACAGAATCCAGATAATCCAAGATTGTCTAGCATTCATTCTCGCTGAGTAAAGTGCGTCATTACGAACCTCCAGGAACCACTTTAAACCTAATACTTTTCACTCAATATAAAAGAAAATAAAAGAACACGCTCATCAGAGAAAAATGCACCCAATGCGAAAAAACGTAATGGAAGGAGGAAACTAAACAAGAAAATAAAAAAAAAAGTTAAATTATGATATATATTGAACATGTTTGTTCTTTATCTCGAATAAAACACGTAGTGCCAGTGGAATTTTATTGAAATGCATGGGTGCTGGAGGAAGATATTGACCCGAGATTTCTGGAAGATATGAGAAAGGAACACACGCATTTTTTGATCAATTTTCTCTGCAGATAATCTAGTTATGCAGCGGATTCAACGCATTGCTTTTCAATTTCTATTTATACTCCGGGATAAAATCGGGTTTCCATTTTGATTTTTCGCAACAGTAAAGAAATCTGTCTCTATTTCTTTCGAGGATTTTTCTCTTTGCTTTGCTTCCGAGAAAAACCGTTCCAGTTTGGTAAATGTGACAAAAGGAGAATTTGATGTCGTGTGTATTGTATGAAATATTGTATATGATGTAATAAATATACAGAACTGCATTACAGTAATTAAGTTGCATAGTAATGATTTTGATGTGCATTTTGAAAGTCCTTTTGAAAGAATTTAAAAAATCTTTACAATATATATGTTTAATTTTTATAAGAGTAATAACTCATACAATTTCTTTTCTTTTTCTTTTTTTTTTTAAATACGAAACAGAATATTGAGTGTTTTTTGTTATGGCAAGGCTATACTAGAGGCATCTTAATACGGGCGGAGGGGGGGGGGGTACAGAAGACTCTTTAAAGGGTTTCAACGTACATTCCCGTTACATCTGGAAAAAACCGCCCAAAAATCTAGAGCGTTACATCGACTGCCACGTGGCAGGTCTGAAAGCGTGATTTCACACTCCAGTTATCTACCATACTCAGTGTCCTATCCACTCGGCCTAGTGGAGCTCAAGCAGAATACTGAAAGGAGTACTCCATGTGTTAAGGAGAATACACTTTTACAAGTTTTTATTTCATTTACTTTTATTATGACTATTATAAATCGAAAATGAGCTTTTCTACTCTAATGCATAAAATTCCAATTATTACTCTCAGAACATATCTTTCGACGTTGGTAATGAGCGTGTATATTTTTAATTTGGTTTTCAAAATTGAAGTCCAGTAATGTAATGAATGTTTAGCACTATGGTCTGCCGTGCCATAAGTTCGGGGTTTGATTGCCAAGACGGGTGAGGTTGACTCATCCTTTCATCCCTTGAGTAAATCGATAAACAGAAGACCAAGCTTGCTTGGAGGCTACGTACTGGGGACTTCGCTTCAGTCTGACGATCTGATTCGTGTATACGCTTTCTCATCCCAGACTCCAAGGTCGCAAATTGTTGGATGAGCAACGTTGACTTTAGTCCCCCGCAGTCTGTTAGGGTTTATGACTTTCCAGCCTAAAATATGTTTCCGAAATGCTAAATGAATTTTCACCATCCAGTGGAGCTGAAACTTTGCAATACACACGCAACTTCGATGATGTTCAGTACTGTTCATCCGATCCTAATTATTTCATGGTTTAGACAGATTTCCCTTCTGTATATCCGTCTATACCTATGGTGCTTACCTCAGGGGAATTCTTCACGAATAATAGAGTTCAGCTCTTCCTCCCCTCTTAGAACCCAAAACTTTTGAAACATATCCATTTAACTTATACCCTGCCCAGTTCCTATATCTAGTTTCTACACTACATATTTACGCATGCTTCATCGGTGAATAATACACTTGATACTAGTGATACAGATAGTTTATCGAGAATTATGACTCTTCTGGTCGTTATTTCATTTGTTCCTACCTACAAGTCCTTAATATATTTCAAAGTACACATTTATTACAACACAATATCTATACGAACACAAACAGCTAGGGGCAGAGCGGGAGTTTGAACCCATGAGCAATTAGCGTGAAGTAGAACAAAGCGTTCACCTCCAAGTCACTGCTCCCCCCCCCTCCCCCATCGGCGAATAATTCTAGGGCTCTATTCTGGCTCATTCGAAAGTGTGATATCCAATTGACGTTATTTGCAACCTGCTAACATATGTTGGTATTCTGAAAGGTGCGGTAGAGCCTTAGGTGCAGACTCTCCCTATCGAATGCTTATATTCTAGCACAGGGGTTCCCAAACGTTTTTCCCCTGTGGCACCCTTGTGAGGCTAAAAACACTTCGCGGCACCCTTGTCAGGCTAAAAACATTTCGGGGCACCCTTGTCAGGCTAAAACTCATTTCGGGGCACCTTCTCAGGCTGATAACGTTTCGGGACAAGTTACCTTACGTAATATGAATATGAAGGTTAGAATGGAACAGTTTGGATACATTTTTCAGTGTTTCTTTTATGTTTATTGGGCTTACTATTACACTATCTTGGAAAAGGGATATATAATTTTGCCCCCCCCCCAACTCCCTATATTTCAGGGAGTTCCTGTGAGGCGACTGGACACCAAACTCTCTCAAACTTGACTAAAATATTTTTGTTTCGCCTACTTGATCATCGGCTTGGCAAACTTTTTTGTGAAATATCGGTTCAGAGGAATTTTTTTTGACTATGCTCCCCCAAAACTTAGACTTTTCTGGAATATCTCCACGGCACCCCTGGTAAACGCTCGCGGCACCCAGTTTGGGAACCTCTGTTCTAGCATAAGTTTCGAATTACGTCACCCCTCTTATCTATTTTAATTGCCAAGCCCCAATGAACTTTTCTTTCCGTTGTTCTCTGAAACTGACTGAAGACTAACACAGTCTTCAGTCATCATCAAGCGGTGGTAAAAAATAAATCTTGTTTAATAAGAGAGCTGATTTCTTGCGTTTGTTTTTTATTTCTCGGTCCATGGTGATTCTTCCGTGAAAGACACCTTCCACGTGACCGGATGACTTGTGCTTCTGCATGTCATCCGGTCCGGTGTTTAATAAGAGGTTCCGGTGTTTAATAAATTTGCGCATCAATTTGGTCAAAGATGAATGAAAGGGAATCAGTCTTTTATTTTTGAATCCGTGCGTTATGAAGACAAGAAAAACGAAACAAGTTAAACACATCCAGGATCCACAAAACACACATTCCCAAACAACAGCCATGTTTGCCTCGAATGAAGCGATGTATCTTCAACAGATTTGGCAAGATTTTGATACTAGCATCAGAAAAGCTGTTTACCACTATTGAGATTTTCGCGAGACGATGTAAGAGAATTTTAAATACTTTAAAGGAAGAGTTATCAAGTTTTATCAGATTCAGAATGAAACGTTCGATACAATTATTAGGTTGTAACGCAAGTTTCCCGCCACCGCAAACATCGTCAGCACACAGTTCGCGTTGGCGTATTGGCTCCTATTTAGTCAAACGATTTTTGGCATTTGGAAGAAAGAGACTTACTTTATAACACTGTGTTGTGAAATCTGTAAAAAATAGAGTTATCATTAAGTACAAGGTGTGGTGTCTCAAACGGAATTATCACTCTACAGGATTAGAACCATCATTTACTTCCAGTTGTGTTGCAAAATGTCAGCTACAGAATATTAACGAATTATGAGTACAGCTTTAAGTACTATTGTTGTATCTTGTGACACTGTGCAGGTTTGGTTCCGAAAGTTCAAAAACAGTTATCTAAGGAGTTAGAAGTTAGTTTTTCAGGCGGATATGGCGGAAAACTTTCGTTACAACCTGATAGATTAGAATAACTGATATTTTTAAAGATATTAAGTTATAGGCTATGAAGATGAATTCTAAGTTTATTTAAATACATTGAAAATACAGAAAATATATTCGCAAGCGAGAAGACAGGATTATCTATATAAATTAAATTAGACTTTTGTCTGTACATTTCTTAGAATTAAAAAATTTTGCGATTTTTATCCGTTTCAAGCACCCGGGAATCCGATGCCACCCTCAAAAAAAAGTTTGTCTGTCTGTCATTCTGTCCGTGACGCTTTTTTTGTTTAAGCATCACGTAAAAATGACTGAAGCGAATGATATGAAATTTGGTGTCATGATAGGTGGTCACTCAACTTAAAACACAGGCGTCGAATTTTTAAAAAATCTTGATTAGATTTTCAGATTTTGCGAAAATCGTTTAAAACTGCGTAAATTTGTGTTTAAGCATCACGCAAAAACGACAGAAGCGAATGATATGAAATTGGGTGTCATGATAGGTGGTCACTCAACTTAAAACATAGGCGTCGAATTTTTAAAAAATCTTGATTGGATTTTGAGATTTTGCGAAAATCCTTTCAAACTGCGTAAATTTGTGTTCGAGCATCACGTAAAAACGACTGAAGCGAATGACATGAAATTGGGTGTCATGATAGGTGCTCACTCAACGTAAAACTTAGGCGTCGAATTAAAAAAAAATCTTGACTAGATTTTGAGATTTTGCGAAAATCATTTCAAACTGCGTAAATTTGTGTTCGCACATCACGTAATAACTGCAAAGGTGAAAAAATGATATTTTGTGAAATGATAGGTGGTCACTCACCTTAAACTATAAGCATATAATTAAAAAAAATTGATCAGATTTCGAGATTTTGCGAAAATCGTTTAAAACTGAGTGAATCTTTGTTCCCGCATTAAGTAATAATGACTAAAGCGAATTATATGATATTTGGTCACATGATAGATGGTTGCTCAACATAAACTATAGGTGTCCAATTTTTTAAATATTTTTATTGGATTTTGAGATTTTGTGAAAATTCTCTCAAAATGCGCTTATATTTCTTCAAACATCACGTAATAACGACTAATACGAATGATACGAAATTGAGTGATAGGATAGGTAGTTGCTAATCTTAATTTATAGGCGTTGAAATTTTAAAATATATTGATTACATTTTGAGATTTTGCGAAAATCGTTTTAAAATGCTGAAAGTTTGTTCCAGCATCACGAAATAGACTGCAGGGAATGGAACGAAATTGGGTGACAGGATAGGTTGTCACTCAACTTAAATTCTAGCCTTCAAAATTTTTCAAAAATGTTGATAAGATTTTGAGATTTTGCGAAAATTATTTCAATATGCGTCAATATTCGTTCGCGCATCACATAATTACGACCAAAGCGAATGAAATGATATTACTTAGTGACTCTCTAACCTGTAATATTTTAACAATACATAAAAATTATAACTTCGCTTTCTTTACTTTGGCAACATACTACATCCATTCTGTGTACTCCTACAATGCTGACGAAAGTTCTTGCTTTTTGGAAATTTGCATTCACTAACCCGTCAAGGACGGGTACTTCAGCTAGTTTTTATATATTTATGGATTTTTTTCCCCTGCAAATTCCTGACAATATTTCGTTCCAGAGGGGAGGTAATAGTCCTGCATTCAGATATAAATGAAGGATTTTCGTAAATTTTCACAGAAAGTTTTCAGTAAATGTACGGTTCATTTCAGAATGTAGTAATAGCCATTTAAGCCTTGGCCTACGCAGTTGTGTAGTTGATCTACATCCTCTCAAAAATAAATCGAGTGTAAATCGTATTTTCTTAAGTCGATTTCATGTTTAAAATCTTATTCATCACAAGAAGTGAATCAGGTATAGAATAATATTTTCTCATATTTCTTAGTCGTGTCTTGTTCAAAAAACTTAATGATAATTCACTAAACGAAAATAATAAATTTATCTTACACTACAATACTTTACTCCCTTAAGTCCAAGTCTTAAAGGGATAACTTTCTTAAGTATCATTCTCAACAGTACAAAGTCTGTATTAACTTTAAAACATACCTCCATACGCTACATTAAATAAATTTGAACATTGCAAATGTGACTTAAAAAACGCGAAAGAACCATTTCATTCTATCGAATATTAGTTGTATCATAAGTATCGTACGACTGATCGCTTTTATCATCACATTCTATGTTAGATAATTCCCTTAATAGAATACCCCTTTTTGGATTATTTAAAACTGAGCGCGATTAAACGTTTAACGCTGAATGATGAATCGCGTGCCCCTTTTCAATTATTCTTTTTACGGGGAAAGATGGATGGTCAAACCCCATTTCCAATCGGAGCGTTATCAGATGCCGGCAAAATTTGCCTTGGACGCCAATCAGAGCTTATCGATTGAACAGAGGCGTTAAATTTAGCCCGTAACAGTGAAAGAAAATGACCGTTTGCAGCTCGGAGAATGCACGGCTTCTTTTGTTCAAAGCGTGTAATTTAACTTGCTATTTAGAGGTCTATCTTGCTATTAAAAATGCATCGCATGAGACCGTTAACGCGAGAGTAAAGATTGTGTTTATGTGCTAAGCGTTATTAAGCTGGAAGTTATCGTTATTTTTTTTTTTGAAGGTAGGATGCTTATCGTACCATTGCAGTTGTTTCGGTAAAAATGTTTAAAAATGAAACATAATTTAAAAGGAATTAAAAATTAGGAGTTGGGTTAACCTTTTTAGGTCGGGAAGATTTTGGCTGTGCTGTTTTAAAAAGGACGGGAATATCTTTCAATGACTCTTCAGATGGAATTTCTTTTTGTGTAACATCAGTTGACGAATTCCTGCCCACGAAATAAAACGAAATTATTGAAATTATTGAACAAGGAGATTCTGTTTACGTGTTTATTTTCCTTTTTTGAAGCTGGCGTTCAACTGGAATGCTGGATGGATGTTAACATCTCTCTTCGGACGTCCGGTACAGGTGAACAGTAACGGAGGAGGAAAGTACTGCATGATCAAAATATCAGTTATACCCGTCCTTCAAGATGTATCTTGAAAAATCTATTATCCAACTTCAAAGGGTTGCAGTAATTTGTAAAAATAGTAAGATTTTGCATACGGTTTCACTCCCGCTAACGGTAAATGCCATTTGACAGTACAGCGCATGCGCGCGAATAAATTCCGAAACCTGATTGGTCAAGGTACTCCGGATAGCCTTAGCGTTAACGTAAAAAGAAATGGAATGCAAAAACTACCTAATAATACCATCCGTACCGTCGCTGGACAATTTTGGCCACCATACATGGCCTTCTAGACAATTGGCTGCTTTCAAGACGTCACGAAGTTCTGGTGAAGGCTGGGTACAATAGTAATAGAATAATAGTGTTAACATGAAAGAGGAACTGTAGTATTTTGTAATTTTGAATAGAATTGAACATATTGCGCTTTAAATATCTTTACTTTATAGACAGGGAAGATTCTAAAAAATATTGAATTTTTAAAGAACTGTCTCGACATTAATTTTACCAACGTCGAACTCTTGTCTCGTTTTATTTTAACTCTATGAACATTTGCAAAATTATGAACAATCATAGAACAGAAATTACTTGGTGACATTGACTATTCAAAATAACTTCAAAATAGTAGGGTGCTCGTTTTGAAAAGCGACAGGAGTCACAGAACTTTATAATGATTGCTGTTCGTACAGGAAGAGCAATAATTATAGTAGCAGCAGTAAAATAAGCACAAGTATCTACATCCATTCCGACAGAAAATATAGGATGAGCTCAAACAACGAAATCTGTTCCCCCATTGCACAGCTTTAAAAATAGACCCATAATGTTGTTATGTCCGCAGATAGTTTATTTCTCTAACGTCTCTTAAAAATTAAAAAAAAAAGTCCAAAAGCATAAAAATTCCCTTAAAAAATAGGCCGAAGTCTTACCCATTTTGGGAAATCCTGCAAAAATCCGTATGGTTTAAGACTTTTTTCTTTGAAGTTTTGTACCCCATACCCATCATAGGTTCATTGTTTGTATGGCCTTTTTGAGGGTTTTTTTTTTTTAGAGTTTCTAGCACTTTTGGATTTTTTAAAAAGATGTTCAAAAGTTGCATGAGTTCTTAATCCTCTGTCAGACTCTTGTACTACCATCGTTTTCCAGATACACTCTCTCAAAAAAGTAATCTATTATTTTATAATTTGAGTCAAATTTCCATTGTCTGTTTTTTATTTAAAGTACTCTTCTCCGTGAATAATATATTTAATTTTGTATTTAAAAAAATAATTAATTATTTTTCAAAACTGAAGCAGGAAATTTGGCTATTACTCGAATACTTTTGTGTGAGTGTACCTGGTCTACGATCATAGTCCTCGAGCCTAACGGAAGGTTATAAGAACAACCTTAATGCTCTGATTTTAAATGTTTTTATTTTAACCAAAATGTATATCCCTCTCTTTGTTACCTTCTCTCGCTTGCTTTTCACAAACACATACAATTTCACAAACCCCCACTCCTGTCTAAGGTTGACATCATTTGTTGTTGTTGTTGGAACATGTATTCAGATTTGTGTGCTTATCCACGAGGAACCGCTTATAAATCCACGTCAAAGAAAGGACAAACGCAAGGGGCGGCAAATGCCTTGGGGGAGGACTTTTCCGGGGATCTAGCGCGTATTCACGTTACATTTGGAGAAAACCGCCCAAAACTCCAGACCGCTAGCCCCGCGAGAGGACAGAACCCTGTTCCTCCACTTGAGCCATCTCCCAATGTCAGCGGCTTTAACCACTGTGCTACACATTGGTACATCATTTGTCGATGATACCTAATATGTTTGTTTTGTTTCTTTGTGTAACATGTATTTCGGATTTGTGTGCTTGGCCTATCCTACCGCTTATAAATCCACGTCACAAGGACAACACAGGGGGGGTGCCCTCCGTGGAACTCTTTCTAAGGGGTCCGTATTTGTGGCAGTTTCGGAGAAAATCAAGGAAAGCTCCGAAAGTTTGCGTCGACACCTTGGGACCCGAACCCGGGACCTTCACACTACGGCCGTCTACCATTTTCAGTGACATAACCACTGTGTCATGATGGGGCTGGCTAATATGTAAGAGCTGGCTGAACTTTCCACTTTTATGCCCTAGGGTTGCCACTCAAGTGTCAAAATCTGCCCATATATTATTATTGTTTGCCAAAATTAGCGTATGTTAAGCCAAAGTAAGAGTGCATGAGAAATCTCTCTCAATTCAGATTGCTGTCTTGGCGGCGCCCTGCATGTTAAGGATCTCTAATTTCCTTGTGCTCATAAACTCAACTCGTGCTAAACCTAGCAAAAAGTGGAACAGGTGTGATGAGTGGTTTTATTTTCTTTCCAGTTTAAGAACGATTTCAGTTTCATTGGTCAGATGGTGCTTTTGTTTACCAGAGCGTCCTCGGAGGAAGGGGAAGGGGAAGCTTGTGGCTGAGAATTCAAGAACCTGTTCTGCTCTCTGCGAGTCTGCAATTGTGGGTTCGATTCGCACTTATCCCCTGGTTTTTTGTACATTTCCTATGTACGGTAAATTTTCTTTACCGTGTTAGTAAAAATTGTCATAGAGGTCTTTCAATTACGTCATTATCACTACGTCACACCTTAGCAACCAACTTTTTCTGGTCAAACATTCGTTCATTTGAGAAAGGTCCTTGGCTGGAAACTTGGCTTTGTATCCCTAAATATCCGAGTTGACCTAAAAAAAATTTCAGTACGTCACGTGAAAATACTCTATTGCGTTGTCCACTTTACTCGACGAGGATGTATAAGCGGACTCTGGAAAACCAAGCACACAAGTCCGAAAGTGAATGTTACAAATTAAACAACAACAACAGGACATCGTTATGATACGCGCGACGCCCTGTCTGTCTGCATGAAGCTTCTGGATTCGATTTTAAGATATCATCCACTTTTAGGTGAGCTTGGAAATTTTTGTTTTTAGCTTTATAAGTAAATGCCTCTTATTGAAAATTAAACATCATTTAAAACGTATTGCATTTTTTTCGTTGAATATTTCGCATCCAGGGGACCGGGGAGTATGTACGTCTTTTGTACACATGTAAACATTTCCCCTGATCAGAAACTAGCGCATAATATGAAGCGAGCGAATATACGTGAGTTTTTTTTAGCATATATGCTAGGTAAATTTTTTTCCAAAATTCATAACCTGTGCGAAGAAAGGGATGGGAATGTAGTTTTACCCTAATCCACGTAATTTCAAACAAAAAGAGATATTCATAAAATACTTGATGTAAACTATGATACTCATGTCTGCTTAAAAATCGATTTCAGGACATTATGAACATTGCCCTCCAACAGGGGCGTAGCCAAGGGGGGGAGGTGGATCACAACCCCCCATGAGGTATTTTTTGCCATACAAAATGTATATTCTTCACTCCCATATCACACACACGTATATTACATATATGTGAGTTGCAGTAGTCATAACCCCGCCCCTCCCCCCCCCCATGAAAAATTTCTGGCCTGGCTACGCCACTGCCCTCCAAGGAAGGTAGACGTGAAAATAAAAAAAAGGGGAAAAGGGTAGCTACCATGAAAGGAATAAGAATATTATCTTCAATGTTCTTCCTTCAAAATGTAATCAATAGGACTGTTATCAGTAGCTACAGTTTGTTCGTCATTAAAACTTGTTGACAATTGATTTATCTGAATTTTATGTAAAACAAAGAAGGGAAAAACTCACATTACTTCCCGATCCTCTAATACTTTGTTTATCACAGTGCGCGGAAGTTGTATTGAAGATCATAAAAACCCTTCGAAAACAAGAATCTCAATATCACGTTTTACGTTTCTTTTAATGCATGTTTTACAGTAAACTCCATGTGTCTCGTTGTAGTAGATTTACTTATTTTGAAAAATTTTTACTTATTTTGAAAAAAATTTTACTTATGAAGCAAATTTACTTAACTCATGAAGCAAATTACTTTAAAGCAAATTTCAAACGCCTACTATATGTTTAAACGTTATATACACACTGGGTACGGACGCAGCTGTAGATTTCTCGTAGGGAGGGGTCCAACTGAAGGGGGGGGGGGTCCATTCTTACTATAAAACTTGATTCATAGTACATTGAGTGGAACATTTTTTTATAAATTTATAGTAAAAATATTTTAAATTCTTTAGTGTACATTGTGTTTGTAACGCAGTGAATTATAAAATTTATGAAAAAATATATTTAAAAATGAATTAATATAAATCTTTTTCATATTTTACATAAAATGTATTTTTTTTTTTACCGCACACGCTTTCGATTGATGAATTCAAAAGGCGATAATTTTGGGTATAATTAAAATATGTGCGTAGAGTTATGGGGGAAGGGTATCAGACCCCTTAATGCCCCCCCTTTCAGTGGCGTAGCCAGAAATTTTTCATAGGGGCGGGTTACGACTACTGCAACGCATATCTGTGTATACGCGGTTGTGATAAGGGAGTGAAGAATATGCATTTTGTATGACAAAAATATTCCTCAATGGGGGGGGGGGGGAAGGGAGCGGCTACGCCACTGCCCCCCTTTATATACATCCGTAATATTAGGTTTACTAAGAAGTTATGACGTTTTATCGATTTCCAATGCTTCAATTAGCCCTTACTACCAAAGCTAATATTACAAATTAGGGTCATTCCATTTTCATTACAAAACATTTCCCGCTAAAAATGTAAATGTGTTTTGTTTTACTGATGACTTAAAAAACTAATTTTCTCAGGTTTACAGCGTGCATAGACTGTGCGTCATAAAAAGCATTTAGTAGATATATTTTGATAACTCATTAATATTTAATTTAATATTATCATAACATTTTAATTCACTTAAGTTCGTGATTTCGTGAACCACCGGCGGAGAATTCCACCCAATTGTTTGTTTATAAAGTTGTTAAAAGCTATAAGCTGTCCCGTGCCGACGATCGCATTTCAGGTGAAGCATCCTTAATGCGAAAGAAAAGGGCGTTTGATTGTAAAGCGCACTGTGCGTTGATTGTAAAAGTGCGCACTATATGTTTGATTGTAAAAGTGCGTTTGAAGTAAAAAGCGTGAGCAAACATCCTTGAAAAATATCAGGCTATTCTCATTATAAAGGAACTAGCAAAGTAGGCAAACGGATAAACCATTTCCTGCAAAATTCAAACTCATAGCTTTCATCTAAGTATGAAGCCCGACCAGTGGCCGAACGCATAGTGCTCTGAGCCGGGAGACGGAAGGTACCTGGTTTAAAACCAGGTAGCGTCCGCCGACCTAACGTTCGACGTTTTCCTTGTTTTCCTCAGAAACTTAGCGTAAATGCGAGTTAGGACCCCTTAGAAAGATCCCCACGGAGGGCATCCCACCCTTCGGCCTGGATCACTCTTGTAGATATTTGGCCTTAATCCCACAACATCATCTGAGTACAGGGGCGTAGCCAAGGGGGAGGTTAGGGGGGTCATAACCCCCACCATGAGGAATTTTTTGCCATGCAAAATATATATTCTTCCCTATATTGCCACACCCACGTATACATGTATATGAGTTGTAGTAGTCGTAAACCCCCCCCCCCCCCATGAAAAATTTCTGGCTACGCTCCTATCTGAGTATGATGATTGATTGACTCAGTTGGGGAATCCTGCAAAACAATTTACCGTAGAACATAATTTAAACTGAAACTCATTTACCTACGTCGAAACATCGGTGCATAAAATATTACTGTAAATTATAATTTCGAATGGCTGTCATGTTGCTCAAAAATTCTTTAGGTGTTCAATGCATTAAAATATTTCAAATGAATTTAATTATTTTTATCCTTTGAAAATACTCGAGAATAAAAAGAAAAAATGAAGTAAGTGATCATTGTGGCAGGCAAGTCCTTTTCCTTTTTTTAAAACTTTAGTTTGAAGAAATAAATTCACAAAAATTTCGCTTAAAATTCTTCGAGAACTTGCTATTAGTGATCTTATTAGGTATATTACACGAATTGCATCCTACTATATAGTTACACTGATCCGTAACTCACTGATTCATTGATTCCGTAACAATTCACTCTAATATAAAACTTTTACACCCATCACTCCAAAAAGATAAAAAAGTTAAGCACAAAAAACGCAATATCTACACCGTTGGTACGATCCACTTGAAATTTTGCCCTACGGTGTATAAAAATACACAGTCGAACCTCGATTTAACGTACTTTGATTTAACGAACAATAATCCAGAAGCGTAGCTAGGGTCATCTACGCCCGGGGACAACAGAAGATTTTGCGCCCTCGCCTATTTGTCAAAATGTAATTAGATAGCTTTTATACAAAATTTGACGCCCCTTGGGTTCTGCGCCCGGGGACAGATGCCCCTCTTTGCTCCCCCCTAGCTACGCCACTGCAATAATCGCCGAAATAAAATTCGGACATAAAACTAAAACTTTGAATTTTTCGTACACAAAATTTTGAATCTTTCACACCCTAATCCAAGTGGGCAATACAATATTTTTTTTTCCTCATTTCTCCAAACGAAGCAAGAATACAGCGATACAGGAACAGTTATTTACAATTACGCCGTGGATAACCATGATCCAGTGGCTGGATGGGAAGATGTTCCTAGTAATGGAAACTTTACAGAATATGTTTCTTACGATGCACAGCTAAGTACCTGCGATAGTGAACAGAAAGAGAATATAAGATTCTGAAAGCAGCGAAGATGACGAAGAAACGTTAATTGAATTAAAAAGAGTGACATTCCAAGAAGCAGTTTGCGGCTTGAACGCTTTTGCCTCACGAGATAGATGATGTTGTTCTTATGAAGTTAGAAATATTAGGTTGTAACGAAAGTTTCCCGCCACCGCAAACTTCGTCAGCACACAGTTCTCGTTGGCGTATTGGCTCCTAATTTGTCAAACGATTTTTGGCATTTGGAAGAGAGAGGTTTACTTTATAACACCCGTGTTGTGAAATCTGTAAAAAATATAGTTATCATTAAGTATAAGGTGTCTCAAATGGAACTATCATTCTAGAGGATTAGAACCATCCTTTACTTCCAGTTGTGTTGCAAAAAGTCAGCTACATAATATCAACGAATTATGAGTACAGCTTTAAGTACTATTGTTGTATCATGTGACACTGTGCAGGTTTGGTACCGTAAGTTCAAAGACAGTTATCTAAGGAGTGAGAAGTTAGTTTTTCAGGCAGATAAAGCGGAAAACTTTCGTTACAACCTGATATAAACAAAGAACTTTGGAAAGTCAAAACAAAGCACTATCAAATATTTCTCGCCAAAATGCCAATAAGTATGTATGTATTATGTATTAAGAGCAAGTAACATTAAAGAATTTAGATTAGTTTAAAGTGGATCGCGTAGCGTATAAGTTATAATTTTTAAGTTCGTAGTACACAATAATCATTCTTTTTTTCATATCTATTTCTAAGGGTAATTTGCATTGATATTTTTATAACATGCTATTCACAAAAACTGATTTTCGATTTAAAGAACGGGTTTTAGGGTCCCAATGAATTTGTTAAATCGAGGTTCGACTGTATAAACAATCTGCGCTCCTTTAAAAATATGAAAATCCACCCGTTCACTCATTTTAAAGCGATGTTTCGCTATTTAGAGCTATTTTATGTCCGAGAGTAAAAACATTTAATCATTTGCGTGACAAAATGAGCTGTCGGCAGTGACAATGGCGTCTTACTGAAATCCCAGTTATAAGACTTTGAAGGGAAAATTACTATTTCAATTCGTTTAAAATAGTTTTTGTAAATAACCCAGTTCTTTTTTCACAAATAAAATGATTTCCTATGCATGAAGGGGATTTTTTCAGCGACACTAAATCTTTAGAATACGAAAAGTTTTCGCAAGTTTTTAGAAGAAAATTCCGATTTTGGTATGTAATAAAAATTGAATATGAAGTTATTTATTTTAGGTGGACGGGGATGAAATGTATTCAGTGTAGACTTATTTTCGTCCAATGATTTTTTGATCGCCCATTGTAATTGCCTCCACACAACGGGCTTTATATTCTAACAATAAACTTAAGAAAGTAAATTCATTACATTTTTTTGAGTCATTTTCCTGGATCTAATTCGATGACGCCCGACACGTGGGATGGTGCATAGCGCGCTGGACTGGAAGACGGAATGTGCCTGGTTCGAAACCAGGTCGCGTCTGCCGACCTACGATGCACAGCGACCTACGATGCGACCTAACCGTTCAGAATTTTACATGGTTTCCTTCGAAACTTAGCGTAAATACGGGTTAGGATCCCTTAGAAAGACCCCCCCCTGGAGGGCACCCCACCCATAGGCTTTTATCCCTAGTGCAGATAATTGGCCTTAATCCTACAACACAAACAACTAACTCGATGACGAGATATCTTACTTTGACTATTGTGTAAAAAAAAATAAAAAAATCGGTGTTTGAAGATAGTGTATGAAACATATCCTTTATAGCATATATATATATAACACGAACCTTTATAGTGTTTGAAATATAATTTTAGTAGATATTTTTATAGTAAGTGAAGGGTTTTTTGGGAGGGACCAAAATTCCCTGCCGTGTAAATGTAAATGTGAACTGAACAATCAACCAATCAACCCTCTGACGAAAGGAAGTTATATTGCCTTTAGAAATTAACAGACCATTTTTATCTTTTATGTGTTTTTTAATTTCTACTTCCTTGTAAAAAGGAAATAGTGATAGTTAAAATTTTGTGTGTGCAGTTCTTAATGAAAAGATATAATTCTCTAAATTTACTTTGAAGAGTTCTTACGTGACGGTTCAACGCACGCATGTATGTAGGGTCGTTATGCATTCATGTGCAATCCGATTTGATCAACCGCAAGTCCCATTTTGACTAGTTTTTTTTCCTGATGACTGTATGTCGATTGTATGTATGTACGTACGTTACTCTCATATCTCAAAAACTATTAGTCGTAGAATGTTGAAATTTTATATTTGGGATTGTTGTAAGATCTCGTCGTGAATCTCCCTTTGTGGCTAAAATCTATAGGATAGTTTATTGACAGTGCCACCTTAAAGAATTTCAATACATTAAAGCGTATGAATATTTCCAATATATTATGTCTATAGTCAGTCATTGTTTCGGCCATGCTTGAAATCCCGTACATTGCCATCGACCTTGAGGAGTTTCGCTTATATATCGTGCAAATGTGGCACCGAAAAAGAATAACTTATTTCGCAAAACTCTGAAACTTTTAACCGTAGAATGCTGAGATTTTGTATTTAGAACTAGTGTAACACCTAATGGTGCTATTTTTTGATTGCCATAGCTTGCGTAATTTATTTATAGGATCGCCCAAAAGACTTTAACACATTGTGGTCTATGGATACCTCTATTTCATAAAAATTCTGTAGTCAATCAGAATTTCGGCTTTGCCCCAAATCTCGTAAACTATCTTAATCTACGCGGCTTTTGGCGAAATATCGATAAATTAAGTGCCAAAAGCAAATCGTTCAAACTGAACCCAGGTTGGCGATGTCTCAAATATCTGGCTAGAAATCTCTAAACGTTTGTTTTGTTTCAGTATTGCACGTCTTTCAAATGAAATACGTTTAAATGATGTGTTCCTATAATACTTGTTTCAACAGTAGTTTACAAATAAGTCGTGGTGCTCGCACAAGATTTTTTACTGAATATGCGATTGAACGCAAATAACGGTAAACAGTTTCGAAATTCTTTATTACTACAGTGTTACCATAAAGTAGGGTAATAAACAGAACTGCCAGCGAATTAGGGATAGATAGTGCTATGCAAAGTAAGTAGTGTGCCTTGGCCTTACTAAAATGGCGCCAGGGTTATGAAGTCGTGGTTCTAGCATCCAAATTCGGAAATTAAGGGTCATTGAGTTTAATCACGATCTGGGATGTATTCTCTTAGCAGAGTTAGAAATCTTTTACACTTTTTCAAGTCTTCCTCAACGTCATTTTGCGCGTAGAGTTGATTGATAATCAACTCCATCCATTTAAGTTACACATCCACGTGGAAATGGAGTATTCTAGCAAAAAGCACTTCTGACAGGACCCGATTGGTTAGTCTTTTGGATAAACATTATTTGACTTTGTCATAAACTAAGCCACCTAGGTGCCCAAATATAAATCCTATTGAGTTCCTCGGGGATGTTTCTGTGAAAGGATCACTCAGCACCAGATGCCTTAACTATCAGATGTAGCCGATGTTTGTACAGCTATTCCTTTAGAAAGCTTCCGCAAAATTTGCTAAAGCTAATAGCTCGTCGTGTGGTAGTCGTTATCATCGCTAAAGGAGGCCCATCTTATTAATTTGCTATCTCTGATTCAATAGCATTTCAGTTTATTACTTAGACCTTTATTTATTTAGTACATATATTTTTAATTTAGTAAATGTTATGATCGCCAAAATGATGAAGGTCAATTTGGTTCGGTCGACGGTATAATATGTATCAACCAAAATAAGTTTCCATTTCGTTATCTCTTTGCAGGTTCCTTGTTCGAAAAGAAATCCGTCTCAAAATTCTAGCTGACGGGCCCCTCGAGGACAGTTTGCTTCTGTTCCTTGGGATCCGTTTGCTGGATTGACAGAGAAAATATGAAATCCATCTCTCTGTGCATCGAGTACGCACGTCTTGTCAATGCAATTTGTGAGTCGGTCAAGCACCTTTGACGTCTGCTTAGTCTCCCTTGCTGGGAGTTCTTCAGGGACAGGACGGTGAGTCTGTATTCGGACGGAACTGTAAGAAGTCTAACGCATTATGCACCAGAAGGTATGAGGATGCGCGTGGACTTAGTCTATATACGGGCCGCGCATCTTGAGGACGTCACCGGTTACGGCTTCCTGTTTCTTCTCAGGCTGCCATTCAAGATGGAGAAAGAGGCTGGCATCGAAAGAAGTCCTCAGGATATTCAAGACTTTGTAGAAGGAATGAAAGAGCACTGTATTGAGGGCTTGGTTGAATAAATGATGACGGCCCAGTGGAGTTGTGTGAGATATTCCAAGTCAAGAATTGGTCGCTGTGGTGGGAGACAGTCAAGATGGCGTACTGAGTACTTTTAAGTTTCTGCACTACCTACTGGATTTTCAAAGTTAAGCCTTTGAGATTTTGCTTTTGAAAACCTAGTATGTATTGCAGAAATTTAGGCCTACTCGCCCGCCATCATGACTGTCTCCCTCCACAGTGACTAAGACTTGTCTTGGGATAGATCGTACAACTCCACTGGGTCACCATCCTCAGTTCAACCAAGTCCTCAATCGAATGCCCTTTGGATCCTTCCTGTCTTGGATATATTTAACCCCGAGAAGGACTTCGAAGCGAAGACTTCTTCCGATTCTAGCCGTTCCTCCTCCTCCTCCATCTTGAATGGCAGCCTGAGAAGAAACAGGAAGCCCTCACCGGTGACGTCCTCCAGATGCGCGGCCCGTATATAGACTAAGTCCACGCGCATCCTCACACCTTCTGGTGCATACTACGCAAGACTTCTTCAAATATACGTTCTCATCTGAGGGAAATGCCGCTAACCTTCTTGTGCAGCTGAGCTTTCCATGCGGATGAGACGACTGAATCTTCTAGTGCAGCAGAGGTTTCTTTGCGGTTGGGACTACGGAATCTTCTAGTGCAGCAGAGGTTTCTTTGCGGTTGGGACTACCGGATCTTCTAGTGCAGCAGAGCTTTCTTTGCGGTTGAGATGACTGAATCTTCTAGTGCAGCAAAGCTCCTTATGCTGCTGCGTCGAATGGGGTATTTGAACCTGGTTCCGAAGAAACTTTTGAATCTGGAACGGTGCTCGTACAACAGCTAGCAAGAATGTCACCAGGAGTGGAAACAAATTTCCATTCCTCTGTGAGCATTCCAGCTGGCCTACACAAAGCTGGAAGAGAGGAAAAAAAAAGCATTTTAAGCAACAAATAGGAAAAATAAATATACTTAGAATTTTAACACTTTCAGGCCTCAGCTATTTCCTCCTCGCATCTTCCTGCGAACAAAGGTGTTTTGGTGCTTTTCTTATTTTTTTTTAAAATACTTCAGATACATATATATACAGGGTATTCCAAAATGTTGGTAATGTGCTTTGATTCTTTATCTATTAGCGATAAATAGGCAATTTAACTTGAACGAAATAATGAAAATAAGGTCAGGAAAGGGACCATGTTAAGGAAAAATTCCTCTCGTACATTTTGAAAAAGTTACACTTTATTGATTTATATACGATCCCCGGACAAAAAAAATTCCAGCTAATAAAATGTGCACCATACATTAATGCGGTTAAATACAAAATTTCAGAATTATAAAAGAATCAGAGATATGAAGATTAATATAGTGCTGATTTAACCCTTTTTGTCCCAAATTAATTTATCTTATGAGAAATAAGTTTAAGATATTTTTATCTAGTACCAGAACCATCTGATATCAAACAATGTTTTCGAGTATTACAAACATCTCGTATTAAATGAAGTGTTAAACTAAAGGAAATTAAAGACTTCTATTAGCATAGATTGCCGATTTATGTCCTATCAATCAGCTTTACTGATGGGACTAAAGTACCGTAAGGTCATAAAGGGTCAAACCTCTCTTTAATGGCTCCAGATAGGGAAAAAAATAATGTCTCATTATCGCGTTTCAAGGGTAGTACAAAAGCTACGAAAAAAAATTTTTTTTCACTCTAGAATTAAACGTTCACATTTAAATTCGGGTAAACCCCTTATAATCATTGTTTAAAGATACCTCTGAGACGTTTTATGGTGGTAGGTTGAAATTTTGTATATCACCATATTAGAGTATAGGGTACATTTTACAAATTGGAATTTTATTTCGAAAGAATTTTGTATACGATTCAACGATTGAACACAAATTCCAGTGGCCTGGGTAAAAGCTGCATTGAAGCTCCCCTCGTTCGAAAACTCTTTTTCAAATTTTTAAAAGCACAGAACAATTCGGGACCCGGACGCTTGCCCCGAATAACCTCCCGGAAATCAGCCCTGCCCAAAACATCCCTGAGATCCAGATTATGAGAAGAGAGATGGATAATATGAAGACTTCGACGATCGATTGCCTTGTGAAATGAATATGGAGAAGCATGCAGAGCACAACGATGATCTACCACCAGCGCTTCAAAGCGATCAAACTTTTTTATATGTTTTATGAATATTTATAATGCTATATGATTTAATAAATTGAATAAAACTAAGCATATACATTTCATTCCATTTACATGCTTTCTCTCTCTCTCTCTCTCTCATGTCTTTTTTATTTTTATTTATAACCTACAATTTTGTCAATCTCGGGATCTTGTTCAGATCCATTTCTCCGAAAACCGCATTTTCTATTTTTACTTTCCGAAGTATTGTCATCATGAAAAAATTCGAATTCGAGATTTTGGTGTATTGCATCGTTTAGAGGGCTTCTGAATTCATTTATGCTATTTTTACGAGATGTATGTATGTATGTATGTATGTGTGTGTGTGTATACGTGTTTGTGTGTATGTGAGTGAACACGATAGCTCCTGAACGGGGCATTCGATTGAGCTCAAATTGGGTATATAGGTTATAAACCACCGTCCCAAGACCGGTATTGATTTTGGTGTGTATAGGACTTAAAACTTTTCTACAGGGCTACGACAAAGATATCTTTTACATAATGGCCTATGGGAGGAAATTCTTGAAAGTGCGCTAGCGTTTAAACTATACATTCGATTGAGCTAAAATTGGGTACGCATATTATAAACCACCATTATAAGACCGGTATTGTTTTTGATGTGCATAGGACTTATAGTTTTTCTACAGAGCTACGACAAAGATTTCTTTTACATTATGGCCTATGGGAGGAAATTCTTGATAGTGCGCTAGCGTTTAAACGGTACATTCGATCGAGCTCAAATTGGGTATACATGCTATAAACCACCGTCGCAAGACCGGTATTGATTTTGGTGTGTATAGGATTAATAGTTTTTCTACAGGGCTACGACAAAGATTTCTTTTACATTATGGCCTAAGGGAGGAAATTCTTGAAAGTGCGCTACCGTTTAAACGATACATTCGATTTATCTCAAATTGGGTATACGTGTTATAAACCACCATTATAAGACCGGTATTGATTTTGATGGGCATAAGACTTGATAGTTTTTCTACAGGGCTACGACAAAGATTTCTTTTACATTATGGCCTATGGGGAGAAATTCTTGAAAGTGCGCTAGCATTTAAACGACACATTCGTTTGAGCTTTAATTTGGTATATATGTTTGAATGATTCATCGATTAAAATTTATTTAAATGCTTGGTCATGATCTTAATCGTAAGTGTTCGGAAAGTCGAGTGGAGTCACTCCAGATTTTTTATAAATAGTGAGCGATCTATTAGTTCTACAAGCTCCGTTTAGTGCTTAGGTAAAGCTAAATTAATTAAGCTAAATAAATTAGGTTAAAGTTAATTAAATTTAGCACAAACTTAGCTGTGTGACTTTTCTGTAAAGCGAATAACTTTTTACACTATTTTGCTCAGAACTTGTGAAAAATTTAATATTCGATTTCTATTTCGGAAAAAAATGACATAGTTGAAGTGTCCATCCTCAAATCTATTGGACTCGAAAAGAGAAGCGGTTGGGTTCAAATTATTGTAAATTTAATATATTGTTTAAATTGTGTTTAACTGTTGCGTTATAATTCACAGTTGAGGAATTACAGAATAAAAACTGTAAAAAGTCCGGAATTTTCCAGAGATTGCGCAGTTAGCATTGGTCTTTCGGAGTTGCAAACTTGGATTTACACACTACAGGTACTGGTCCTTACTCTAGTACTACTTGATTTTTTGCGATTTTAGCGTTGCATATTGCAATAGACTCATACCTATTTACATAATCACAATATTCAAATACGTGCAATTTTCTGTGGATTCAAAAACGACTAGACTGATTTAAGCGCAGTTTTTTTTTTCTTTTTTGTAATGATTCATGTTGTCTGCAGAAGGTTTAACGCTGTTGGAATCTTAAAAACGGCAAACAGAAAGTTAGGGCCCAAAACGTTCCTTCTTCATTCACGCTTGCCCTTTTTTTCTCTTGGGGCACGGCACCCTTTGAAAAAACGCGTCAACCTTATGCTTGTAATCATTATCTATCATTCGTGCAGAAGAAAACATTTTATACACTTAGTCATTCCCCTTCTTAATGCCCCCAATTAATATTATTCATCAACAGATTTATCCTCAGCAAATCCTTAAAAAATAAATTTTCCGGTGGCACCAAAAGTAGCTTTTTAAAGGATAATAAATGAAACATCTTATTTTGACTTTCATGTGTCACCAGTTGTAGCAATTTTTAATTCTTCTCCCCCTCCCCCCCCCCCTAGAAACTACCAGAAGCGCCGTTTTCATTAAGACACTATACGTATCTTACGGGGGAACAACTACATCCATTAATTCTGCACGCCTATAAAATGCCAGCGTAGACATTTATCGGATTTTAAGCGTAATTATACATAGACAGAAACGATGTAATTTAGACCATTGCGTCCAAATGTCATTACTGTTCCCATTATTGCCAAAATAGATTGAAATTTAACTCGCAAACTTGTGCATCTCATTATTTGACATGACTGAAATCATACTAAAAAATAATTTGAATACCGAAACTTCAAAATAACTGTAAAAAAGTGTAGTTAAGGCTCACTGTTCAACATATGGAACTGAAATTTAAAAAAAAAAAAATCTGGAGTGACTCCACTCGACTTTCCGAACACTTACGATTAAGATCATTAACAAGCATTTAAATAAATTTTAATCGATGAATAATTCAAACATATATACCAAATTGAAACTCAATCGAATGCACCGTTTAAACGCTTGCGCACTTTCAAGAATTTCTCCCCATATGCCATTATGCCATAATATAAAAGAAATTTTTGTCGTAGCCCTGTAGCAAAACTATAAGTCTTATACACACCAAAATCAATATCTCTTAAGATGGTGATTTATAACATATATACCCAATTTCAACTCAATCGAATCTACCGTTTAAACGCTAGCGCACGTTCAAGAATTTCCCCTCATAGGCCAGAATGTAAAAGAAATCTTTGTAGTAGCCCTGTAGGAGAACTATAAGTCCTATACACACCAAAATCAATACCGGTCTTGCGACAGTGGTTTCTAACATATATACCCAATTTGAGCTCAATCGAATCTACCGTTTAAACGCTAGCGCACTTTCAAGAAATTCCCCCCCATAGGCCATAATGTAAAAGAAATCTTCGTCGTAGCCCTGTAGAAAAACTATAAGTCCTATACACACGAAAATCAATACCGGTCTTGCGACAGTGGTTTATGACATATATATCCAATTTGAGATCAATCGAATGCTCCGTTCAGGAGCTATCGTGTTCACTCACACACACATACATACATACATCTCGTAAAATTAGCATAAATGCATTCAGAAGCCCTCAAAACGTGCAAAAACACCAAAATCTCGAAGTCGAATTTTTTCATGATTACAATACTTTCCTTACATGGTACATGTTCGGAAAGTATTAGGTTGTAACGAAAGTTTCCCGCCACCGCAAACATCGTCAGCACACAGTTCGCATTGGCGTATTTGCTCATATTTTGTCGAACTATTTTCGACATTTGAAAGAAAGAGGCTTACTTTATAACACTGTGTTGTGAAATCTCTGAAAAATATAGTTATCATTAAGTGCAAGGTGTCTCCAAATGGAACTATAGCTCTAGAGGATTAGAACCATCATTAACTTCCAGTTGTGTTGCAAAAAGTCAGTTCTAGAATATCAACAAATTATGAGTACAGCTTTAAGTACTATTGTTGTATCATGTGACACTGTGCAGATTTGGTACCGAAAGTTCAAATACAGTTATCTAAGGAGTTAGAAGTTAGTTTTTCAGGCAGATATGGCGGAAAACTTTCGTTACAACCTGATAAAAATCGGTTATGATTTTTTAAGTTATTTTACCCCTATTATTAACTAATAACTTTATCAGATGTACTAATTTCACGGAAATAAAGCATATCCTTGTTAGGCTAAAATCCTTAATCGAGACACTGTTCGCCTTAATTTATGCATCGTGAAAAGGCAAACATAGAAGAGGGATATCTTCCGTGTGGGAGGGGTTATATGGGAGGCAAACTGTTTAAGGAGCTCTAACGTGAATTCGTGGTATATCTGGAGGAAAGCCCCAAAGTCTAGACCTTTAGATAAATAGCGTAGCGGTAGGTCAGAACCCTGGAAGTTTACACTTCAACGATCCAAACTGTCTTATCCACGTGGCCATGGCCCAGCTTATTAGGCACGTGCGTTGCATTTTATAGAAATAATTTTATGCACGTCATTTTCTTATTTTTTTCTTTGAGGCAAAAATGTATATGAGAAAAAGATCGGGGTTAAGAATTTTGAAATCTCCTTTCTCATGAAGCACTTCCGGTATACAAACCTTTTACTCATGCCCAGTTTCGCATGTTTAGCTTCCGTAGTTTTGTTTGTCTAGACAAAATAACGCCTCACTAAAAATATGTCATTACTTTCACACGTCCCTTTTAATAAAACCTCATTTTGACAGTTAAGTAGCATTAATAGGACCACGAACGTAACTGTACTTCACACATGAGAGGGATAGAGCTATAGGAGGGGAGATGGGTCCCATTATGAGAGGGATAGAGCTATAGGAGGGGAGATGGGTCCCATTCTTAGAATAAAATTTGATAGTAATTTTTGCTATAAATACCTGTCAAAATTGTCAATAGCACCAAAAGCTTTATAATTGCTCATGGTAGTAAATGGTGTTTCTTATCCGCTTCTGAGTAATACAATTTGCAAAATTAATAATTTTTTAAAAAAATTTATTATAATTTCCAAATTTATATAAAAATGAAATATTTTTCTAACGTATGCTGTTTTCGGCGATGGATTCAAAATGTTCATATTCATCTAGAGAATTAGCAATTGTGCAAAGACAAAAGGGACTATCCAGACCTCCTCACGCCCTCCTCCCCCTTATATAGTTGCGCGAATGGGATATTGCGAAAAAAAATTTAGCATTGTGGCTGATTATAGTATCGTTATCTTTTGAGACTGAAGAAAACACTGTCTTACTTTGAAGATGTCTTCAGATTTCAGAGGTATAGACACCGTTCTAATGTCTTCTGCAGTCCTCGCTATATATCCACTTAGGTACCATGAGGCAGAATTCTGAAACAAAAAAGATACGCCATGCTTTAACCCGTAAGCAGGCGCGCTGGGGTAAATCTCACCCCAGCGACTTTTTTTCTTCGTAAAATGGGGGAAATTTTTTGAGGACAAGTTTGCCTCGTCTTCTACCTTTCAAAGTCAAGGTCTAGTTGGGGTGGGTGAAGGAATTTCGTTTCTTTGTTATCCGGAAGGGAAGAAAATTCCACTTTGGGATTCAATACTCCCGTGCGACTCACAACGTTTCATTACGTTGTTAACGTAAACTAAGTATAAACTAAATGTAAATAAACTATAAATGGACGTTACACTACTGGTATGTATTGACAAAAGGCTATTAAACGAAATTAATATCATATTAATAAAGTAATGAGTGTTTTAAGGTATAAAGCATATCATATGCGATTTTGTTCTCACAAAGCATGATATTGAAAGAAACTGCCAGAAAATCTCTCAATAAATATGAAAAGCACGATTTCTTCCCATGAAACGTAACAGAACGGATGTATTTTACGTTATAAGTCCACAAATGTGTTTTTAAAACGTTTTTAGTCAAAAATATAAAGAAGACAAAATGGGGTAAGATTGACCCCATGCGACTGCTTAAGTTACAAAAGTAGACGCGCCTTCTTACGGGTTAAAAAGCAATAGTGTTTTCTTCCGAATACCAAGGTCAGTTGCCGAATATGGAGTTGGTCACTGTGGGGGCCGGAAATGCTTTGGCCTTTCCCTTTTCGGTGCCCCTAGTAAGCAGACGAACGTTATCCCCCTATGAGTGGTCTCATCATTTGGAACCTATTCCAGATGAGAGACCTAGCACTTGAATCGGCACCCCCAGAAGTATCGTTTGAACAGGGAGGGCATTGCAGCCACGAACAGATTTTCTGTGCACCAGCTCTCCTTAGCGTACGCGGTCCCACAGTAGTCATCCTCGCAAGTGCTGATTAAGCCAAGGGTTCGAATGCCTTGTTCGGAGTCAGTCTCTGACACCCATTTCGAAATTGTGTCTTAATTCAAAATTTTATAATTATTTAACAATGCAGTAACACCCTTCAAAAAATTAGGGGTTGCAGGTAATATAAATAAAAACATAACGTTGCATTCCATTTATAGTGAGCGAGTTTTTCATGTTTTCTGTTTTTATCTAGAAGAAACCTCGTAATTGACTTGCTTCGGGTTAATGTGACATGTATTCCCAAAAACTAGAGATGTAACGAACACAGTGATTAGACCGAATAGCCTAATATTCCTTTTTCTTAGTTACAAAATAAATAAAAAAAGGAAAATGAGTATTATTTTTTGGGGGGATTAATATTTCAACCATCCTAGATCATCCTGGTTGATTAAATCTAAATAACGTCTACAGCTGGGTATTTTTTTTGGGGGGTACTACTTGCAATGTGTGCACATTTTGTTTAAAATAGTTGTTACTCAATTGCACAATATGGAAAAAATGAGTTAATTTAAAAATCTGGAAAACACACACACACCCATACCTTTCCCCAATTTCTTTATATGCAATTTTTAACTTTAGAAAACTGCTCTAACGGAGTAAATTACCAAACATCTAGGCTGTGACAAGGTAGCACACACGGCGTGAGCTATTACACCACTGGTCGCTTTATGATCGCAAATTACTCTAAAACAGGCTGAACTTTCTTAAAACTGCCTATGGAATCGGCCTTTCATTTCGTTTGTCACATTAATCCCTTAAGCCTCGCTCCAGTGAAAATCACGGGCCCAGCTTTTTCCCTCTATTTCAAATGCCCAGGCAAATGTTATGCGCCAGAAAGATAAGCGCCCTGGTGTTCAAATTTTATGCGCCAGAAATATAAGCGCATTTCAATTCTTATGCACGCATTTTTTTATATCTCATTTTACACAGCAGATGACAGTACCAGACTATTTTAAACTTAATTGGAGATAGTTTATATTTAAACAGAGAGTAGAAATACTCCAGTACGTGTATTTGTGATAGGCATATTTCAATCTTACTCCCTTTTTTTTTACTTTTGTTCAAAGAAAACTTTAGAAATATTTATTTATTTTACGAAGTAATTTTAATAAAATTCTTCTTGAGTGTTCCCATCTGTGCCTGGATATTTTTGCGACTTTCTTCGATTTTTACTGATAACAGAAATAATAGATAAATTTCTGATGTCAACTTCTTGAACAAGGGATGATTTCTTTTAAAATCATTATGCATAAAAATTGAAATATCAACATACTACTTGGTCATGTTAAATATTTTGTAGAGTTGAGGCTCAATACTCATGAATAAAGGCTAGGAAAAATAAATAACGTTTTCGATTACTAGCGAAAATGCCGTCCCAAAAAAGGGACGCTAGGCATAAATGGGTTAAAACATGTTTTTAATGATTCTCTGTTTACTGGAAAACACGCATTCAGCTACGATCCCGAATACTGGCTTTTCCTAGAAATTCAACATTTTTTTTTTTTTCTTTCGTGCTAGAAAAATGTCCAAAACCTTAAAATGAATACACATGCTGTACATACACTTTTTATAAAATTCTGGAATAAAAAAAAACCAGTCACTTTTATGACTTATCTTGAAAATAACACGAGCGTTAAGGGGTTACTGATAAAGTGATACACATAATCATACAAAAGAAATACCTTGGAACCATAAACTATCCAAAGTAACTTTTAATAGGCTGATTTTAAAGGTTTGAATTGGAGTGTAATGCCGTACTTCCTGTTACCCCCTGGTCACATTTAGCCGAAACACCTACCCGAGACTGATCAATTATCGAAGACCCCTTTCTGATATCTTCAAAGCACTGATCTAAACAAGGCAAAAGAGACAATTTGAAATACTCCAGTTTTGTTATATAAGAATAGAAAAAAAGCTGTTTAAATCTTACGAATATATCCCATCTTCCTGAACCATTTCCCTGGTAGAAATTTCACATTCTGCTTACTTTAAAAAACAAATACAGCCGGTTGCCATTTGTTGCTGTAGTATTTGGAACATTGAACACGTATATCGGATTTGTGTGCTTGGCTCGTAACCGCTTATAAATCCTCGTCAGTGGGACAACACAAGCGGGGATGCCCTCCGTGGGGGTCTTTTTAAGGGGTCCTAACCCGTTGTTGTTGTTGTTGGAACATGTATTCGGATTTGTGCTCTTGGTCTTTAGGAGCCACTTATAAATGCACGTCAAAGAAAGGACAAACACAAGGGGGGGGAAATGCTTTGGGGGAGGACTTTACTCAGTATCTAGTGCGTATTACGTTACATCTGGAGAAAACCGAGCAAAACTCCAGACCGCTAGACCGACGACCCCGCAAGAGGACAGAACCCTGTTCCTCCACTTGAGCCATCTACGAATGCCAGCGGCTTTAACCAGTGTGCTACACACTTGTTCCTATCCCGTATTTACGCAAAGTTTCGTAGAAAACCACGGAAAAATCCGAACGGTTAGGTCGATGGACGCGCGATGGGACCCGGAACCGGGAGCTTCACACTTCGCCCGTCTACCATTTCCAGTGACGTAACTACTATGCCATGGTGATTCTGACTTTCGGACTTCTATACTTGTGTTCAATAACCCGTTTATAAATCCTCGTCGAATAAATTGGACAACATAAACACACTTTATACTAGCACAGAGAAACGAGATTTACAGTTCATTGAGTAACACAAACAACCAGGAAATGAGTGGAAATCGAACCCTGGACCGAACGCTTAAGCGGAGTGGAGCACAGGTCCTTAACCTCTCACCCATCGGCTCACTTTTTTATCGAATTTCAACACACTGCCAGACGAAAGAGTACAAGACAAATTTCTTTAGTGTTAGGTGTTCTTTAAAACATACGATAGTTGCACGAGCGCCATTAGTAAAGCTTTTACGAATGCGCCGATAATTGTATGGGGGAACATATAGTATTTTCGAGCTCGCTTGTTTGGTTTTAAGAATCCACTTACAAATCCACGTAGAATCAAGTGGACAACACAAATACTTTCTTTACTAACAGAGAAATTGACAGCCTGCATGCTAATCACCAGGGATGATTGGGAATTGAACCAAAGACCGTATGTTTGAGATTCGCAGAGGATGATAAGCTCTTACCCTCTGATTCCCTGCGCCCACAGTCGAAAATCAACTCAGGGTGTATTCGTAAACGACAAACTCGCTGCACGAGTTTTCGTAAGAAAACTGGAATGCGTGTGTTTAGTGCTATCAGTGGCTATCAGTTTCTTTTGCCTTTACAAACAACTTCAGTAGACACAGTGGTTATGTCACTGGAAATGGTAGATATGCGAAGTATGACGGTCCCGGGTTCGGGTCCTATCGCGCGTCCGTCGACTGCACCGTTCGGAGTTTTCCATGGTTATTTCCGAAACTTAGCGTAAATATGGGTTAGGACCCCTTAGAAGGACCCCACGGAGGGCATCCCCTCCTTGTGTTATCATACTGACGAGGATTTATAAGCAGGTTTCGAGCCAAGCACACAAATCCGATATACATGTTCACAATAACAACAACTTCAGTTTATTCAGTTCCGTCACCTAGGGGACGCGTTTGTTAACAATTCGTATCCGTTGTTATTTTTGCTGAGGAGAGATTTCAGTGCATACTCAATATAAAATCAACTGGAATTTCAAAAGAAAGAGTGGTCATCATTGAAGTGCATGGATCAAAAATTAGAAATTTCAACTTGATTTTGAGTTTTTCAAAAGTATTTAGCAAGACAAGGTCAAATTTCGCTAATAACAGTTTATACAGTCAACATCAGTCTCAACACTAAAAATATACATTTTTGAATTTACTAAAAATACAAGAAAATGATTACCTTTGAAAAAATATGTACCTTCCTTGCAGTTTCTAACGTGTGCCTGAATTTCCTCCATGAAAAAATAGTATTCGCAACTTCAGCAAACGTAACATAAATTTCATAATAACATACTTTTCAACAGCAACGGACGCCATTTCAAAAGAACAACAAAGTGCAGCAAGTGTATCTTCTCAACTGGATGAATCTGCCCCTTGCTCATTTTACTTAGTTTGAAACTTACCGCTCTCAGTTTTGTGTACGAACGCTCTAGTTTATAAACTGAATGCACTCAGGTTCCTTTACGAACACCTTAGATAGAAACTAATTGCACCAGTGTAACTCATTTGGCGTTTACGAATGCGGCCTCACTTATGAAAAGTATTTGAAGTCGTCCAGATAAATATTTAAGCAGTTGGAAAAATCCGATTATGAACGCATTTATGCCAGGTGTCCCTATTTTGCGATGGCATTTTCGCTATCAGTCGAAAACGTTATTTATGTTTCCTAGCTTTTATTCACGAGTATTGAACCTCAACTCCACAAAATATTTTAAGAAGACCCAGTAGGATGTTGGCATTTCAATTTTTATACATAATGATTTTAAAAGAAATCATGCCTTGTTCAAAAAGTTGACATCATACATTATCTATTATTTCTCGTATTATCAAAAATCGATTTCTTTCGTCAAAATATTTCCTCATCCACTTTTCTGTTTTTCTCATTTTCGAAACGCAGGGTATGTCACAAGTCTTCGTACAAACAGTGAAAGTAGAAACCGGGGCAAACTGGCTAATCTTCCTGGAAACGCGAAAAAAGAAACGATTGAAGTAAAAAATAAAATTTACAAAATAATAGTCCAATCATTTTTTAGAGTCATCACATTTAAAGAGACACGTTCTAGAACGAAACATAAATTGACAATGACAATTCCAATTCCCATTGTAATAATTTTATTAGTTAAAGTGCGTTATGCACGCTTCTTCAATAAATTCACACAATAGTTGCTGAGTGATCCTGAAGAAAAATAAGTAATACTTTTCAGCACAGTAAATACTTTATAAAGTTATTTTAATAACATATTCTTTGGAGAAAATGAACTTCAAAATGAAAATATAAATCCGTTTCTAAAATCCTTTTTATTCTTTTAATTACAACTTTTTTATTCATTGTAATAAAACAATCCGTTAGTTTTTCCAAGTTTAAAAAAAATTCACTTACAAAAGACGTAATCAATTTAAAGTTAAATACAGGATTTCTACACTGAAACGCTTAAATAGTGTTTTATTCTTATAATGCTTTTCTCTTAAGCACGGTAACAGGTAAATTTGGAAAAAAATATTTTAAAAAGGAAAAATAAATCTCCCATTTTTACTTAATTTAAAATTAAGCTCATTTTTCTGTCGTTTTCCTTAGAAAATGTAAAAGGGCTTTTTTGTAAGAGTGTTTCTTTTGCTGTCTTTTTTATTGTATGCTTCAACAACGTTTTGTGCGATACCAGTTTTTTAAACACTTAATACAGTTTTTTTTTCGAGAAATCCTATTTCAGTTTAAAAGTTTCGTCTTCTTTTACCCTAACTGAGAACATAATTTTGAGAATTTCTCTTATAAACAAATAAAATTTATATTCCAGTTATATTTAGATGTACGGTTTCTACAATGGTGTAAGAAATTAAGAGAATTTGCAGACTTGGTCGATTATCTCTAGAACTACGAGACCGATTTCATTAAAATTTGTTATGCACATACAATGATGCAATACAAAACAAATAGCCATTCAATAATTGTAATACACACGCATGATCGTGCGTAATACACGTTGGAGTTGGAAGGTATGAAACAGCGGTTGCAGAATAAACATAAAAAATCTGGAGCGACTCCACTCGACTTTCCGAACACTTCCGATTAAGATCATGACCCACCATTTCAATCAATTTTAATCGAGGAATCATTCAAACATATAGACCGAATGGTAGCTGAATCGAACGCGCCGTTTAAACGTTAGCGCACTTTCAAGAATATCTCCCCGTAGGCCATCCTGTAAAAGAAATGTGGGTCGTAGCCCTGTAGAAAAACTAAGTCCTATACACACCCAAATCAATACCGGTCTCACGATGATAGTTTATAGCATATACCGAATTTGAGCTCAATCGAATGTACCGTTTAGGAGCTATCGTGTTCCAAACGGAACCCGTTTGGAACACGATACGGGTACGGGAACACATACGAGTCGTGTTCATTCATTCATTCATTCATTCACTCACTCACTCACACGCACACTCGCTCGCTCGCTCACTCAGTCACTCACTGACTCACTCACTCACTCACTCACACACACACACACTCGCTCGCTCACTCACTCACTCACTCACTCCCGCACGCGCGCACACACACATACATACATACATCTCATAAAAATAGCATCAATGAATTCAGAAGACCTCAAAACGTGTCAATACACCAAAATCTCGAAATCGAATTTTTTCATGATTACAATACTTTCCTCAAATGGTACATATTCGGAAATTAAAAATGGGTTAATACATGTGTTAAAAGAGGAATGGTGCCCTTTTACAGATATACAGGTCTCGCATCATGATTCCATACTTGAAATAAAGTAGTTTTCCATTTCCTGTGGCAATTAGTCCCACTCGTTCTAAAACGCTGCTTTCATTACCTGGATGGTTGTCGGGGGGGTGGTTGCGAGTTGCAATCGCCGTCCCAAGAGCGTCCCAGACATGCTCTATAGGGTTAAGGTTTGGAGATCTGGCTGGCCAATCCATCCGGCGAATATTCTCACTCTCTAGAAATTCGTTGACCAGAAGAGCTCTACGTGGCCTCGCGTTATCGTCCATTATAATGAACTCGGGACCACCTGCACCCCTGCGAACATAAGGCTCCAAGACCTCATCCCTATACCTCACACCAGTCACAGTGCCTCTTTCAAAGACATGGAGAGGTGTGCGGCCATCCAGCAGGATGCCTGCCCTGACCATTAAACCTCCTCTGCCATAATGGTCGATTTCGCGGACAACGGAGTATAGGTAGCGGGTGCCTGGTTCTCTCCGTATGAAGGTACGGCGAAAATCACGTGCATTTCACCAGCCCCAGCACCTATCGCACATAAAATCGAAACCTATGTCATTCGTTTGTACTTCGTTTATCCCGGTTTGTACCGCTAAAATTTTCGTTTGTACCGGCATGGTACAAAAGTAATACGCATGTGACAGTGCGGGGCTGGGGAAACGGCAGCCCCGCACTTGCGGTAGATTCGAACGAAACTTATGCCAATCGTTTGTACCGGTTTGTACCGCAAAAATTTTCGTTTGTACCGAAACGGTACAAAAGTAATACGCATGTGACACGTGCGAATATAGCATTTCTACAGCCACTCAATTTAGAAAAAATTATCGGATCGGAAAGAAAAGTATGTCAATCGTTAGTACTTCGTTTGTACCGGATTGTACCGCAAAAATTTTCGTTTGTACCGAAACGGTACAAAAGTAATACGCATGTGACACGTGCGAATATAGGATTTCTACAGCCACGCAATTTTGAAAAAATGATCGGATCGGAAAGAAAAGTATGTCAATCGTTAGTACTTCGCTTGTACCGGATTGTACCGCAAAAAATTTCGTTTGTACCGAAACGGTACAAAAGTAATACGCATGTGACACGTGCGAATATAGCATTTCTACAGCCACGCAATTTTGAAAAAATGATCGGATCGGAAAGAAAAGTATGTCAATCCTTAGTACTTCGTTTGTACCGGATTGTACCGCAAAAACTTTCGTTTGTACCGAAACGGTACAAAAATAATACACATGTGACACGGGCGAATACAGCATTTCTACAGCCACGCAATTTTGAAAAAATGATCGGATCGGAAAGAAAAGTATGTCAATCGTTAGTACTTCGTTTGTACCGGATTGTACCGCAAAAATTTTCGTTTGTACCGAAATGGTACAAAAGTAATACCCATGTGTCACATGCGAATTTAGCACGTACCTTTAGCGTTTCTGCAGTCCCGCAATTATGAAAAGTGATCGGATCGAAACGAAAGCTATGTCGATCGTTCGTACTTCGTCTGAACCGGGACTCATCAGTGAAGAGAACACGGTCGCCCGCTGATCCGTACTCCAATCTCTATGCTCTCTGCACCATGCTAAACGGATTCTCCTGTTCGTAGAAGTGAGCGGGACGCAAACAGCAGGTCTTCTTGCAAACAGCCCTCTCTCATGAAGTCTTATGGAGACAGTCATCCTTGATACACGGGTTCCTGAAGCTGCACACAAGTCACGAGTGAGCTGAGAAGCTGCAGCACTCTTGTTATGCCTCGCCATAATGGAAAATGGTGATGTTTTCAGGCCGTCGTGGCACTTAGACGATCTTGCCCAGGCTTTCTCTCGATGGATCCGGTATTCTGGAACTGTTTCCATAAGTTACACACGACGCTGTGCGTTCAATCATAAGCGTAAAGTTTTCAAAATTATTGGGGGGGCTGGGCCCCTCAACCAAATATATTCACGTCAGTGGCAAAGGGGGGGTTAGGGGGGTCATAACCCCCTAACCCCCCCCCCTTTGCCACTGAGGAATTTTTGCCACACAAAATGTATATTCTTCACTCCCTTATTATACACTGGTATACACATATGTGAGTTGCAGAAGTCGTAACCCCCCCCCCCCCCCATGAAAAATTTCTGGCTACGCCACTGATTCACATACATATAACTTACTCATAGCGGCCAACTACTACGGAATATAATTAACCCCTTTTTGTACATGATTTTTCGTCTTAAAATATAACAAAATTTTTGTGCTGCGCGCGCGAGCTGGTTACTATTTAAAAAAAAATAAGTAAAATATATACTGTTAACAAAAAGTGGCTAATTATTGTCCGTAGTAGTTGGCAGCTATGACTTACTGTATATAAGTGTAAATTATTGGAGGCGATCGAGCTCTATGGGTCCATAGAATCCTGCACCTATGTAAGGTAAGTATCCATGTTAGTATCTTCCTACCATGTTATAAGTTAAAAATAGTAGCAAAGTAAAAAATCCAAAGGAGGAAAAAAAAACATTTTCGATGAAATAGTGCATTTTAGACACATCTGAACTTTTCTTCATTTCATACTTTACATTGCATAATCTGATGTTAATGAACCAGACCCTGGCGAGGGCTGCTTATAGTAACATTGTTACGTGGCGTCACAATGAATACTAAATCATGATTGAAATCAAAAGAAGAAAATTTTTTTTAAGTAAAGGTTTTTTTTTACGTTTGTAAATGGCATGAATATTTTTTTTATGTTAGTATAAATTAGTTTTCTGTATTTAGTGGTAAATTATTGGGTGGGCTCGAGCCCCACAGGCCCATATAACTCTACGCCTATGCGTTCAATTGAACTCTCTACAAATCTGGACTTGAGATTGGCCTACTTCTATCCTCCCCACAATTCGCTCCCTCATTCCATCATATAATAGCCGGGGGTTACTCAATTTTACTGTTACAGTTTGAAACTAGCCGATTGCTTCACCGAGAAATTCGCCGAGGTATACTAGCGAACGAAATGCGTATTAACGTACGCGCGCTCATAAAGACTGTTTCTCTACTGGCTCCGCCTACACATACATGTACGTTTACGTATTGGACGTACAAGATTTGCATTTTCATCTAGAAGCAGTGGTTTTATATTCAGTTCATTTCTTTTCATGAAATTAGATAAAATATGCAAATTCTCTTATTTTATTTCACCAGTGTATATAAAGGTCGAATACAATAACGGCAAGCAGTTTGTTCTTTAATAACAATGTACTTTAATGCAAATGCATTGCTAAGGATATTATTATTATTTTTTCTATATCTTAACAGTCTAATACAATTTAGAAAATAATTACTATCCGGTTTCTTTTCTTTTATTGGAAATACTGTTTAAACTTAAATTTATTTTATAAAAAGATTTCCCAAAAAGTAAAAGAATAAACGCCTATTTATTTAACATGCTTTTAATAGGATAAAACAAGCAGTGTATTTAATAGTACATGCTTTCTATTTATCTGCTCTCACTGACCATAGTACTAGAAACATTTGAAATGTCCAGTTACGTAGAAGATGTTCTCTATTGTTCTACACTGCGACTGTCAGAACATAAACATCTAAAGAGTAGAATTATATACTGGTACAATTTTCTTACTTTTCTACAAAATGAACATCTTGATTGAACCATTTATATTGTCTAGAGAAAAAAATCAGCCAAGTACACCATGCACATTTCAGAAAATACTTTTAGAATATAAGGTTGTTTGTATATTATGGCAAGCCTACGCGGTGGTAGGTATCTACCTACGGTGGATGTATCTTGGTAGGAGGACTATTTAAGGGGTTCTAACAAGTGTTCATGTTACATGTGGAGAAAACCTCCCAAAATGCCAGACCGTTAGATCGACATCCGCGCGGTAGGCTTGAACGCGAGTCCTTCACTCTTCGGCCGTCTAACACGGTTTGTATGTCTGTCCGTCTGTCCTGAGCTCTAATAGCCATATGGACTATAGACGTCGATGGCTTTAAAACTTCTTACATCACTTTACAATGTGTCCAATCGGAAATTATGTGTAAGATTTAAATAGTTTTAATACTTTCTCCACAGGAAGATAGAAAATTTAATCAATACATCAAAGTATATGATCCGACATTCCTTAAAGCTGTTCTTCGAAGCCAAAAAACTTATTCGTGCACGCTCTTGGTACACAAATTAAAATAAACTAATTATACCGGCAGAAGTAATTCAGGATGGCTCTTCATAAGCTGTACAATACTCTATAATAAGAAAACGGTGCCTTTTGAAAAAAAAATCATAAAAATTTTTTAAACTTGGAATTGGCGTACAAATTTTTCTGGAGAGTGGAACATATTTTTAAAAATACACCTTTAACGTGAACAACGGGGACATTTCATCAAAAGAAAATAAAACTTTTGTATGTGTTCCTAAAGTTTATGAAAGCATATGCAATCCTTTGAAAACAACGCATGTAAGATATGTGAAATTTTATAGTTCTCATACAGGAGGGGGGGGGATTTGATGTGGACGCTACTGACTTTCTTGTGTACGCTTCTTAAACTAGGTACGTTTGTGACGACAGCTGGCTGTGCCGCACAGCCAGCTGCGTCAAAAAAGGGGTCTCTCGATCTGTGGCACGCGATGAAGGTTTCGATCGTCCGCCATCGTGGTGGTAGTTAAGTCGAGCGATGGCAAAGGCTGCCTTTTTTTCAGCATTGGGAAAGGGTTGCGCCTCAAAGTGTTAAACAAAATATCCTTAAAAATGCATTCTTACTCTTCATACAAGCTCATTCTGTTTAATCAGACGGAAAAGTACGCAAAACATTCTGAGATAAACACAATTTGAGTTATTTAAATCTTTTATTAAGCTAACAAATTTATTAAGAGTCACTAGATTTTTATATTTTTCTTCACGATTGCTTTGAGGGAAAATTCCGGTTTTTAATTAGGGAATTTATGATTTCTCTCCCTTTTTTTATATAAATTCGAGCAACTTACTTTACTTGTACAACATTAAACGAGCTTAATGTGTTCCGCAATTATAACTGCGCAAACAGTTTCGATATCACCAGGCATTTCTAAATGGCTTTCATAAAGAACTTAAGACGCTCGAGATGTAAGTGGTATTTTTATTTATATTTTTTGGGCCTTCGGTGAAAAGATTTCCTCACCCTGCTTAAAGAAAACAACTTAAAGTTAATAGCTTTTCTTTCGTGATTTTTATTGACTGTTAATGCACCCCAAAAAGAAAACATAAATTCCGTTTGAAGGAAAATTATGACTTTGGAAAACTCCACTCTGAATTGGAATCCGGTTGCGTTTCAGTCATGAAAAATAAGATTTTTCGACTGCATTTGAACGCGTTTCCATAAAAAGCCAAGTACTTCAGATTTTGATATTCTAAAATAATTGACTTTTTGAATACTTCACTCAAAGAACTTGTTTTACGCGATCCTTACGCGATAATTATATATTGCAGTTACGCGAACGTATAAGCCGCAATCGCTGAATTGTAGGTGATTTAAATTTTCAAATAACGAACATGTAGTTGGTTGATTGTTGATTCCCTTTAGAATTGCATGCCACCCAGCTGGAAGCCACTGTGTGTCCCCATGGTAAAATGGCCAATCATTAGAGCCAGAGCCACACTAGTGGCAAAATGCTTAATGAGTGTAAGTGCTGGCTGGTTGGATATAAAAAGGAAATTTGCAAGGTGACACCTTCAGACTCTGTAGCTGCTTTTGATAGTGACAACAGCTATTGACTAAAACCATTACTTCTTTTTTCAGGTAAAAACAAACCAACTCTCTTAGATTTAATATCAGATCGCATATGATCTAAGACTGAAAATATATTACTACCTTTTTTATTCAAACCATATAAAACTTATGAAAAGCTGACGCTATGTAGTATTAACCCATTTAGAAATCATAAATCTATTCCGGAAAATGTCAACATTATAAATAGATGAACTTACGTCAACCTATAGGTACTTACAGGGGAAATGAATAGGAACATAAGCAGTGCTAAATCATTGCGATTCGTGAATTTTCAAAGCGATTATAACTGAAACGTTTTCTCTAGACGTTAACATAATTCAAATTAAAATTATAGATTGGAAAAATGATATTCGAACCCTTAAATAACATTAATATATTAAATTCCTAATATTATTATGAAACTCTTAAAAGGTGAAACACAGCAGTCTTTGAAGGCAATTCATGGAGTGCAAAATAAATTAATAATCCACCTCCCTTTGCATGTACTACAAGTACTTTAAACTCTTACTGAATGCGATTTAATTTAGAATTCAACAAATTTGTCCATCCGATCATGGTTTTAAAAACTATTAAATTACCTAAGCTGAACTCTTCAAATGATATCTTTGAGGCGCAACCCTTTCCCAATGCTGAAAAAAGGGCAGCCGTTGCCATCGCTCGACTTAACGACCAGCAAGAGGGCGCACGATTGAAACGTACATCGCGTGCCACAGATCTAGAGACCCTTTTTTGACGATAGCTGGCTGTGCCACACAGCCTTATCTATTCTTTATCTATTCTTTATAGAAAGAGCTGTGGCACAGCCAGCTGTCGTCAAAAAAGGGTCTCTAGATCTGTGGCACGCGATGAACGTTTCGATCGTCCGCCCTCTTGCTGGTCGTTAAGTCGAGCGATGGCAACAGCTGACCTTTTTCAGCATTGGGCAGTCTATCCAGCTGTTCTCGCATCTTTCCATTTTTCAGCAGATGTCAGTGCTGTTAAAAAGGATCGTGACAATTTTTTACGGGAAAAGACGTGCTAAAAAGTAAAGGATTCTCGTGGAGCTAGGTCACCCGCCACTATTTTTATAGAAATCAAATCTATTTTTCGTGACTGGCAACAGTCAAAACGTCAGAGTTTGTGTTCCCAGAGCGGGGACACTGCACGTTCAAGGGTTAAATCATTTTTTTTTTTTTGGAATCTTATCTATTCTTTATAGAAAAGAGATAAATAAAATGTAATAGATAAAAAAGTTGACTAAACTCTTAAAATAGATTGTTAGGAAGTAAAATGATTGTACAAATACATTCAATAATTTTTCTGTTATTATAATGTATATTTTTATAGAAAAAAGATTAGTACAGTCTTAAAAAGAAAAGTAAGAAATATAAGTAAGAAAAGAAGCTTAAGAAAAGTAAGAAATTATAAGGAAATAGAAAGAAATGAAAACTATTTTCAGTTGTTTAGTAAAAAGATAGCGTATTTTGATGGAAATAAAATGATCAATCTCCTTAAAAAATAAAAATATACACATATGTTCAGAGTGAGTATTTACGCAAAAAATCTTTACTGTGACCGAAAACTCATGTGTAAAAAAAAAAAAAAAAAAAAAAAAAATGTATAATGCAATACATTTCATATCTTTTTCTGCTTAATAAACTTAAGTAAGTCATAGCACAATAAACCGAAAAAAATTGTTAATAGTACGAATTACTTTTACATATTTTTAGTGTATTATTCAAATGGTAAAAGCTTTGTTTTCGGTGCTAAAGACAAATTTACACGTCTGGTATCTTCTTAGGAGTCACATACTGTCACAAGTTGCCTTCGGCAAAGAAAATTTTACGGTGTTCTAACGCATATTGCATTACATCTGGAAAAAACTGCCCGAGACTTCAGACCTTTAGACAGACAACAGCGTGACAGGTCAGAATCCTGGACTTTTCCACTTCAGCCATCCAAAATAACCGATGTCTTGTGCACTCCGCCATACTAAGTGATAAGAGGAATTTTTTATAACTTTTCTGATAATGTAGTGTGAATGTTTCTGATAATATTTAATGGAAAGTAAAACGAAATATTTTAACCTTTTGCATCACCGTGTTGCAGAAATTGAAATACTTGAAGACGGATAAATTAATCATGATGTATTAAAAATAACTCAGCTGTTTTCAAAACTTTTTTTTGTTACATTATTGTCATATTAAAACGGTATTAATTGACCATGCCATTTTATCTCGTTTATTTCGCCTGGTAACCCTATGTTGAAATTTTTAGGATTGTAACCTATTTATAGAAAAATACATGAGATGCCTTTTCTACAGCTTACGAAATAGTGTAACAATAGATTAAAGCTGTTGTGAATCAATAGTATTTAAATACATGTAAAAAATACATGTAATGCATATTCTGCAGCGTACGAAATATTGTAATAATAGATGAAAGCTGTTGTGAACTAATAGTATTTAAATATATTTAAAATTATGTCGCATTTTTAAGACACATTTTTCACACAATTTTCAATAAATGGGGGTGAGAGATAAAATGACATAGTCACGAATATTTGAATGACTGGTATTTTTTCAAGAACAACGTGAGCATTTATTTTAATTCTGAAAAGTTTGTGATACTCGATTAATCTTGTAACACGAATCTATACTTAATCCCTCGTCAGTCACCTTTTTGGTTATTGCAGCACTTAGAGAGTTTTTTTCATAAGTCATTCTTGCAAAAAAATGTTAATTATTCTTTCAGAAATTCTCAAGCTAAACTGTTCACAAACATTTCGGTAACACTATGTTTTACTGTAGATATATTTTCAATACAAATAACTAAAGAGTCATACAAAAATTCGCTGTACAGTTCAATAACTGTTTTATTGAACTGTACAGCGAATAATTTTGTTCCCTAAAATTTTACATGAATTAAAAAACTAAAACATAAAAACTTTCAGTATGTTTATAATATGTTTCTCGACACTGCAGTAAAAAATTTCAAAAATGCTAAGATTTAAAGTGTTAAATAAAATGCTGGGTCGATGCGTGCAAGAAATAAATAATTATCTGCAAAACATTTCGTGCAAACTTCTTAAAGATATTAAAAAGATCTAAAATAAAAAAGGATATATATATAGAGAGAGAGCATTCATTTTCTTAAATTCATTCTCGACACATCATGCAAAATAAGTAATTTATATTTTTGCAAAGAAATACACCAAAGGAAAATGAATGTTTTTCCTGCCAAAATGGTTGGCTTATAAACACGATCTTCTTGCACTTATCTTTAAAAAATGCGCGAGATATAAATGAGACATTGTTAAGTATAACAGTATTTAACTTTTAAATAAATTTCTCACGGTTGCTTCTGTTAAATGTATTTTTCGAGGCAGTTATACAATTACGTATGTTTTCTGACTGTTTCGTAATTCACATACATAAGTGTGTCATTTTCAATAAAATTAAATAAGCTTGTAAGAAGACTGACACTCTGTCAGTTAAACGAATTTCCATCAAAAAGTAAAGAAAATTAAAAACACTGTAAAAGTTACATTCTAGAAAACAATGACTAAGGCTCGAGGAACTGAAAGAAAATAATTTCGAAAATTAAACTGTTATTGTGGTTAGCTGTAAAAACGAAATAATGTTATACATCCGAGTAGCATTAAAGTCATTCAAACGTTTTCCTCTTGTAATATCTACCTATTGATATTTATGGTACAGAAAACAAAACAAAAAAACACTCAATATATTAAAGTTACAAATATATTCTGCATGTTGAGAAGTTCTTGACTGATAATCATGCTTTAGCAAAGATCATAGCTTACACGGTTCAACATTGCAGTCATCTGAAACAAATATTTTCAAATAATTATAGCATTCTCTTATACATCATTCTACAGGAGCACACAGACGTTTAATAACAACTTAAAAAACAGTTTTCTACTGTATTCTTCAAAATATCTGCCTAAATAAATTTCGGAAAATATTTGAAAGATCTAATAAACTCCCTCTCTTCCAGAAAGTTCATTTAATAAATCGCTTGCAAATATGAGATTTATCTCAAGGTGCGATAGATTCATCAGTTCGCAGTTTCAAAATCTATCGGAATTTCGTCAAGGACTCATATTCTTATAGAACTGCTCAGATTTAAACTTGCGCACTATCTTAATGGGCTGTGTTACCTTCGCTTCAGAACATTGCATTTACGATGCGATTTAGGCATTTCTAAAATATTTATTCCTACTAAATAGATTATCTATTTAAACGCAGCATCAAACATAAGCTAAGTTTCAAATTATAATTAGTTCAGATAGAGTTAGGATGTCTTAAGGGACCCTCTTGCGGTTGACCGATGAAAACAGACAATCAGTGAGTTTTGGTCTGAATTTAAAATTAAAAATACATGCATTTTATGTGATTGCTTTTTAGTCGTATGCATTATTTAAAAAAAGTTTTCATAATTACATTGATTGTTTCTAATCATTTAACCCTTTGAGGCGCAACCGTTTCCCAAGTCACAACCAGCTGCATCAAAAAAGGGTCTCTCGATCTGTGGCACGCAATGAACGTTTCGATCGTCTGCCTTCTTGCTGGTCGTTAAGTCGAGCGATGGCAACGTCTGCCCTTTTTTCAGCATTGGGCCATCTATCCAGCTGTTCTCGAATTCTTTTTCAGCAGATGTCAATACTGTTAAAAATAATCGTGGCCATTTTTTGACGGGAAATGACGTGCTAAAAAGGAAAGGATTCTCTTGGAGCTGTGTCACCCGTAACTATTTTTGTAGAAATAAAATCTATTCTTCGTGACTGGCAACAGCCAAGGGTGTTCCCAGATCGGGAACACTGCGCGTTAAAGGGCTAAATATTTTTTTCTTTTTCAATAGCCGAATGAGCGGACATCTGGAGGCCACGGAAAGCTTGACCTTTCCGTGGCCTCCAGATGTTGGTCATTTTATTATAGGGACCTAAATTTTATTATAGGGACACACCAACGTTGTTCTTTAACAGTTTTCTTTTAATTTTGAACCCATTCCAGAGGAAAGACCCAGCACCTGGATCGCACCCTCCAGAGGTACCGATTGAACGTGGATGTACATTGAAGCCACGATTATTATTATTTATTATTTGCCAGGAGAGGACAGCTCGCGTCATTGAATGTGTCGCTTAGAGCTACATATACGTCCTTCCCGAAATTTCCCGAAACAATTTGGAACCTCATCAGAAGGTGGGGGGACTTCTGAATATTGGCACCCCTCGGAAACTGCTAGCGACCGCCGAGAGGACTTTCGGAACCACGGATTTAACGTGCACGTACACTGCATGTACACGGTGGTCTTTAGTGGTACGCCGGTATCGAACCCACAACCTTCCGGTTACGAGTCCACTGGGCTATCACGGTCCCATGTGGTCTAGTGGTTAGGATTCCTGGCTTTCACCCAGGCGGCCCGGGTTCGATTCCCGGCATGGCAAAATCCTTCAGTGGTCCGATGTGTTGTATACCATTTATAGTTCGAAAAAGACAAAAATTAAAGTCACGATCAGATTTTATGTACACCAGCTCGCATGAGTGCATATGGTCCAACAGTTTTGCAGCCGAGAAAGGTTTTAACACTTCCAAGCACTGCCCCAGCCTCTGAGTCGACAGCATAGGGACCATTGCAATAATGCGAAATAACAGAGTCATGATTGAGCTTTTAAAAATTCCCCACTGCGGAATGGCGGTAGTATCGATAGACCTTTCTTTACTTTCACGGAAATTCAAAGCCTTTTGCTGAAAAATCATGGCTTTCCATTTATGATGTTGTCGCATAAAACCAAAAATAAAACAGCTTCTACAAGTGGTATGTGTGTGCAGAGACTATGATGTCAGACAATATTTCGTCTTATGTTTACCTCTGTCTTGATGAAATTGTTTAAAAACGTGAAATCTAACTTCTAATTGATAATCAACAATGATGAGTACAATGAAACAATGGAATCGAATAAAACATTTCATAACAAATCCATTCGTGGTTTTGCAACAATTGGTTTGTAAAAAATATTTTATCTCGATTATTAAGACAGAGAAAACTTTCAACAATACTCAAATCACTTTCTTCAAAAGCCTAGAGTTATATAGCGTTCTCTACATTTTTATAGCAAAAAAACCTTACTACACTAATATTATTTTCCGCAGTACTTCAAGTCCTTAGATACTATTCAATCTTCAGTCCATTTGCAAATCCATCGGGTCCACTAAAAGATGAATTTCAAAAAACGGGCGAAAAGATTTTTCGAGCGTATTATGTGAGTATTACTTTTTATAAATGCCATTTTAGGCATAATTTAACACACCCTGTCAGAATAATGGTATAACTTTATTAACATGAATTTTGTTTTCTTGCCACTGTGTAAATAAACTTCTTTCCAGTACAGTTTCATGATCATTATTTGGCTTGAAGACTCACGCATTGTGATGTGCAGAGTACCTTTCTACTACTTGACGGCATGACAAAAATAACGTCCGTTCATGCATTATTTGTAATTCTATTCAGACAAAACGTACTTTTCCTTTTTCGAAAATTAATTTTTTGCTGTTTTTTTTTCTTAATTTAAAAAAGCACAAATAGAACTGTCACTGCAGATTTGGAAAGATTTCAATATTGTTTTCGAGTTTGTTCGTATACTGAAGAACATTGCTATAGTCTGTCCACCGATTTTCATATTTACAATAACTTATCTATCTAGAAAACTAAATAAATTATATTCCAGCAAAATATTTTAAATATTTTCTATTGTGCAGTACAACTCATTTTATTGTTAGCATTTGTTTTTCTTATCAGAAATCAAACATAATTTTTTAATGTAGAACATATTAAAGAAAACATATTTATTTTTATTTTTATTTATTAATGGAAAAACAAGCTACCCAAAAGAGAGAAGTGTATTGGTCATGTTGCATATTACTTTTATTGTAAATTGGAATTATGTAGAATGCCTTTAGTAAAAGGTAATGGTTTCTAAAAGAAAAGTTACTTATTTTGTCAGAAGACAGCAAAGCGAAGACAAAAACTTAAACCCTGTCTTAAAACAAAGAACTCCTGTACAAGTGAATAACTTTTCTAAGGTATTTTCCAATCCACACACAACACTTTTGGCTGTTTTCATGCGGTCTCACGTACTCAACATCGCGGGGTAAGTTAACCCTTTGAGGCGCAACTTTTTCCCAATGCCGAAAAAAGGGCAGCCGTTGCCACCGCTCGACTTAACTACCAGCAAGATGGCGGAAGATCGAAACGTTCATCGAGTTCCACAGATCTAGAGACCCTTTTTAGACGACAGCTGGCTGTGCCGGCACAGCCAGCTGTCGTCAAAAAAGGGCTGTGGCACGCGATGAACGTTTCGATCATCCGCCATCTTGCTGGTAGTTCAGTCGAGCGATGGCAACGGCCTCCCTCTTTTCGGCATTGGGCAATCCATTCAGCTGTTCTCGCATTCTTCCATTTTTGAGTAGATGTCAATGCTGTTAAAAAGAATCGTGACCATTTTTTTATGGAAAATGACGTGCTAATAAGTAAAAGATTCTCTTGGAGCTATGTCACCCGCAACTATTTTTATAGAAATCCAATCTATTCTTCGTGACTGGCAACAGTCAAAACGTCAGAGTTGGGTGTTCCCAGAGTGGAAACACTGCGCGTTAAAGGGTTAATGATATAACAATTCTAGTTTCACAGTTTTTACCTCAAATCATATGCATTTTATAACCGAGGTAATACTGTCAGCATCGTCATACAATTATCAGCCATTATTACTTAAGAATGCATATGGCTGAAATCATTAATTTAAATTCTGAATAAAATTTTTCCATAAATTAGTAGGAAGATTTTCGAAATATTTTGTTGTGCAGGATGAAGGAGAAAAGTGAAGCAAAAAAGTAAGTATCTCTGCATAAACTGTATCTCAAAAAAGAACATTACCTCAGTAATTTCCTTTTAATTTCATGAAACAAGAAACAGAAAGGAAAATCTCACAATTTAAAAGGAATAAAATTGTCTCCGAATCTTTCGCTCCACTAAAAAATTTTCCAAAACTTCAAGCAAGAAAGCGTTTATAGTAATAAATGAGGTTAGTTTTTGTTCAATCTGATCAAACTTCCCTTTTTTTTTGTATTTAAGCATGCAAGTATGACTTATTGGTATTGGAAAGCTATTCATATAGGTATAAATGTTTCTAACGTAATTTTAAGCTCTTCCATCGTAGCTATTTTTACTATACTAACTTTTGACGAAAATTTTCAGACCATTTGGGAACTCTGCAAAAGGTGAAGAATATGAATGTCTAATTGATGAATATGAAGACGTTCCCAAAACCAAAAAGAATGATAAAGCTGGAAGACGAAACTTTGTCATATATTACTTAGGTGACAAATACCAAGTTAAAGAAAACAGTATAATGTTTTGGGTGCTAAAGAAAACAATTGACCGTGATGGACTGTGCTCTCTAGAAGACTGTACCTGGTACACAGTTCCGGATTATAAACCTGTAATACCGGATCGATGGGAAAAAAACATGGAGTAAAGACAGAACATGCAAATAAAAGACTCATTTAGGCTTGCTAAGAATTACTTTTGAACTTCTTTTGTAATTTTCTAAATTTTCCTGATGATCCACTTACCACTACTAAATCGACTCTAAATGCAATACTTATATTCATGTTTGAAAGAAATATCTACTATATTAAAACATAAGAAATTCTAAAAGGATTGTATGAAGTCAATGTTCTACATTCAGCATCCGCAAGCCATGAAATTTTTACTACGATTTAGTCAAGTGTATTTTAATGCACCAAAAACATCCCATTCTTCAGATACTTGAAATATAAGAAAAGTAGGTACAAGTTAAACAAGCAGCTCAAGAAATATGAAGCTTAAAAGCCATTCAGTAATATTGATAACCTTCACAGAAAATTAAAGATCATTAAGTCACGAGGCACATTCAGTGACTTATTTCCAGGTTTCTGGAAAGAGCTGTCGGAATGATTACTTGAAGATTTCCTTAATTTCTGTTATAGCAGAATGAAGGAACATTTCTCTACAAGACTTTTGGAGAATGCCACTACCTTTTTTGACCAAACAGTCAGCCATTTCTTTCCCTCTGAGACCGCAATGCGAATGTACTCATCGGAAATCAACGATTCCTTCAATCTTCTTCAGTAGCTCCTTGCAACTCTGTTCTCGGGAACGTCTATCTTGGTTGTTTGACATAGCTTCGAGAGTAGACGTAGAATCTGAGAATATAACTGTTCCATCAGATGGGGCGAGACGAACAGCAAGTTGCTGCAGGGGTAGATAAATAGCTTCAAGTTCGCCATCGAAATACTGTCTTATATGATCCAACATGAAGATATAAAGAAAAAGAATCAATGAAAACCCCAGCTCTCTGACGAAAATTCAGAAGGGATCCATCAGTATTGATGAGAAGAGATTCGCCTGGAGGAAAGCAATCGATGTCTCCAAGGCAAAGTCACAAGGTACAGTTAGATCAAGATCCTGTTTTTTCGTAAACAAAACCAGATCAAGTCTGACATCAAGTACCATATAATCTACTAGGCTCATAAAAGTTAGTAGTTCAAAAAGTGCATTATTTATAGCATTATATTGTGCATTCTCAAGCACACGTTGAAGAGATCGTCACATAATATCCAAATCATTCCCAAAAAGAGCTGCATCAGTCATACCATCAGAAGTTAAGGTGTTGGGGAGATCGTTTATAAAGGCATTGAATAAGACGGGACGAATTACAGTACCCCGAGAAAAGCCTGTTTTGCAGTGCTTACAGCTGGACATGGAATCTCCAAAGCGAGTGGTACAGAAACGTTGCGAGAGAAAGTTTCAATCCATGAAAGCATATTTTTGTAAACAATCAAGACATTTCCGTATTTACTTGAGTCTCCAAACACTATCAAAAGTAGCCTCGAAGTCTGCGAAAGCAACCAGAACAGAGTGTATCTGGTCAAGAGCATCCTTTATAGATTGACTCAAGAAAGTAACTTGCTGGTTAGTTGAATGGGATCTTTTAATCCAGCCTGTGTTTGATTCAGAAGATTATTGGATTATAAAAAACTATTGAATAGAGATGCGATTATTCTTCCCATACCCTTAGATAAAATACTTGTGGAAGAAATTGGACGATAGCTGTGTAAATCATGGAAAGGTTTATTATTTTTATGTATAGGGATGATGAGGATTTTTTTCCGAACCGCAGGGACCCCTTAATCCAAACTGTGATAAAAAAGTTACAATAGTACAGAAACAGCACTTTTCTAAAGATGTTTTAAGAATCAAGATGGAAATTGTCAAGCGGCCTTAGGACTCTTACCAAACTCCATGCGTCTAATAGCTTCTTTGAGCTCCAACATGTCAAAGTTCCGAAGGAAGACCTCAAAAGTCCAGAGGTTTGAGATGAACAGAGGACTCGAATATTCCTTTTAATGAATGTCTGTTAAACATCGAGATCCCGCCTTAAAAGCTGATTAGAGGTATAAAAAGTTTTAAAAGCCTTGGTAGTATCCTTGCTATTAGTTAAGTACGACTACCCACTCTCAAAAGTTTCAATGAATATGTATTGACCTTATTTTGTAATTTATTTAAAACTGAAGTGCCTTCAATTGTACACGACTGCCTTAATATATCCGATTTCATTTCAGCTCCAGTCGTCTCCACGCATAAAACTTGTAGAACATCGAACTTCATGTATTTTAAAATGCTGTAAAACACTGTATTACTTGAAATTGCTATGCTATAATAATCGAATGTTAAAATTATTATGTCTACTAAAATTAATATGTCAAATTTACTGCGACTGTAATTGTTTCAAGAAATAAAGCATTTTTCTTTACACAAGTTAATGTGTTTTTATTTTCTTTGTGAAAAACTTGTAATGTTTTAAGAATACTTTTTGTCGTATCCTAGTATAACTAAGGAATGCACAATTTCATACGCGATAATTTTTTTTTCGAAAGTAGACCCTCTAAGAAATGTATTCAAGTCAAAATCAAACTTTGCTCGCTGGTTTAGAATATTATTAGGTGTACTGGAAAGTAATGTCGTTTTTTCGTATGTCAATATTTTGCCTAGCCAAAACTACAGAAGCTTATTATACGAAATTGGTCAGGTTGTGAGTTTTATAACAAAAGCGCTAGAAAACAGATCATTTTCCAAAATTTGTAACTCATGGGGGATAGGGAGCCAAAACGTTCTTTTCAGATATCCTGTGTGATCTCAAAGAAGAAAAGAGATATCCATAAAATTCTTGCCTTAAAATACAGTGCTCACGAATACCTAAAAATAGATTTCAGAACATTTCGAATAGAATACTCCAAGGAGGGTAGACGTGAAAAAAGGGGGAGGGTGGCCATTTTTCTCTGAGAGGGAAAAAAAATATTATCTATAGAATTCTCGCTTCGAAATTATGAGTCCTGTGCTTAGGCACACCTTGTTTGTTAATTCAATAATTGATGAAAATTCATTTGTTTGAATTTTATGTAAAGCAACGACTTTTTTTTCCGGTACACCTAATAGAAATTATTTATCACGCGAATTAGATTATGTATAACTACAATTTTTCACATTTCTTTCGAGTGTTGAGTTTTTCAAAAACTAGTTAGTTATTTACTAACCTGAAACAGGAAACCGTGCTTTCAGTTGATTTTTTTTTTTTTTTTTTTTTTTTTTTTTTGAGAGGATGTACGGTGTGGCAAGAGAAATTCTTTAAACCATCACCAGTCTCATCTCATATTTAACTTATTTTCATAAAAATAACCATTCTACACAAATTACGTGTGTCGATCTATACAAGGTGTTATTTTCGTGCAATATATGAATTTAATTACTTGGTAATATTCTTGCGATTTGTCTTTGACATTCTTTCAATTTATCTACGTCTGGAGAAACATTATAATTTGTCAATCACTACTAATGTAAATTTATTATTTATTTATCACTATTCTATATAAACCCGCAAATATATTGTATCCAAAATTACTAACGACAATTCAATGGCGGATTATTTGATGTAAAATAACGGAGACATGTTAAAGCACAAATTATTATACTTTTAACACGATCTAATGGATAGATTTAAAAAAATATAGTTCATGGACCAACTTGACCCTATGGCCAACGCTCCCCGGTATCCCTTTTTACGCGAAATATCTAATCTTTCATAATACTAGACATTCCATCTAGGAAAATACAACTTTCAATAGATGCACATAACATTGCTAAACAACGAACGCAGTATAACAAAAAGCAATTATTTTGAGCGTATATGAAGCTTAAAACCAATGTTTAAGTCACACATAAGTTAGTAGATTAAAATGTTTGAAATTTTTTCTCCAAGAATCCTTTCAAATCACAAAATACACTTTATTGTGTTGAAAGACACTTTATTGTGTCTCCTCCACAGTTGAAATTATTGCGAAAGGTTGCAAAAACAGATAACGTAGCATATAATGCAAAAAAAAAAAAAGTGTCAAAGCAATTTACTATGAGTTTTCTAGAACGTAACTCAGTGGCGGCTCGTGGGATACAGCAAGTACAGCCGGGCTGCACTTGAAATTAACAGCCCATACTTTAAAATAATTTATTCTACTCATTTTCCTAAATTCAGATTAGAATTGTGGAATTCCTACGGTAAATTAAAAAAATTTCTGAAAAAAAACAAAAAAAAAAAAAAAAAAAACCGTATTGTGGCCGGATCGCTCATTCAGAAAAAAAGTACTTTAATCTTCCCGCAATTCAATTGGGAAAATCTTTGGTTCAGCCCAGAGCGCTGAAAAGAAAATTGGCAGCACCGTTGCCATGACAACGACTACGTAAGCAGCCTCTCCGGCAAAGGGAGTATGCAGCTGGATACAGCCGATGAAATATTTTCTAACGGCGGCTGAACTTGAGAACTCGACTCACTGATTGGCTCGGACGACAAGTGAGGGAGGGGGTAAGGAGAATATATGTTTGGAAAACTCTGGACTTTATATTGCTGAATTTATCAAGAAGGTAAGCCTGAATAGACGCTTATGAATGGACAATGACCCATCAAAACAGTATTGTTTTTAAGTAACCAAGAACTGGCATTGAGAGGACATGGCGAGCGAGAAAATTCTTTAAACATGGGAAATTTTAAAGAGCTTTTAAAATTATTGATATCTGGAATAAAACTACGCCTTTTTATGGGGACATCACTGACCGAATCTAGAATCTGTATTATTAACAGTTCTCTGAAACTATGCGTTGTTTTGATAAGTACTCATTTCGTATGTTATTTTACGAAGCTTTTAATTAATTTTGCAAAATATGCATGCATTTGATCACTTTCTTTAAGAGCCTAATTTATCCTACTATATAGTTACTCTGATCCCTTACTCAATCAATCTGGAACAATTCCGGTTCAATTACTTCAAGATGAAACTTTTAACACCGTTACTCCAAAAAAAAAATAATAAAATAAAAGTTTAGCGCACAAAACCGTAATAAAATCTGCATCTTTTCTACGATCCGTTTTTCAACTTCCTTGGAGCATAAGTCGTCTTAGTATCAAAAATCGTAGATTGTTAGTATCACTTAGTAGACAGTAATCGTCCGATACGTTTGTCCTTGATCTATTACAAGCCTACACGAGGGGCTTTTGTCTACTTAAATGTTTGTGTCATAGTATCCAAACTAAGTGAAATGTATTCAAATACATAGTATATTACAAAAGAAAACATTTCTGCAAATTTTGATTTTCCTTTTGGATAGCGTCATGCAAAAAATGAATTATTGAACTAAATTTATTTGAATACATAATATAGTCTCAGTGAAAATGTGATGTATTTGATAATTAAAAGCATTGCTTTCTAAATCTTCTTTAAAAAATAATACAAATGTAATTGTAAAGGAATATAAAAACAAATCTTATAAAGCGATAGCAACATAATAAACACAGTTGCATGCGGGTAAAACGGAATACGAACTTGAAAGCCGAAGTGAGGGAAATTGAGAACAGATAATTTAGAATGCATGCTTTTGAATAGATTAAATTTAAGAAACAGAAAGTAAATGAAATTAAAAAATTAATAAGTGATCTACATCATAATTACTTTTAAGACCCATATTTAAAATTCATATAGCTATAAAGTAAAATGCTGCGTCACCTCAACTTTTAACCTGTTGAGGGTTTTTGTATGGGGTATTAAGTTACAGATAGCTGTAAAAAAAAAGTCCAAGTATAGTAAAATTGTAGAAATACTATGTATACGTAAAATTCGCTTTTTATGCATATATTTCATACGTATACATGTATAAAAGGAACGGACTGCAATTTCAAAAGAATAGAATAATCTGAAAGTCAAGGAAAATCTTTTGTACAGACATATTAATACTCAAGGCATACTCTGCACTAACAAGGCTTTTCAGCTGCCTGGAAACTTTCCTACTACTAATAGAAGGGTATGCACTCACTTTCTATAGCTAATTCTTTTTTCTTTATTAAATCCTCGAGTAATGATAGCAAATGCTCAGCCGAACGAAAAGAAAAAATATTTTCGCAAAAAGGACTTTTCTTCCTGAAAATGTAATTAGACATGGAAAAAAAATCGTATGAATAGAGAGTAAAGTACGCGGAGAGTTAATTTTGGTGTATGTCCGGTAAAACAAGTTGACCACAAAATAATTCTTTTTTTTCCCTAAACCTGGTGTTATATTAACTGGATGTGATGTAAATTTAAGTCTGTCATGAAATATCCGCTCCGGATAACATGTTAAAGTTTCACATGTTATTTTCACAGTGAATTTGAATGTGTAACAAGAAAGAAAATTATGCAAAACACAAAGATTATAAAACACATTCCAACCTAACTTTTTTGTGAGGTGGGGGCCTTAAATTAGGTGATCTAAACTCCAAGAAAAATATTTCGATTACTAAAAAAAAATCTGGAGTGACTCCACTCGACTAACCGAACACTTACGATTAAGATCATTACCAAGCATTTAAATAAATTTTAATCGATGAATAATTCAAACATATATACCAAATTGAAGCTCAATCGAATACGCCGTTTAAACGCTAGCGCACTTTCAAGAATTTCCTCCCATAGGCCATAATGTGAAAGAAATATTTGTCGTAGTCTTGTAGAAAAACTATAAGTCCTATACACACCAAAATAAAGACCGGTCTTGCGACGGTGGTTTATAACATATATACCCAATTTGAGCTCAATCGAATGCCCAGTAAGCTATCGTTCACTCACATACACGCACACATACATACATACATGCATCTCGTAAAAATAGCATCCATGAATTCAGAAGACCTCAAAACGTGTCCATACACCCAAATCTCGAAGTCGATTTTTTTCATGGTGACAATGCTTTCCTCACATGTTCGAAAAGTAAAAATGTGAATCAAGGCTTCGGTGTATTTCATTAGTTTTATTACTGAAGAACGTCCAGTACATCAAAAGAATTGTACTTGACTTTTTTCAGTAATAATACTAAATAAATACATGGAAGTCTTGATTCATGGAAATTGTTTATTAATCGACCCATAACTTTGAGTTTTCCTGAAGTATAAAATGGCTGATTTGCCGAGATAACAATTTTCATCTGGTATACTTTAGAGGTGTTATAAAAAGAAGTGAGCAGCGATCAGTAATAGTACGTTCATAAATTTCAAGAGAAGAGAGACCACCTGAACGTTCATTGTACCTACTCTTAACAAAACAAAATTACGTACCATTCGATGTTAATTTCGATTCCTTTTTACTCGAAATAAAAGTGAGTTGTCAATGCCCATATCAGAGAGAGATCTGGAATCTTATTATTCCGCAATTCTCATCTTGTACAATAATGCGCGCTCCTACACAGCATAAGAGAATTTATTAAGTATATGTACACCTCCCCCCCCTTCCAAACCCCTTTTTGAACTGAACAACGCTAAAAGGTTCGGAAAGTAATTGGATGGATGCTTCCGGTGCCCCGCTTTCAATCATTCCCTTATTGAAATGATGGATGGTTCAATAATGTTCAAATCGCGGAGTTTATCAGATACTACGCATTTAATAACACATAACGTAGAGGCTATTTAGAGATCATCGCGTTCGAGTTAGTTTGCATGGTTCCAGAGGGAAGAGAGAAAAATAATGATAATAGTTTCTGGAACGAAAAGCATGCCAAAGAAATATCCTAAAAGAAGTATACGACGAGACGCAGAAGCAGCGTTGGGTGTTGCAGTTTTGTTAACCCTTTGAGGCGCAACCCTTTCCCAATGCTGAAAAAAGGGCGGCTGTCGCCATCGTTCGACTTAACGACCAACAAGATGGCGGACGATCGAAACGTTCATCGCGTACCACAGATCGAGAGACCCATTTTTGACGATAGCTGGCTGTGAGGCACAGCCAGCTGTCGTCAAAAATCGGTCTCTCGATCTGTCGAGCGATGAACGTTTGGATCGTCCGCGATCTTGTTGGTAGTTAGAGCGATGGCAACGGCTGTCCTTTTTTCAGCATGGGGCCATCTCTCCAGCTGTTCTCGCATTCTTCCATTTTTCGGCAGATGTCAGTGCTGTTAAAAATAAACTAGGTCACCTGTAACTATTAGGTTGTAACGAAAGTTTCCCGCCACCGCAAACTTCGTCAGCACACAGTTCTCGTTGGCGTATTGGCTCCTATTTTGTCCAACGATTTTTGGCATATGAAAGAAAGAGGTTTACTTTATAACAATGTGTTGTGAAATCTGTAAAAAATAGAGTTATCATTAAGTATAAGGTGTCTCAAACGGAACTATCACTCTAGAGGATTAGAACCATCATGTACTTCCAGTTGTGTTGCAAAAAGTCAGCTACATACTATCAACGAATTACGAGTACAGCTTTAAGTACTATTGTTGTATCCTGTGACACTGTGCAGGTTTGGTACCAAAAGTTCAAAAACAGTTATCTAAGAAGTTAGTATTTCAGGCAAATATGGCGGAAAACTTTCGTTACAACCTGATATTTTTATAGAAATCCAATCTATTCTTCGTGCCTGGCAACAATCAAAACGTCATAGTTTGGTGTTCCCAGAGCGGGAACACTGCGCGTTATACGGTTAATAGAATGGACGTGTTTCTGGAACGAAAAACATGCGAAAAAAATATCTTAAAAGAAGTATACGACGAGACGGAGAAGCAACGTTAGGTGTTACACTTCTGTTAAACGTGCGAAAAATCGGTTACATCCCACCCTACTAGCAATTTTGCTCAGGCTGTACCATCGGCCACGTAGCCGGCCGATGATGGCCCGAGCAAAATTGCTAGTAGGGCAGAGATCGACCACCAAAAGATCGCCGACAGTTTCGCTCCCTTTCAGAAGGATAAGATGAAGCGGGATAAGCAATAAACTTTAAGCGATCTAAAGCGACACGTGGGAAGATACGGAAAAACTTATTGTTTGTTTCAGAAATTAATGTTTAAATAGTTAACGGCAGTAATAACAAATCGTTTTGCTCCTACGTCATTCTCCAACTGTTAAGTAATGTCGAACTCGCTAAGTGGGTGGACATCCATCCTCGCACAATGGTGAACATGATATCGAGGATGTTTTGTAAACTTTTTTAGATCATTTATGTGTTCTCAATAAAGCTATGATACGCCACCTAGGGGTGGTGTTTGAAACTCAATTGTTTTTTGTTTTTTTTCCCTCGATAAAATCCCCATCATTTCAGTACGCCATTACCCCATTTTCATGCAATTGTATGTCTATCTATCTATCTATCTATCTATATATATATATGTAATGTATAAAAAGGTAATTTGGGTTTTACTATATTGGGTATTGTTCAAGCGGGTACTTTCACTGTAAGTTTTACTTTCCTGTCATACTTGCCACGCGCGGTCTGGAGCTATGTTTTATTTATTTTGTTATTTGTCAGACATCAGGCCGTGGATTCTGAGTTCTTTAGATGTACACGTGTCTCCACGCCCTTGTGTCCCCGGATGCCGGTCATGTTGGTAAATGTGTGTGGTTCGATCAGAGATAAGAGAGAGGAGGAGTTGTGTCTTCGCAGACCACGTGGGGTGGTAAGCGTAAATACTCCCGCACATCGAAAATCGGGGACTTCTGCCACTGGAACTGCTTCATGAGTACACGCTGATTCTTGTACCCGTCTCCCAGATTATTGAGCGTTAATTTTTTTTACAATTTAAAATTTTTAATTGGCACACAGGCAATCATCCTGTTGGCTATTTGGGACGGCAGATATTTCAAGTAAGCTTCAGAGTTAAGGCAGGTGATATGGTTTATTGAACATTACAATTAAGTTACAATTTATAATGAGAAGAGGGGAGGGGAGACGGGTACAAGAATCAGCGTGGACTCATGAAGTAGTTCCAGTGGCAGAAGTCCCCCGATTTTCGATGTGCGGGAGTATTTACGCTTACCACCCCACGTGGTCTGCGAAGACACAACTCCTCCTCTCTCTTATCTCTGATCGAACCACACACATTTACCAACAAGACCGACATCCGGGGACACAAGGGCGTGGAGACACGTGTACATCTAAAGAACTCAGAATCGACGGCTTGATGTCTGGCAAATAACAAAATAAATAAAACATAGCTCCAGAGCGCGCGTGGCAAGTATGACAGGAAAGTAAAACTTACAGTGAAAGTACCCGCTTGAACAATACCCAAACTAGTAAAACCCAAATTACCTTTTTATACATTACATATATATATATATATATATATATATACCACCTGCCACACCGTAAGCAGATGCCCTTGGTGTAGGCATGCCCTTAGCTACTGCCTCCCCCCCCCCTCAAAAAAAATTCCTTCTATAACTTTTAATGTTCGTTCAATTTTATGTCCACGTATAATTCTTGCTGCTTATGTAACAGTTCTGAACGATTTAGCAACGTTCAATGTATACACCCAAGTTATCGACAACTGATACCATTCTGAGGTGAACACTGCTATTATTTCATAGTTGAAGTTGAAACTATCCGCAAAAATTTTGGTACATATACATACAATTATACAAGGTGCCCAGCCTTCACGTGACCCAATAGCTAATTCCCGAACCGTTCGGTTTAGATATTCACTTCCAATTTGAAAAATGTTTTTACGTGCTTTTCGAACCAAAAAATCCATTTACAAAAAAATTACAAAAATTGAATTTTTATACGGTCCCAGGTCCTATCACTTATATTTAAGAAAAGATGCAGTACACAAAAACAAAGTAAACACAAAAAGTTTCATTTCATTACGATAAAAACTGACCGAGTTATGGAACTTTGAAAATCATACATTTCATCCATTTTCTCGGCCAATTTCAAGACGGTCCCTTACTAGCTTCTTGAAAATGGCCGAGAAAATGGATGAAATGTATGATTTTGAAAGTTCCATAACTCGGTCAGTTTTTATCGTAATAAAATGAAACTTTTTGTGTTTACTTTGTTTTTGTGTACTGCATCTTTTCCTAAATATAAGTGATAGGACCTGGGGACCGTATAAAAATTTAATTTTTGTAATTTTTTTCTAAATGGGTTTTTTGGTTCGAAAAGCACGTAAAAACATTCTTTACCTGTTTTAAAACATTTTTCAAATTGGAAGTGCATATCTAAACCCAACGGTTCGGGAATTAGCTATTGGGTCACATTAAGGCTGGACACCCTGTATATACATACAATTATACCCCGAACTCATGTGATAGGCGGGGCCGAGCGATATCCACATAAGTCGAATTCGCGTAAGTCGGGTAGTCATTTTGCAAATTAAAAAATACTTCCAAATGATCATTAATTGGAAACGGAAACTACAGAAAAAAATAACTCAGAAGGAAATGATAAATTAAATCTTAGATAATGCACATGTATAACAAATTATATGATTAAAATCGTAAATGGAAGTTGTTTTCGAAGTAATCAAAAGATGAAGAGATTTCGAAATCGCGTAACTCCGGATTCACTTAAGTCGGGGTAGCGTAAGTCGACGTATTACTGTAATTATATATACTAGTATTTATACATAATCCTCTTAGAGCTTACATGGTGGAGTGAAAGTGAATTAAGACTAGAAAAAAATGATAAACAAACAACTCCTAAACATAGACCATGAAAGGGCATATTTTTTGTAGCTGATGTTACAATAAGAGAAGAGGTAGTATTTTGCTGAGCACAGGCCGAGCGTTCCAGTTCACGTTTAGTTGTTTAAAAAAACGTGGACTTGTGCACTTTTTGATCTATTGCTGAGTGACTTGTTGCATCGTACAACAGTGCAAAGCATTTTGTGTTTACTTCTTTTAGAAAAAAAACATAAGAAAGAAAGAAAAAAATTTTCTGGTTGATGGGATCATGATAATAGGTTGTAACGAAAGTTTCCCGCCACCACAAATATCGTCTGCAATCAGTTCACGTTGGTGTGTTTGCTCATATTTTGTCGAACGATTTTTGGCATTTGAAAGAAAGATACTTGCTTTAGAACACTGTGTTGTAAAAAATATCGTTACCATTAAGTACAAGTTGTCTGAAATGGAACTATCACGTTACTGGATTAGAACCACCATTGACTTCCAGTTCTGTTGCAAAAAGTGCTACAGAATGTCAAAGAATTATGTGTGTCATTTAGATTCTACCCCAGACAGCACAGCAAACTTGCATCAAACTTGCAGCAAGCTTGATTTATCAAGTCAATAAGCTTGAATTAAGCTTGAAAATTTCAAGCGTGTAAGCTTGATGCAAGCTTGAATCAAGTGTTCTAGTTTACACTTGCCCAGCTTGCATTAAGCTTGACATTTCAAGCTTAAAAAATTTTCTAAATACACGTGGCGCCCGCTGACGAACGCGCCCCACATACTTTATTTTCCTTGCATTTTCCCCCACTATGCTGAAATTTTAAGTTATTTTAATCTATTCCATCAAACGTCGACGGCTGGGTTCGAACCCGGGAACTTTAAGCTGGAAGGAACGCGTGCTAACCGATCGGCCATCCTCGGGCAGCTATGACTAAAGTTTGAAGTGACTGTTGTCATGCCAGATCGATAAGTATGGGCGATGCTGATAAGTTTCTTTTATTTTTCCATGGGATGAATCAAAATTTAAATAATGTTATGTGTGATTTATAGACTCTACTAATAGGGAAATAAGCATAATATAAACTTAAAAGCAGGACACGTTTTAAAACTTTCAATATCGCAACACTCATCGTTCAGCAATACTGCTGGCCAAAATCGAGACAAACGACTGATTTTGAAATCAATTTCGTAGTATAATTGTATTTTATTTTGAAGAATTTCCATATTTGGAAATATAGAATGGGTTTACTTACTTAACACAAATTTTGTGTTAAGTAATCTGAAATCAAAGAAACAGATAGTTAAACGTTACTTCGAAATGCTATATCACAGTTGCTAACATGTATGGAATACAAACACTTTAGTCATTTTTGTAAATATTTCTTAAAATAACAAATAATTGAAAAATTTTGCTATTTTTTAACGCTAAAAATTCTCTTTACAAATGTGGTTATTTTCCTACATATTGGTATGCTATATCGATATAGAGCATTTCGAAGAATTAAAAATAAGTTTAAATTAATTTATACAAATGTAAATTTGAATTATTTTCATTGTTCATACTTTATAATTAAAAAAATTATTTAACTTCTGAATTTTTTTTATCCTTTGTAATTTTATTTTAAAATTACAAAAGTGTAAGATGTAAGATTTTTGGGCCCTAAAATCTGTAGGCCCTGGGCAGTTGCCCCGTTTGCCCTTCCGGTAATGTGGCACTGGTAATAAAATAAAACATATCTTTTACGAACTTTCAGCAAATTTGAGGACGCTAGACAATTAATGTCCATTCTCTTTCACAGATGGCGCCATCACTGCGCACTTTTAAAGCTAAAATCAAGCTTGCATTGCCAAGCCAAATGTCAAGCTTGATTTAAGCTTATGTGCTGTCAGGGACTGTTGTATCATATGGCACTGTGAAGGTTTGGTACTGAAAGTTAAAAAACAGGGCCTATGACATTCAAGGAGCTGAGCGTTCTGGCCGGCCTGCTGATGTTGATGAGGGCCACCTGCTAGAAGAAGATCAGTATTTAACCACTTTAGAGCTAGCTAAAGAATTAGACATTAATGCAATGCCTATTAGCCATGCTATGCATCCCATAAAATTGATGTACAAGTTCAATCGCTGGATGCCGCATGAGCTGACTCAAGCAGATTAGGCGGAGAACTTCCGTTACAACCTGATAGTATAGTTTGATTTCTGGATAAAATATTTGGTTTGAAACAGCAAGGAAGTACTTGCTTTCTAGGAGAAAGAAAATATATGTAAGTTAAAAAAAAAGAAAAAATTCAATGTGCCTTCTAGAGACTAAATTAAACGGGTTTTGGGAGGTAACCCCATGATGTACTAAATTTATAAGAAAGCAAAGGGCTTAGAATTTTTTTTTTCAGATCTTGACAGATTACTTTTTTTAAGGAAAAGTAGCGAAATCGTGTCGGTGATGGACGTCACACAAATGCAAATTTACATTCTAACGTGAGGCCCCCACCATGGCCGGGAAGATAGGTTGCTGAAGAGGGTAGCCGAATTCGGGCCTATCGCGCAGAAAGTTTATATTCTCTGAAATGCATTATTATTCATATAATTTTGTGACATCCTGTAAAAGATCCGTGAAATTGCCTAGGTTAAACCTGGATTCAGTGGCGCAATAAATAAATAAATAACCCTCCACACGCATGCAGTTTCTTCAACTGCAGTGGTGGTCTTAAGCAGCTTTACCGTTTTCAAGATGTTTTGAAGGTTAATCTACTCTGAACTGAGCGCAAAAATAAGCAAACGAATAAAATTCTTTTAACAGCTACAGCTGTGGAGGAGAGAGAGAGACAAGGAATAAGTCTAAAATATTCTGGAGAAAATCGAACCGCTCTTCTTTGATGTTAAAATAGATAGAGTAGGGAATAGAGGCAATGCTGTTTCCCCTACGGATGACAGGCAAGAGTGTATGAGTTTGCAATGGATATGTGAACCTGTGCACTTTTGGATCCTATTTGTCGGATTGCGTTTTGCATTTGGCAGTGCAAAAACCTTTTTTGTTACCTCTGAGAGAGTACTTGTGTTGTTGGGAGTATAGCTGTATGATTTTATTCGAGGAAGAAATCTTTGTTTTGAAGGGAAAAAAAATAAAACAGTTTTATATCGCACTGGAAAATTTCAAAAGGTTAATGGGAAGCTTTTGGATACCTTTAAGTACAACGAAAGACGTGAGGCATGACGCCTATCTGTGACGCGTTACTAAGCATACGCATAAGGTGTTTGTGACGGCCGATTATTTACGTGAATCTGAGTGATTGACGCAGTAAAACTGTGTCAGTAAGAGAATACTATTGAGAAGGGATTTTGGCAACTAACGCGGTCCCTCTATTTCACACACACATACACACACACAAGCATATATATAAAGGGTGCCCCAAAAAATAAGCATTGGCTTTGATTCCTTAACCCTTTAACGCGCAGTGTTGACGCTCTGGGATCACCCAACTCTGACGTTTTGATTGTTGCCAGTCACGAAAAATAGATTGGATTTCTATAAAAATAGTGGCGGGTGACAGAGCTCCACGAGAATCCATTACTTTTTAGCACGTCCTTTCCCGTTAAAAAAGGGTCACGATTCTTTTTAACAGCACTGACATCTGCTGAAAAAGGGAAGAATGCGAGTACAGCTGGATAGATGGCCCAATGATGGCAACGGCTGCCCGTTTTTCAGCATTGGGAAAGGGTTGCGCCTCAAAGGGTTAAAAATCGAACATAGGAACCGCCATGGCCGAGTGGACGGAGACTTCAAAACTGACGAGGATTTCAATCTGTATTTTAAGTGCTATTATTTTATTCAGTTGCTTCAGAAAAGAAGGAAGAAATTATTTACTTTGAAAGTTATTTACTTTTAATTATGTACATTATGCTCTCTATTTAAAAGTATTGCGTCTAATACAGGCTGCCATTGAAGAAAAATAGCTATTACGGTAAAATTGTCTACTTTTTTTCCGCAAATATTTTATCATAATAATTATAAAAGAACTGACGATCTGTAAAGCATAAGCTACATTCGAAGTAACGAATCGCTTCTGTTTAAAACAGTACGCATGGACCATTTTCAACAGAAAGTTTGGTCCGGTACGAAAGACATATTTTTAGAATTGCTAATACTTAACTTCAAAATAAATTATAACTATAGATTACGATCCATTTTTATAAGAATATTCGATTTATTTTATTTCGTATGTATTATACAATTGTCTGCTGACTTTTTTTATATCCTATATGATCCGATATTTTAAATTCTGTTTAAATCTTTAATTTTTACAGTCACATCTTTTTTGTAAAAAAAAAATTAAAAACAGAGCTTGTGTTTTGGAAATATTAAACTAAAGTTATATATAGCATAGTCGCACGGGCGGATTAATAGGGGTGGTGGAGGGGGCAACCACCCCTTGAGAAAAAAAAATTAAATAAAAAATATTAGAGATTCTATTTTACTTCCATAAAATGGATATAAATTTCAAATAGCTGTCCCCCATCCACAAAATTGAATCAATCAGTACGTGCTTAGTTGAAAATCGATTCGTTTAATATAGAAAGTTTAATTCAAATTATCTTCATAGGTGAAAAATTCAAATAATGTTATTATTATAAAGTCAATTCAAGTAATAACATCGCAGAAATACCACTTTTTTAATATTTGAAGCTCAACATAAATTCCTTTTACTTTAATCTTGCAGTAGTGTTGCTTAGCAAAATCCTATTTCCACTACTTGCAAGTCTGAAATTCGATCAGAAGCTTAATCAACAGTCATTTTTTCTCTGTTTTACTGTTCTGTTTGCACAACCATGTTACTAATAACTATTACCGTGCTCGAAGGTAAACACTACTACTTCTACTGTTAATCTGGTGTCAACTGGAAGAGATAAATGGGGGATACGTAGCGAAATAGAAATTTCTCTTCGTAGGTGAGTAAGAGAAAAACAGACAGAATGATGAAAATGAAATCAACAAGAAATCAAGGGGGAGGGTGGGGTGCGTAAAGTGCATATTTCTCCTTCGATTTTAAGCCAGAATGTATATCAAAAACAGAGTGTTCGAGTTTACTTTGCCGTGAAAAAATGTGCTTTCGGGATCATTTCTCGAATTGCATTTTGCATAGGATAGGACAAATCCTTTATTTTTTCCCTTTTTTTTTCGGGAAATTGGTAGCGTTAGCAGCAAGTGTTTTATCGGTGAAAGATTTTTTTTTTTTTTTTTTTTTTGGATATATGTTTAGTGGAGTATTCCGAACATCCTGAAGTTTTTGTATTAAATGAATTCTGCCAATAGAATATTCTCCCTCAGTTGTTTGAAGTTAGTCGACAGTTAGCTTTCAATTTTTCTTCAGTTGTTGGTTATCGACTGCTCTAACGACTTTCTCACCGTTTCGTAATCTCGAGCCAATCTTTAGAGCCCACTAACGCTCCTCAGTAAGCTTTCTCCTAAATGTGGGGCATAGTTAAAGACTTTTCAACTTATTCGAGGAGAATCGACACCCAGGTTCCTTTGTCTGTCCGTACTTACATGCTCCAACTACCGAAATTATGCAACAATTTCTACGATTTAGGCTATTCTTATGTATTGTGCCCTGTGTTCAACTCAAAAGGTCTACATACACCAACAGAAAAGTTTTACCGAAGAAATAGATACTTTTCCTTGATATACATGCTAATTGAACCAAACATCTCTTATTGGGTGAATTTTTTTTGTGGGAGGGGATACCCACAAAAATAAGTGGCTTATCGCAAGCAAATTGAAAAACGTAAGAAAATATAAAACTCAATTAAGTGCGTCTGTTGTAATGATAGAAGTTTTTAAATGATAAAATGTATCTTTTGTACACTCTTTCCTCAGTAATACCGTAAAACATATACAGTAAGGTAGTTTAAACTCGCAATACATAGAAGTTGAAAAGTAATTTAAATTCCCAATACATAAATCAAACTATTTAAAATATTAAAACTGACAATTAATTCATTTCGTTGTTACTGTTTACGTTCTAATTATAGAGTAATGCAGATGTGATTAGCGTGTAATCGTTCTATAATTAAGTAAATGATAAATAAACTAAATAATTGCATTTAGAAATTATATTTTTCGTACCGTTATTCTTTAATGTTCGGTCGTTAAACACATAAGTCCGCTTTGCTGTTTTATTTTATCTCAAAATCAATAACGGAAACACGTTTTCATAGAAAAATTAAAAACAGATATAAATTTGATTTAAACAGGTTTAAAAGCACTTTTAATTGAATTACTAGATAATTTTTCTTGCTTCTTCTCCATACTTCAAGTAAAATTATCATCGACATTTTAAACACCATAATTCGATAAAAATATCAGCGAAGCATGGAATGTTAAATATGATTAATAAAGCAAACTTTTAAAATAAATTTTCAGTTTCTAACAATTTTTTATTATTTCAAATCAGAATAAATTTCGACTGTTCAGATGTTGTATTGAAAGATAAAATATTATCAATTAATAAGGGAAAAATTAAGAGAATTTTTATTTTTATCCCTCTCATAAATTAAATAAAAAAAATCCACCTGAGAAATCAATTCAAACTGAATATACACTGAAAATTGTTTTTAAACGTATCAGTCTGTCAAAACTTTTGCAAAAATATTTAAAATCTTTGTTCTTCTTACGGTGTTTACAACAACATTGTAAAATGTGATGAATTGCACTTATCTAATGATAATGAAAGATCTACCATGAAACATTTTCAAATAATAATGATAGTAATAATAATAGGGTAATAAGAATTTTGAATTTTTTACTATAGTAATTTTTCTTATAGACTTAAATAAATGCATCATTTCAATGAAAATTCAAAAGCTAGCACAACAATGAAAGTTTTGTTTACGTTGATAAACCTATAAAACAATTGGATCTGTAAATTATTAGAAACTGTTTGTGCTTCAAAGGATTAAAATTCATTATGCTGAAAATGTACTTTTATAAACAAGAGAAAACTCCAGCTGATAAAACAAACTGTTCGTTTTTTAAAGGCGGAACTATCATTAAAAAAACAATTCTATCTAAAATTGGAAAATTCACAAACAGAAAATAAGCTACTTCGTGTTTCTCTGTTTTTGCTTATTTTAATTTTTAATTTCATTTTCAAGTTACTATCCTGTTTTTGCTTGTTTCTCCATCCACCTTTTAGATAATCTTTTGTTGTCTCGGGTTTCCTACTATTTTCTTCTTCTGAATGACAACTTGTCTCCGCTGTTCATTTTTCTGTTCTAACTTTTTTGCCTGTGTGGACGGTGGGAGATTTCTGAAACTGAAGAAGGATGGCCCTTTTGGACCATTCAAAACGATTGTATCACTGTGTATACTTTTTATGATTATTATTTTAAGAAAAAAATTATTTATTTTGCTCTGCCAGAAGATTTACATGCATAGATATGTTTTCTTTCTTACACTCGCAGATTCCAAAAACCTTTACCAGAGAAAGAGTCCCTTATTATATGTTATTAGTGTGATTATTAGAGACTATATTTTATCTATTATGATACCTATCCTCGTGTTTCATTCTATTTAGTAAACGTCATTTTTACTACACTATATCTTCAAATCAATTCCTATAAAAATTACCCGGTCCTATCAGTTATATTTCGAAATTTTTCTTTATACAATTTCACGAACAATAAAAAAATGTCCTACGACCAAAATTCACCGAGTCATAAAGCGCCAAACATTTTGACTTAAGTCACTTTTCCATGTTTAAAAATGCACCATTATGATAAACCGTTAAGTAACCGTATAAATATTGAAATTTTAAATTGTAGGTTATAATTTCATTATCTGGCATAATACGAAGGAAGAAGCAAAACTAATTTTACAATACTGATCTTTAAAAGAGGGTTACATTCAGACTGTATAAAAAATCTGTACGGGATCAGACTTACTAAACCGTATATGTGTAGCATGCACATGTGTAACACCGAGTAATGCTACGGTAAGTACCCGAATAGTTTTCTATTCAGGTGCGTATTTGCATCAAGTCGAAGGAAGCTTCTTTGAACGTATGCTATGCTAACAGGATTTGTATTACTTTTTTAAGTTTCTAAAATACATACATTCGCTACTACTTACTATTCTATACTACGTTACATTGTCTAATTTAAATTATAAGTCTTTTATTCCCTAGTTTTTTTTAAGTTATTTACCACCACCAGTTCATTTAAAAAACTCTTTAAAAATTCTATTTTCAGCATGAGCTATATTTTTATGTTAATTTATTGGATACACATAGCTAAACCTTAATCTTCTTTATTGCAATCTATATTCATAAGATAGGTAATCAAATTGCTCATAAATATTACAAAAGTCAGAACCATGTACACTAATTTTTCTCAGATCCATTTTGTATACAACCCCTTTTTCGCAGCTCGAAAAGTGTTCTGACTTTAAGCAGCTGTAAATTCGTGAATTTAGTTCGTAGAAGGACAATTTTTTTTTTTTTTTACTGTACGTGAAATTTTATAAGGACGTTCTTCTAAATATAACTGTTAGGACCGGGGGATCGTATAAAAATTTAAATTCTGTAATTATTATAGAGATTGATTTATTGACTTCGATTGTGTGTTTCTCATATTATAGATTATAGATTATGCTTTAAAGCATTTTTATAATTGGAATTATGTGTCTCTGACTAATGGTTTAGCAAATAGCCATTGGACACCGTTCGCACTGCACACCCTGTATGTAAAGTAAACAATCAAAATTACGAAATAAGGAATTCACCCAACATCCTGGACCTAAACTTACCGATCGATAATAAGTATATTATGAAGGAAAATACCAAAGCCATTTCAAAGAAATATCATTTAACGCTCGCTTTTACGAAGCTCTTTTCTTTATGAACTTTTTAACTTTATTAACTGTTTGTATGCTCCTTACAAGTTCGGAAAAAATTGTAAATTAGAAAAAAAAAGCAAAATTTCGATAGATGGCTCATACACATATATGTAAGAGTTTTCTGAAAAAATGTAAAATAATTTAATAAATTCGCATACACTCACGGATGCGCTTTTCCTTCTATAAGTGTAAACAGAAAAGACTATTAATCGATATCATCACCAAACAAATCTGTTTAAGCATGATGCAATGTCTACGCTATGAATGGTTGCGAAATTTTTCGTTTATAATTTTCACCCTTTCTGAAAAGCTTTTTTTCTGATTATCATAGCCACTTTATAAAATAATTTATAGGTAGTTTGATGAATTAACTATGTGGTATAGCTCTTGGATAAATATAAATGATATTTTTATAAAACACTGAAAAATTATGACGCGTGAGCAATTTTTTATGGTACGTAAACATTCCAAAACTAATGAATAATCGCACATAGTCAATATTTATATTAAAATTACAAAAACTTATTTTCTGTTTATGTAGTTTTACCCTGCAGTCAACTCAAATTAATTTAAACGTTTAAAGTTTGCACGTGGTAACGTGCAAACAAGAAAGCGGTCCACGTAAAATTTAAAACGATTAAACAAAGGAAAAAAAAACAAATCTTAAATAGTTAACTCAAATGACAGTGAATAAAATAATTTTTATAACCTAACATGTTTTCGCTTGTGTTTGAAAATAATCGACAGAAACGATTGTGGTTATGTGCCAGAGCCCGGAATTAGCGACTTGTGCATACAAGGGGAATAGCTTCCATATGGTCTTAACAATGGAAGCGTTAACTATTCTTTAACCTATATTAAACCTTTGAAGCGCAGCCATTTACCAGTGCTGAAAAAAGGGCAGCCGTTGCCATCGCTCGACTTAACTACCAGCAAAAGGGCGGACCATCGAAACGTTCATCGCGTGCCACAGATCGAGAGACCCTTTTTCGACGACAGCTGGATGTGCGGCACAGCCAGCTGTCGTCAAAAAAGGGTCTCTCGATCTGTGGCACGCGATGAACGTTTCGATCGTCCGCCCTCTGGCTGGTCATTAAGTCGAGCGATGGCAACGGCTGCTCTTTTTTCAGCACTGGGCAATCTATCCAGCTGTTCTCACATTCTTCCATTTTTCAGCAGATGTCTGCTGTTAAAAATAATCGTGACCATTGCTTAAGGGCAATGACGTGCTAAAAAGTAAAGGATTCTCGTGGAGCTCTGTCACCCGCAACTATTTTCATAGAAATCCAATCTATCCTTTGTGACTGGCAACAGTCAAAACGTCCGAGTTAGGTGTTCCCTGAGCGGGAACACTGCGCGTTAAAGGGTTAATCACTAGGACATTATCAGTCATTACTTGCGATGCCATCGTGAAATAGTAACGCGTTTTCCGAGGGATCCGAATAACCAAATGTGCCGGATTAACCAACGGCCGGATTATAAGTATTGTACTGTATAAACGTAAATAAGGTTGATGTGGAAAGTCTTTTACAAGAAACGCGTTTGTCAAAATTTACGTTTCCCGTTTTAAAAATATCCCGAGAAAATTCCAATTACGTTGCCTGTCATGACATTACGTCCCAGTAATTTTACCCGCAGAGAATGACATGAGAATATTCAAGAATCATTTCGAAAAGACAAAACATCATCAACAACAAAAAAGAATTGTGCTTACAAGGAAAAATTATGCGTATTAATGACGAATGTTATTAAATTAATCAGGAACTTAAAACGCAGCTTTCTCTCTGAAATGGCGCCGAGTGATTTCGACCTCATTAGTGAATATTTTTCTCATTAGTCAGGAACTGAAGTTGCCAATAATTATTTCTGTGAGGAAATTCCGCGACTTGGCAGTTTCTGTAATAAAATGTCTCCCGCATTTAATAGGGGATATTTGTTGTTAACTTCAGATAGTTAAAAGTGTAATAGTTGGAATACTTCGGAAGCTGGTGGAAAAAAAAAAAAAAACACTGTGAATATTCGGTCCAGTTTGCATCGAATTGTGAATTTATCTGTTTTGATCTGTTATTTATCACATACTATAGGTCGATAATTCAACCCATATCCCTAATCAAATAAACTTAATATTGCGATGTATGAAGAAGCATAAACTGAGGATACCGCACAACGTATAGCGTGTTTTGCGATAGACCTGAAAAGTATGTAGCAAAATCATCCGTGAACCATCATAAGTTACTACTGAGAAATATTCAAAGATGTTATATTCTGCATGCCTTTATAATGTCAAAAAGCATGCTTTATGTTTCTTTTTTACTTTCCGAACATGTACCATGTAAGGAAAGTATTGTCATCATGAAAAAATTCGACTGCAAGATTTTGGTGCATTGACACGCTTTGAGGTCTTCTGAATTCATTGATGCTATTTTTACCAGATATATGTATGTATGTGTGTTTTGTGTGCATGTGACTGAACGCGATATCTCCTAAACGGGACATTCGATTGAGCTCCAATTGGGTATATATTTCATAAACCACCGTTGCAAGACCGGTATTGATTTGGGTGTGCATAGGACTTATAGTTTTTCTACAGGGCTACGACAAAGATTTCCTTTACATGATGGCCTAAGGGGAAAAATTCTTGAAAGTACGCTAGCGTTTAAACGGTACATTCGATTGAGCTGAATTTGAAAAATACTACTGCCGCCCAAAATTTTTGCTGATTTATTCATAGATTAAAATTTATTTAAATGCTCGGTAATGATCTTAATCGTAAGTGTTCAGAAAGTCGAGTGGAGTCACTCCAGATTTTTTAATTATCATTTAGTGAAGGATAATTATAATTTTATACCATATATATATATGTATACAATCTTTTATATTTTTATTACCTGAAAGAACCAAGTTTAATTTCCTAGTAATTTTTATTTTTCCACTGAAAATAATTCATTCTGACAACTCACTAGAACGCCAGAAAAGATATTTTTGAAAAGCAATTCTAAAAAATTCTAGATTCGTCCTATCGAAATTAAAATTTACGATAAATTAATAAAAATTATGAATCTCTAATTTTAATTTGAAAAGGATTTATCCAAGCAAAACAAACACCATTTTATTGGATCAGTCAGCGAAATGTGTTAGCATTTTCCAATGAAAAGAATTTTTTCTCTCTTATTTAAATTTATACTATCCTATTGCGAAACCTTTATGATTTCAATGAAACAGTATTACTCTTACACCTCTATAAGCTTTTTCACAAATCGGTTCCCTATTTAAATAGTGCAAGAGATGGAGGAAAAAAAAATATATGTTCATTGCCATTCTGAGAAAAGAAAAAATAATATTTTAAGTGCGGATTGAATGGGTTACATTTATTTGGAGAGCTATCAAAGGGCTGGATGCAGATGGCTTAAATGTTACGTTCAGATGAAAATTGGATAAGTGAACTCAGAGGAGTTCATTCAGCTATGTAGATTTTTAATGTGATAAAGGTTGTAATGAACTTTTATCAGCTTTTTTTCATGGTGCTTTTGCACTTGAGCTTTATTTTCGCAAATATTTAAGTCTATTCTATTAAAAAATATTGTTATTGTTCTTTAGGCAGTATGTATATTGTCAAAAAAAAAAAAAAAAGAGACGATACGAAAAGTGGTAGAATTTTTTTTTTTTAATGCGAATTTCTGATACGATAGGGTTTCGAATGTGTAATATTTAATCTAAGTTTATTGATCTTTTTAATCAACTTTTATATTTTGAGGCGTTGTTGAAATTGTATGATTTTATTTTGTACTTGAACCATACATGATAAGTAAGATATTTAAAAGATCGGATGAGCTTTGTGTTGAAAATTTATATATATATATATATATCAAATGTGTATTACTTATGATATTTTTTCACTTTTCTGTGCGTACTGTTGAATTATTTGTCTAGCTTGTTTTCTAAAACTAATGCAATTAACCAAATTTCAAATTTGTTGAAAGTTTGAGACAAAAATATCAAGTGGCGAAATTGTGACACAAAAGAATAATTAATTATGTATAAGAGGTTAATTGCCCTTACCATTTATATTTAAAAATAAACTAATTTAAAAGTTAATAATAGTATAAAAAAATGTTTGATGTGCCTAGCGCCCGTAAGTCCATTTCGATCATTTCTACTGCACCAGAAGAAAGCTTGCTCGATCCTGCTTGCATTTGTAAAATAAAATTGTCAGCAACATTCCAGTGTAGAACATGCATGAACATGAATTTTTTTCTTTATTTCAGCCTCTATTCTGTACAGAGAGTATTAATAAAATAATCTAGTTCCAGATTACTTTCCTTTGGATTTTTTCCTCATTTCCTTTGCTGCCTCAAAATCACAATTAGCGAGTAACACTTTTTTGGCTAGGAATCGTTGCTTTGGTAGATGTATCCTTTAGTTTTGTATTAGTTTAAATTTTTTCAAAAGGCGTACATTTTATCCAAAAATTGCACCCAAACGGGAAGCTTTCGGCCCACCCATTCAATTAGCTTCGGCCACGGACCTGGTGACAACCTCTCTCTACTAAACTCCTGTGGGGACATCTGTACTAAAAGGAGCTGGTGAACGAAAAATCTGTCATGTTTTCAGTATACTCCATTTTGGAGCGATACTTCTGCAGGGTATCAGTCCAGGTGCTGGTCTCTCATCTGCAAAGGGTTTTAAATGAGGATGACTCGATATCAGAGTTGGGCAAAAACTAACTTTCAACTAACAACTAACAACTAAAACTAATTTAGTTAGTTGACAGGTAAATGATAACTAAACTAATAGTTATTAGTTGTAAGGTTCAACTAACTCTGCTCAACTGAATTAGTTTTAGTTGAACAGAAAACTAAAACTAATTTAGTTGAGCCAAGCTAGTTGTACCTTCAACTAACAACTATTAGTTTTAGTTGTTGTTGCTAATGCCCTCTGGCAACCGCGTTGCGGTGACAGATCCCCCTATATAGGCAGGCGATGGGCCGAAGGAGTGGCTTCCATTTCAATGAGCCTCAGTGGGAGGAAGTCCGTCTTAGGTCGGGGTCCCGTAATTTTGAACCCATTCCAGAGGAGGGACCGACCCCCTGACATCGGCACCCCCAGAGGTATCGTTTAACAACTTGGAGGACTTTGGAGCCACGACGGATTTTACGTGCACCCGCTTTCATTGGCGTACACGGTTCCACAGTGGACGGGCCGAGAGGGGGAAGTCCCTCCCAAGCACTGGCCAAGCCGGTCGCTGCTTCACTTGCCGTGTTCTTATGGGAGCGGAGTTTAGCGCCCAGTCCACTGCGGGACTTTTAGTTATAAAGTCAACTAACTCGACTGAACTAAATTAGTTTTAGTTGAACAGAAAACTAAAACTGATTTAGTTGAGCCGAGTTAGTTGGACCTTCAACTAAAACTATTAGTTTTAGTTGTAGTTTTCGAATAACAACTAACTGTAATCTTTCTATACTTAGGGGCAGATTTGAGCATCATTATGTAAAATATTAGCTCTCATACTGAGCTTTGTTAAAACTGTGGTATTCAGTTGACCGTTATGTTTCTGACCGTTCAGTGGACCGTTATGTTTGTGAATTGTGCTGTGCGGATTGCTCAACGATCTCGTAGAAGCAATACAATTTTAAGTTTTGTCCTGACATCCGGAATAGTTTCTCAGTCTTTCTATACACCCATCTGCCCATTCAGAAATGGAAGAACTCCCGAATTCACAGTAATATATATTTCATATTTAGAAAATTGTGATATTACTTATATAAAAAGAATTGGACTTTTGTCTGTCCTTTACTTGGAATCCAAAAATTTTGCGATTTCTATCCGGTTCAGGAACCTGTGTGATTAGAGAGTGAAGAAAATACATTTTGTATGACAAAATTCCTCATTGGGTGGGGGTTGTAACTCCCTGACCCCTTCCCCGTGGCTACGCCCCAGATGTCGACCTTCTTCAAAGTTTTTTTTATAGATTTTTGAAAGTGAAAATTGTATGATTCCTGAAAAATGACAACGGAATAGAATGAATTTAGGAATAATGTTAGATGACAAAAAACTGGCCACCTTTTCATTATAAAGTGACCAAGTTTTCTTGTTCCCGAGGGTGAGTGTTGTCACCTTCGACAGCTTCCCCTTTATTTAGTTTCTGAAAAGAACAAAACTCTACAGAAATATGAAAAATCATAATTCGGCATAACTTAATTGATATGTCATGATCAATAATTTTAATATGTGAAAACAACGTAGTAAGTTTGATATAATACGTTTTTGGCCTCACCATGGCACAAAGGCCTTACCATGGCACAGTGATTACGCCACTGAAAATGGTAGACGGCCGAAGTGTGACGGTATCGGCTTCGGGTCCCATCGCTTGTCTGTCGATGTAACGGTCTGGAGTTTTGGTAGTTTTTCTCCAGATGTAACGTGAATACGCGTTTAGGGGCCAAAGTGTGAAGTTCCCGGGTTCGGGTCCCATCGAGCGGCTGTCGATCTAATGGTCCGGAGTTTTGGTAGGTTTTCTCCAGATGTAACGTGAATACGCGTTAGAACCTCTTAGAAAGTCCTCTTACCTAGGCACCCCGATCCTTGGCAGGTCGCCCTTGCGTAGCGTTGCCATAATCACACAAACAAATAATACGTTTTTGAGAGGGTGTAAATAAATTTTTTGTTTGAAATAGCCGAATACTTTTAAAATATGCTTTAAAGTAACTGTTCTCAACCTTTCAACGTCGCCCCTCCCAAGAAAGACAAATTTACGGTGGCGCCCTCTCCCCCTCGTTCAGAATTTTAAGCATACATTCAGTTTTTCATTCTTCAACAATGAACATGTAGTGTAGTCGCTTTTCTACAAAATAATGTTATCAATAAAGTTTGAGTAAGCATCTTAAACGGAAATAGATATGTTCTGGAGTAAAATAAGAATAAGTGAGATGATTTTTTTTAAACATGCATTATCACTTGCCCTTTACTGTTTTTCTCGCGCTCCCCCTGCAAACGCTCTCCGCCTCCCTAAGGGTAGGGGGCGTCCCACCGATTCGGAAACGTTACTTGTCGGTAGAGCGTAATGTGTTTGGGTGCTCCGGTAAAATATCTATTTAAGCTATATGCAAATTTCAATAGATTCCTGGGTGCGGTATATACATAATATAGAATAGCTAACTTACGTAATATGGAATCCCCAGATAATCCATCGAGCAACTGAAAAGTAAACTTAAGTAGTAAGGAAATCCAGGTAGCGCTTGATACCAATTAATAAACTGAAGCCGAGAACAAAATTAGAAAATAGTGGCCATAAATATTGTGTAACCAGAGCCTTCAAAGCCAAAGAATGGTTATAAATTTGTAGTAATGAATATATTTTTACGTCAGTAATTATACGGATAGACGGAGAGAGAGACAAACCAAAATCCTTGCTGGAAAGTGCTTAAAAAATCATACTTCGTTTTTGAACTAAATAACTTCTAAATCCTTGAAAAAAAGTGCCCTAACACAATGAAACTGTTAACTAGAATGCAGAAACGTAATAACAGACATTGGTCAGGGAACACGAGTACGCAGCTTTGTTCTCTCACAAGTAAAAAAGGATAAGTTTTCTTTATCTGTCCGCATTATTAGTTATTAGTTTTTATTCGACAATTACAACTAAAACTATTAGTTGTAGTTGTAAGGTTCAACTAACTCTGCTGAACTCAATTAGTTTTAGTTGAACCTCCGTCTAAACTAATTTAGTTGAGACAAGTTAGTTGAACCTTCAACTAAAACTACTAGTTGTAGTTGTAAGGTCCAACTAACTGGGCTCAACTAAATTAGTTTTAGTTGAACAGTAAACTAGAACTAATTTAGTTGAGCCGATTTAGTTGAACCTTCAACTAACAACTACTTTAGTTGAACATTTAGTTGTGTTCAATTAAAACTTCCTTAGTTTTTAGTTGAATGTTTAGTTCAATTAAAACTTCCTTAGTTTTTAGTTGAATGTTTAGTTCAATTAAAACTTCCTTAGTTTTTAGTTGAATGTTTAGTTCAATTAAAACTTCCTTAGTTTTTAGTTGAATGTTTAGTTCAATTAAAACTTCCTTAGTTTTTAGTTGAATGTTTAGTTCAATTAACATTTTAGTTAATGATGCCCATCTCTGCTCGATATAAGGCTTCAATAAAATGGCAGCCGTTCCATTTCGTCCATTTCCATGTATATAACTATATGGAGCATCTGAGGAAGAGGACATTAGAAACAAAGCGCACTGCATAGAAAGCTTGCACTGCATAGAATGTGCACTGCATAAATTAGAAAATATTAAAATCACGATCCTGGATCGTTGCGATATTTCAGTACACAGCAACGCTTTACGTCAAATTTTAAAGACCAAACTAAATATATCACGCATATTAACAATTGTGAGAAACACATTCAAAGGATTTTTCAACAAATGAAACTCATCCGCAAAAGTAGTTAATGCACGCCATTTTAGTTTACATCTAATTAGGAAATCTTTCTTCTCTCTTTCTCAAACTCTCCAATTTTCAGTTTCGTTTTGCAGCTGGAAACAAAAATTGCATTGTTTTAACGCTCCTAAAGTTTTGTTTAAAAAAGAAAAATGAAAGAAAGAAAAAGTTTCGTTAAAACAAGGCAAACAGAAACAGCCTTTTTTTTTTTTCTTTTCTTCTTTAAAATTCACGTCTGTTCACGAAAGTAATTTAAGTGTCTCTTGAACAAAGTTATATGTGGTTAGATAAGAACTGTTTAGGGGTGTGCGTTTATTGAGTTTTAGGTTATTCTAGGACAAGTGTAACTGTGTTGAAAGAGAAAGAAAGAAAGAAATTTTTATCCAGTTCCTGGAGCTTTTAACCCTTTTAACGCGCAGTGTTCCCGCTCTGGGAACACCAACCTCTAGCGTTTTGACTGTTGCCAGTAACGAAGAATAGATTGGATTTCTATAAAAATAGTTGCGGGTGACAGAGCTCCACGAGAATCCTTTACACTTACCGCGTCATTTCCCGTAAAAAAAACTTTCACGAATATTTTTAACAGCACTGACATCTGCTGAAAAATGGAAGAATGCGGGAACAGCTGGATAGATTGCCCCATGCTGAAAACAGGGCAGCCACTACCATCGCTCGACTTAAGTACCAGCAAGAGGGCGGGCGATCGAAACGTTCATCCCGACCCACAAATCTAGCGACCCTTTTTTGACGACAGCTGGCTGTGCGGCACAGCCAGCTGTCATTGGGAAAGGGTTGGGCCTCAAAGGGTTAAACGCAAGTAAATTATTATGGAAGCGTTTAAAATAGTGTTCAATTACGCTTTTACTTAAAGGTTAGACTATCAAATTCATTTCCTTACCTGATTTTAACACTTTCAGGATCTACGACTGTGTTGGAAGAACCCTCACTGGCGCTATAGAAATCTGCAAGAAAAATGAAGTTAAGAGTACGAATGGAAAAAACCAAAATACACGTACAGTGCACTTTAGATAATTCTGCTTTTGGTTAGTTCGGCACGTTCAATAATCTAGTGCTCTTGGGAAATGCGTGTAATATTGCCTTCCGATCCACAGACCGCAGTGAACGTAAACAAGCTAGCGTCTTCTTGTGCTTCCCTCCCTCTTTCGTCGCTGTTTTCTAGAATACCGAATACAGGGAGGCTACAATTAAACTTCCCCTATGAACAGTGTTCTATAGCTCAAACGGATTGTAACCAAAATGGGTACATTGGCTACATGATATGCGCTCAAGGAACTTTGAAAAAAAGTTCAAATAATGTCCACTAGGTGGCGTTTCGCTTGGAAAACGGCCAATTTAATGAAGGGAATAGCTAATTCGAAATATACAAATGTATACTTAACAATGTATACTTAAAAATTAAATGTATACTTAACATTTATTGAATAAAAAAGAATAGTTCAAAAAATGTCCATTAGGTGTCGTTTCGCTTGAAAAAACGGCCAATTTAATGAAGGGAACAGCTCATTCGAAATATACAAACACTAAACATTTATTGAATTAAAAAAAATAGTTCAAAAAATGTCCACTAGGTGGCGCTTGAAAAACGGCCAATTGAATGAAGGGAATAGCTCATTCGAAATATACAAACACTAAACATTCATTGAATAGTTTATGTGCATTGATTCACTCATTTGGGTCCTATTTGAGCTGATTGCACCATGCAAAGTGCCATTTAGTGGACATTTTTTTAACTAAACGTTCTAAAAAATTCCCTTCAGCGCATGTTGTGTACAGTCCACATTCCAAATTCGATAGCAATCGGTTACAGCTGCAGAATGCAGTTTATAGGGGAAGTTTAACTATAACCATCCTGCATTTTTTGTGGTATATTAATCAAGCGTACCACAATGTGGCAAAACGAAAGCTCATAGAACATCAAGTTTGTGCCAAAAGTAAGAAATCTTGATAATCCAGAATTTTTCGATTATATGTGGCTGTCTAGTCCCATATATATCGGATTATCGAGATTGTACTGTACTGTACTGTTCTAAAAAAGATTGCCTTCTTGCTGTTTGAGGTTGAGTTTATCTAAATTTGAAACTTTACAAAATTTTTATTTACTCGGGCGCTGAAAACAACTTTCCGAATAACATTATTTCCAAATTTCGGAAAAAAGGATTTCTACAGCCAATCGCTGGATTTTTGACCTAAGACCATTGTTGAAATCTCGTTTAGTAAAAAGAAAAACTTAAGTTCTGATAAAATCTGTCTTGACTTATGCTTTAGAAAGGTGGACACTGGACATTGACGATGATGGAGGAGCTGGCTTCGTTTGTAAAATTCTGTAGAAATGAGTGGGCGAGACATCTACTAAGAATGCATGCAGAACGGGTTGCACTGAAGGTCTTCGTTGGAACTGCAACTCGGTTCTGCAGATCAAGAGGAACACCAAAGAGATGATGGAATTACTGTATAGGCAAGATTTTGCCACACTCATCACAAGACCAAAAAAGATTTAAATCAATTTTTAGTCTGAGAGCGATTTGAGAGATTCTTCTGAAGAATGTCGTGACCCACGAAGGACTTTCGGGCCAATATTGATGATGAAAAATGAACTACGTTGATAATGTTTGTCTAATGGTAAGCCTACAAGAGACACCTGCCTCCAGATGTGTGCCTTTGTCGGACCTTCATACTTATTCTGTATAGCCGTCTAAATTATTAATGTATTCTTTCCTTCAAAAACAGTGTATAAAACATGTATAGCTTCTTTATCCTCTTGAGAATTCACAGCCATTAAGATGGATGTTCCATTTTTGCTTTTTGTTTCGTTAAGTTTCATTATTGCAAGCTAAAATCGAACTGATACTGTAATGAATAAATTGGAAATCAAATTTTCAGCTGTTTAAATTTGATATTTTTAAAAATACCTTAATTTTTTATGTCCATTTATTTAAAAAAAATATATTAGAGAAAAAAAATATGGTGAAGACTTGCTTACACGTTTTTCTAGAGACTAGGGGGGGGGGGACGTATAAATCAGAAAAGCGTATAAACAAAATTCTCAAAATTACTTGCATTTTGGTAGTAACAAACATTAAAAAGCGAGGTTTAAATTGAAATACTACATCTTCTATTACTGCATGAAAATAAGATATATCACAGGTATGTAATACTAAGTTTTATTCAGAATTTAATGCACAGCAAGTACTTGTATTCATATTCATTCCGAATGTACAAAATATTTTGCAATTTTCGGTTGTATGGCTGTGGGGGAATGCACTGAAAAAAGTTCTGTTTAACATTATCATTTAAATCGCCGGATATTAGATATTCTTGAATTTAAACTAAAACCTGTCAAAGCTTGTTGAAAATTTGCATCACACAGTTTCTCTCCTCTTCCTTTCTAAAAAAAAAAACGTATAAATGAAGTTTTCGATTTCAGAAAAATAAATGAAATTATTTAACATTAAAATCCAGTAGATTTCGCCGGGAAGATTCCGAAAAACATGTAAATAATAAAAACGTATAAACGAGAAACATACAAACGGTGTTTCACTGTATGTTTCATTTAGGCTTGGATCTCGGCAGGATACAGGGAGATATAAAAGAATTCTCATAGAATTAAGATCCAAAAACGGTAATAAAAATTCACTATATACTCTGAAGGTACGCTATTTCTCGACTGGATTATTCTGAAGCATCTAGCGCACATTCATTGGATCAGTTTATTTTTCAGAACTGCTGTAAATGGTGAAAATTTATTCACAGATAAGAATTTCCGCAATCCTATAGCAATATCTTACACCTAATTACAGAAAAGGTGTAGTGGCAATTGTTTGTTTGTTATGGCAAGGCTGCAAGAGGGTCATCTGCCTAAAGGTGGGGAAATGCCTTGGTCGACCGACTTTTTAAGGGACTCTAACGCTAATTCATGTCACAACTGGAGGAAACCGACCGAAATTCCGGAACGTTCGAGCTAGACAGCCGCGCGGTCTATCCAAAACCCCGGATCTTCACACTTCAGGGCATCGGTGGGGAAGATTACAAAAAAAAAAGTACTTTCATGAATTTCTGGTCGGCAACAATGCGGTATCCTCGAGTTGTGTAACAGAGGTTGCCAGAATGCTCTCAAAAATTTCATCAGGGTAAATTAGAAACGGGGGGAAAATGGCTTCCGTTAGCATTCCTACTTTTTTAACTTATTTGAAGTTTAGTGTACCAGAATTTCACCCATTCAGTGTGGAATGTTTTCGATTTTATGGCTCAACATGAGCATGCAAGAATGTTTTGCCACCCTATAGATACGAACTTTTCCAGTACCGTTTTTATGTGAACCAAATTTATAACAATGTTAGTGTCTTATTACTTTCACCTGTCCACCTCAATAGTTGCTAAGAGCAGCCATTCAACTCTTATGCACATTTTAGTTACCCGAAAAGTGTTTTTGAACAGATCAGGACACAAATCAAAATCAATAAGACGCTTTCAACTTTGCTGGATGTAAAGAACAAGAGACACAAAATAAAGGCAATTCGCTACAAAATGAACGCATAAGTTATAGTTAATTTTGGCAACATATTTGAAGAGTCCACGGAAAGAACGATCAGAGTCCACTTTTCGTGAATGTCGAGGTTTCTACTGCATTCTGTTGTTCATGAGTGGCACTATTGATATCCGAACCCATAAAGGGAAAGAACGATGAGAATACACTGAAAAAATAGCCCAAAGATACAGTTTACTATGGGGAAGAACGATGAAAGTCCCGTGCGCCTTTCGATTTTTGGAAAATCAGCTGTATTGGACTCTCATCGTTCTTCCCGTGGACCCTTCATTTATTTTGTATCACTGGGAAAGACACCACCAGAGCCGACGGCATAAGGAATTGAATATGGTAGATGGCTCATATGGGGAGATCCGGATTTCTGGACTCTCGATCTAATGGTCAGAAGCTTTTCGACGATTTTCTCCAAGTGTAACGTGAATACACGTTAGAATCCTTTACAAGCCCCCCCCCGGCCTAGTCGAATATCCCTCGTGTAACCTTTGCCTTAACACACTGAACCTAATAATTAACCACTTAGAAGCAATTGTGTGAATCTCATGGTTACAGACAAATGAATTTGCTTTACTGAAAAAATTAAGCCGCACTAATTCACATTAAAGATAATAGCCACCAAATATATATAGATTTTTTTTTTAATTTGAAAAGGGAAAAGAAAAAACTTTGTGTGAAATGCACTAGAGCAATTTAGTTAAATAACTTAGGCAAATACAGTCATTTGGGAAATTCCAAGAAAGAAAGCTTGAACGAGATATATAAAGAAAAAAGCAAATGATCTGCCATTATTGTAATTATCCCATTAAAAGATTAAGCACAAAATGGTTTTCCATAGTTACATGCTCATTGTGAAATGAAAGTTTTCTTAGCCTGGCGCTGCATTTGCCGTCGTAAAGATTACTTCTGAAAGAAAAAGCACGGAGACACTTTCAGGAAAATTTAGAATACTCACAAATAGCCGTAATTCCCGTATTTTTAATGCACAACACAAAAAACGGCTGTTCTCCTTTGTGCTTACCTGTCTTCACATACACTGAGTAACGACGTAAAAGTAAAGTAGCTGTTTTTATTTGGAGATGAATGTATTTACAGTCATAAAAGCTGTGGTTAAAAAACAGGAGAGTCATTCGAACAACGAAATTCGAAAGTTAGCGATCCTTTTTAACCCTTTAACGCGCAGTGTTCCCGCTCTGGGAACACCCAACTCTGATGTTTTGACTGTTGCCAGTCACGAAGAATAGATCTGATTTCCATAAAAATTGTTGCGGGTGACATCCTTTACTTTTTAGCACGTCATTTAATGTAAAAAAATTTCCACGATTATTTTTAACACCACTGACATCAGCTGAAAAATGGAAGAATGCGAGAACGGCTGGATAGATGGCCCCATGCTGAAAAAAGGGCAGCCGTTGCCATCGCACGGCTTAACGACCAGCAAGATGGCGGACGATCGAAACGTTCATCGCGTGCCACAGATCTAGAGACCCTTTTTTGACGAGAGCTGGCTGTGACGGCAGAGCCAGCTGCGTTAAAAAAGGGTATCTAGATCTGTGGCACGCGATGAACGTTTCGATCGTCCGCCATCTTCGTGGTAGTTAAGTCGAGGGATGGCAACGGCTGCCCTTTTTACAGCATTTGGAAAGGGTTGAGCCTCAAAGGGTTAAGGGCTAAAGCAAGTATTGTAATTTAGAAAATGTAGGTATTCAGATTTTGTCAGAAGTGGGGGGGTGTCCGAGAATTTTGGACACTTTATTATATTAAATAAAAAAAATTATAAACCCCGTAGCATTAAAATGTAATTGCTAATTCATTTCATACGTAACGAGATCAACAGATTTCGATGAGAACCTTTAGTGATTTCCACAACATCTAAACGCTATTCGATTTCATTCCAAGTATTTGAAAGCATCTGAGGAATTACGGAATGGCGGACAGCTGCGATTTGCTGATTGAGTTCCCATGAATAATACTACTACTCTTATTCACAGGAATAAGAACAGTATTTCAGTTACTCTCGAAAAAATACAAATCCGGCTCAATCCGGCGATTGAGGAGGTTACTGAATCCGACCACTGCGAAGTATTGATAGATGCAATAACGCATAGACGTTGACCCTTGCGGAGGTGGGCCGTCCTGCTGAAAAATCCCGTAGCCAAATCTTTACCAAAGTCGCCACGTCCACTAGTCTCTTCTAAATATCCCGTCAAAGCCATTGACACCTAGCTGCATCTATCAGATCTTTTGGTACAAAATTATAGTAAACTAAAATGTAGCACTTTGTGTTAGTCTGCCATCATTCAGATACCCTGTTCGTAAGCATACATTTTTAAAATTAAATACTGTAAACGTATTGTACGTATACTTTTTAAAATTAAATAATGCAAATATATTTTATTTTATTAAATGGCCGGCCTCTGCCCTGAAGGCTTTGGCCACAACAGACCGAAATTATTGGTCTCTTTATTATGGGGGCACTTAGTAGGTGGACCGACGTCGCCCCCTTTGAAGGTACGGACATGACAACCACGCCCAGTCGGGGACCGAACCCCGGTCGCCTGGAGTTGAACCCGAAACCGGAGTACAGATCTTTACACACCATACAACTCGGTAGGCTGTAAATGTATTGCACGTATACTTTTGTAAAATCAAATATTGTAAACGCATTGTACGTACACTTTTTTGTAATTAATTATTCTAGATCCAACAATTCTCATGAACGCTGTGTTTATTGTGTGTTATGTTGTGGTAAGGTTACACGAAGGGCATATGCCCAGGGTTTTTGCGTTGGGTGTAGGATTTTAAGGTGTCCTAATTCATATTCACTTCACCCCCCAAAATTCCAGGCTGTTAAATCGACAGCCGCGGGATAGGCCCTAATACCAGGGACCTTCACACTTATGCAATCTACCAAGTTCAGTGTCTTATCCTATAGGCCATGGTGGAGGAGGCCTATATCCTATAGGCCATGGTGGTCAAGGCTGTACCCAGGGGGATGAAACAAGGGGTCTGCACCCCATTCCGATATATAAAATTTTGTTAACCCTTTGAGGCACAACCCTTACCCAATACTGGAAAAAGGGCAGCCGTTGCCATCGCTCGACTTAACTATTAGCAAGAGGGCGGACGATCGAAACGTTCATCGCGTGCCACAGATCTAGAGACCCTTTTTTGACGCAGACTGGCTGTGCCGGCTGCCCTTTTTTCAGCATTGGGTGATCTATCCAGCTGTTGTCGTATTCTTCCATTTTTCAGCAGATGTCAGTGCTATTAAAAATAATTGTGACCATTTTTTGACGGGAAGTGATGTGCTAAAAAGTAAAGGATTCTCTTGGAGCTAGGTTACCCGCAACTATTTTTATAGAAATCCAATCTATTCTTCGTGACTGGCCAACAGTCAAAACGTCCGAGTTGGGTGTTCCCAGAGCGGGAAAACTGCGCGTTAAAGGGTTAACAAAATAATAATTATACATTTTTTTGTGAAGAATTCAATCGTTTTCAACGTTTTGTCCCCCCTCTGAAATTGTTGGACCCTCCCCGAAATTTTTTTTCTGGGCACGGCCCTGCCTCTAGTAAGCAGAAAATGGGAGGTAGGTAGCAAACGTTAAGAGGATTGAGAATCACATAGCAAATGCTGAAACTAAACCTTCATTTTAATTCTCTGTTTGTTTGTTTGTTTATGTGTGTGCCTGTGTGTGCCCGCCTGTGTGTGCCCGCCTATGCGTGCGTTTGTGTGTTTCCTCCCTCCCTTAAAGCCTGTACTAAAATTCATGGGGTACTCACATCCTGTATATAGAATATTACGAATGGAAAACCAGGCATACTTTTTAGAAGATTATTTTCATACATTGTACCGTATTTGCTTCCATGAAAATTTCTATTCGTTTAGAATTTCATGCAAAATAAGTTACTGGTCTTGTAAAGCGAAATCGAATGTCAGTTAAATCAATATGGAACACCATCTATGCTCGAGAATCAGGACAAATGTACCCGAATACTAATGGAGAAAGATAAAAGATACCTTTAGGTTTGCTTTCAGCTTTTCTTTTGTTTGTTATTTTGAACAACAAAAACAAAAAACAACATTTGAGAAACTGTAATGCTTTAAGAGGTTTGTTCTTTTTATCTTTGGTAGACATCTAATGACAATCCCAGACAGTCTAGTTCAGTTGTTTCGTTAACTGCACAGTTTTGTCCATCCAGAAGAAGACTTGAATTTGCTAAAATCAAAATGAAAAACTGGAAACATTTTCATACAAATGTTCTTAAGTGAATGATTTAAAATCATAAAAAAAAAATCTTTCAGTCTGTTAAAAATAAGCATCCTTGTTATTTGTATTATAACGTAGATATTTGTTTTCAATTATTCTAAGTGTTACTAAGAGTCTCGTTTATCCTCAAAAAATACGTTTAAAAATACAGTATTCTGAAATAGTTTAATCTTTTCCGGTACCTTTTCTTTTCTTATGCAGGATTAGAAATAAAATAATTATGAAGATATTTATTGAAATGAAAAGTATCCATTTTTTACGGGTATGGTTTCTTCTAAACTGCTTTCAAGACATTGAATTTGTGATTAAGGTAAAAGTACGCGTGGGCTGTCTACCTAGGATGCGGGTGCCTTGATCGGAGGACTTTCTTAGGGGTTCTAACGCGTATTCACGTTGCATCTGGAGAAAACCGACAAAAACTCTAGACCGTTAGACAGTCAAGTGACGGGAGTGAACGCGTTACCTTCAAACTTCAGCCGTCTAAAATTTTGGATGTCTTATATCCACTAGGCCATGGTAGGGCTAGCATTTAACAGTTGCAAACGAAGCTAAAAGCTAAAAAAGTTTATTCCTGACCATATGCCTATGTGCAGGCACAGCAAAATCTGTGAAAATAAGAACAATTTACAAACATTTCATATTGACGAATAAATATACCAAACTCTTGTTACAACGATTAACAAATTAAACTATTAACTAATACAACTATTAACAAATATATTCTATTTCTATTAAATCCCCTGTTATTAAACAGCAGAGGTATTTCTTAATGTCCATTGTATATCTATGCATGTCCATTCTTTTTGTGTATAGGGGAAGGGGGGGAAGATGGGGTAGCGGGCAAAACGGGGTACCAGGTCCCGTCGGTTCTACGAGCGACCTATCACAGCCGCCCTGACTCGTAATGACGAGCTATTGTATTGTTTATCAGTCAGCGTTGTGACCGGCTTGTGAGTCTATGCGTTTTTGCCCTACCGCCAAAAACTCGGTTTTTGTCAAGATCGTTGTGATTTTCGTGTTATACATCGCATGTGTTCTGTACCTCAATATTAGTTTTCTAGAACTGACTGAAAGTTAGTCTTGTTTATTAATGATTACACCAGCAGGAAAAAGCATGTTTGTTTCCGTATTTCGATTTAGTTTTTTAAGGTAAGTTATTTTATTGAAATAAGCGTGGTAGGGCAAAATGGGGGTATGGGGTACCCCATCTTGCCCCTCGAAGAAAACTGTGATTTCTCCAAGACACTTTATGATCCTTTAAACTTAATTGAGTTGTTTTAGGATGGTGATAAATTATAAAAGAAAGACAGAGAGGGGGAATAGCAGTGAAAAGAGTATGAAAAATGCAGTAGATGTTGTAATTAGAGGAAGAATGGCGTATAAATTAGCGTCGAAAACATATTCTGTGCCGCAAACGACCCTTGAAAGAAAAGCTAAAGAAGCTCGTACAGCCCTAGAAGATCCCTCTGTTCCTACAACTTTGGTGAAAGTTCCTTTAGGCCCAAAAATGCGAACATTTTCTGATGACGAAGAGAAAGAACTTTGCAATTACATAATGGATAAGGAGGGTCGTCTTTATGGACTTACAACAAAATATTTAAGGGCTTTGGCATACACTCTCTTACAACAGCATACAGCAAAACATACAGCATACATACAGCAAAAAATGGGAGGCAACATCTCTTTGTGAGAAAAAAAAAAGAAGTTGGCAAAAATTGGTTTCAGAGATTTTTAAGCAGGCATCCAGAATTGTCGATACGTCTGTAAATGGCTTCAAAAAATGTGCGATTTGGCTATACGATCAAACAGTTTTTTCCGATATTGATTTTGCTCCTCATCGACGACAAATATTCCACAAACAGAGAGATTATCCATCACTGAAGCATTGCTACAAACCACTACGTTGGACAACGGAGCAACAGCTCCAAATAGACAGCTTTAGCGCATGACCCTTTCGCTGAAGCTTCAGTTGACCCCGAGACGATAACGGCTGAGACAATACCTGCAAAGATAACTTCAGTTTCGACAGTTGAAGATTCTGACAAACTAGCTATTGACGAACCGCTGATATGCCACATGCCTGTTGTCATGACACCATCTGAGATTGAAGCAGAGCCTGAGCCAGGATTCTCCACTTGGACGTCCAATATCGAAATAGGTCAAAAGCCAACTACTCCACCATCAGTATTTTTTGTACTTAGTCCTCAGCAAGTGACGGATTTTCCTGCAGCTCGCAAAATTTCACATGTGACAAGGAAACGAGGAAAAATGGCTATCATTACTTCTTCCCCATATTGAAATTGGGAATTGGGCACGCTGTAGCTATGCTGGGATAGATGATGAGGACGATGATGCAGTATTTGTTTGCAGGCCCGGACTGGGAGCTAGGGGCCCGCGAACCGATTGTGCAACCGATAAATAATAGGAAGTGTTAACTTTCGGGGTACGGAGGAGGTATGGTGTGATTATTAATTAATTATGATTGATAATTAATGCATTCATAAAATATTGATCTATTAATTAATATGCGTCATTCATATTAATGAATCCCTTGTTCATTCGAGAACCCTCACTCAAAAAATTTTGAGAACTACATATGAAATGAAGTGTTTTGAAGCCTTCTGGGGAGCAATTGCAGCTGCAAAAAAATTTTTATGCGTCAAACTTCATTCAAGTGCTATCAGTATAGCACTTTTTTAAATTTTCTTTCTTTTTTCTGTTTGGGGGCCCGCCGAGGGCGGGGGCCCACCTGTCTGCAGACAGTGGGACACCCTAGCCAATCCGAGCCTGTTTGTTGGCAAGTTTTGCAACCCAAAACAGAATATGTCTCCCATATGCCCCATCTTGCCCAGTAGGGTACTCTGTCTTACCCTACTTAGGGGGCAAGATGGGGCGTTGGGCATTTTTGACAAAATTGGTCATTTTTACTTTCCGAACATGTACCATGTAAGGAAAGTATTGTAATCATGAAAAAATTCGACTTCGAGATTTTGGTGTTTTTACACGTTTTGAGGGCTTCTGAATCCATTTATGCTATTTTTACGAGATGTATGTATGTATGTGTGTGTGTGTGTGTATGTGTGTTTGTGTGTATGTGAGTGAACACGATAGCTCCTGAACAGAGCATTCGATTGAGCTCAAATTGGATATATATGTCATAAACCACCGTCGCAAGACCGGTATTGATTTGGGTGTGTATAGGACTTATAGTTTTTCTACAGGGCTACGACAAAGAATTCTTTTACATTATGGCCTATGGGGGGAATTTCTTGAAAGTGCGCTAGCGTTTAAATGATACATACGATTGAGCTCAAATTCGGTATACATGTTATAAACCACCATCCTAAGACCAGTATTGATTTTGGTGTGTATAGGACTTATAGTTCTTCTAAAGGGCTACGACAAAACTTTCTTTTATGTTATGGCATAATGGCATATGGGGAGAAATTATTGAAAGTGCGCAATCGTTTAAACGGTGCATTCGATTGAGTTTCAATTTGGTATATATGTTTGAATTATTCATCGATTAAAATTTATTTAAGTGCTTGGTCATGATCTTAATCGTAAGTGTTCGGAAAGTCGAGTGGAGTCACTCCAGATTTTTTTCATTTTCTATCAGTGGGAAATTTCTTAAGTTCCTTATTTGAAAAGATTTATTGTGTAAGAGTAATTATAAATAAATAAATATTCAACATACTTTAAGATGTGTGTTTTATTAAGCTCCAAACCTTAAGGACCCCGTCTTGCGTCCCCCTTCCTCTACTTAATCGCGTAAAACTACTTTTTTTGTTTAAAAACCTCACTCATTTACTAAATTTGTTCTAAAAGTTCAACAAATTATCTATTCCAACATATATAAGAGCACTTTTCTGTATTCTACCCTTTAAGAATAAGTTAAAGCGAAAACCACTCTCTAGGAAAGCAATTATAATTACGAATTTTCACGAATCCCTTCACATCTAAATAGAAAACTCTCCTCAATTGAATCTACGAAGAGAAATAAAATTTTATAGATATTACCTCTCTAAGAAGCTTTTAAATCCCACTCTCGCTTTTATGTTTGAGGAGCACTAAAAATTAGTTAGTGGCATAGCCTTTATACGGAAAAAGAAGCAAATTAAATTTGAAAATTTAAGTTATATCTGTTCTGGCTAACTGAATTGATAGTTTAGTTCTCTCGGAGGTATTGCGACTCAATATTATTTATGTTAAGTTACTCGGAATATTTTAGAGAATAAATCGATTTTTTTTCGTGATAATTACTTCCCAATAAGGTTTTGCAAAAGACATAATTCAGATTTTTGAATGGATATCTTCTACTTGTCATGTTAGTCATAAGGAGTTTAAAAATTTCATTTGTTTTGGTCATTAGAAAGTTTTGTCCAATTCCACGTTTATTTTATCGCAAAACCATAAATATTTCAGTTTGCAATTCTGGCTTATCGGTAAGTTTAGAGGATTGTGGGCAATAATTTTTTGCCAGGTATGCCTATATAAACATTTTTTGATGTACAAGTTAGAATTTGCCGGCCACTTGCAGAGTGTATAAGACAGTGATGGTTGTGGTTGTGTGTGATTCTGGCAACGCTACACTAGGGCGATCTTCCAAGGGGGGGGTGCCTTGGTAGGAGGACTTTCTAGGGGGTTGTAATACGTATTCACGTTACATCTGGAGCAAACCTACCAAAACTCCAGACCGTTAGATCGACAGCCGCGCGATGGGACCCGAACCCGGGACTTTCTCACTTCGGCCATCTACCATTTTCATTGCCATAACCACTTTGCCATGATGAGGCGTTATAAGACACTGAACTTTGGCAAAAGGTTGAACTGTGCGAGTCAAGGGATCGGGCCTCTCGCGAGTCTGTTGACCTAACTGTTTTGGAGGAAAATAGGCCATATGGTTATGGCCTATTTTCTTCCAAAACCAGGCCAAGGTTATAATTAATTTAATTTATATTTATTATTGTATGCATTGTGAGTCCAGAGTTGCCCAGTCGCTTAATCTCAGTTCCCGTCAGAACAGCGAAAGGGAAATGGCGCCTATCCTGGTCAGCACTTGGGAGATCGAAAACCTCTCTCTCTTGAAGTACTGTTGGGCTGTGTACGCTGAAGGGTAAAATCTGTCGTAGTTCCAACGTCGTCCATATTCAAAAGATATCTCTGGGAGTGCCGATTTCGGTGATAGGTCTCTCTTCTGGATGAGGTACCAAATTATGTGCGCTCATAGAAGGCAACGTTGGCTCGAACAGCGGGTGCCCCTATAATGAAGATAGCAATATATACGGCCCATGTTGCGGCGAAACCTGTAGTCGTTGTTTACACGGTTATCTGACAGCAATGTGTTGTTAAAATTGCAAAAATCTAGTAGCGAGCACAGCACTTTTACATCTGGGCTGATCATCTTTTGGTGTCATGTGTAATTCCAAACTCAGGTTTAACTCGTAATTTAACGTATGCTCAGTCGTTTGTTAGTCTTTTCTAGTTCCGGATTTTTGAAGTAGTTATGCCTTGTATCGCAAGGAAATGAGCATTTTCGTATTTCAGTCTCCAAGACGTCTTCAAAAATGTTGGTACAGAGATACTTCTGTATATACTATGGATTAATTTTGCTGCATGTATCGTGCATGACCTTCAGCTATCATGGCTGGTGTGATGTTGTTCATAACATATTTAAATAACTACTTTTGATTTTCCTTTACCTATTCTAAATTTAATACTCTAAATTTAATGCTATTTTTAAAGCCCCATCTCTAACCCGTAGCACTATTTAAAGGTTTCTCAAATTACTTTGGTTTTAACTTCTATAATGTATTTTGCAGGCGTCAGAGCTCTGAGAATTCATTTATTTGTTCCCGTTCTCACGGGGTTTCAATAATATGGCGTTGCTTACAAAGTCGCCTTTTCTTCCGCCTCTTGGCGAAACAGATTTAAATTTTGGTAAACATGCATTACGCCTAACATTTTTTTTTTCATTTTTACAATCTGGCGATTTATTTGGCGACCGTCCCTTCTGGCGCTCAGTTCTATCGACAGGTTGGCTTTCTGTATTCTCAGACCTTTTTCAATCCCTTAACGCTTTGGTCTCTGTTCAAGAGGTCTCGTTTGTTTTTGCTATGCTACCAGCAACGCGTTAAATTAATTCGTTTTTATTATGCCTCAATAAAACTAGTGAACTCTATACTGATGTTCTTTCATTTTAAAGTGCGGCAATTCATGCAAGCTCTAAAAAACTTTAATCTTAGCCTTCCAACGACACCGTTGCTGGTCCCATTACTCCGCGTCTGAAGTCATTTCATTCCTGTTAATTATCTAAAACAACATTCCGGGCAATTTCGATGCAATGCTTATTCATTTCTGAAGTATATCAGCACCAAAAGCTTGATAGCGGCATTAAATAGCATCTTTATTACTTAAAATAGTTGAAATTTTGTAAACATAACACACGTAAAATGTATGTTGTAACGAATATTTTTGAAACTCCTTGATTTATCAACGAAACGTGCATTATCAATGAGACTTGTTGTTATGCGATATTTCAAGCGTGTTCAAAAACTGATTATGATTTGTTGATGTTGTAAAAATTCAAGCTAACAGTATCTTGCTGTATTCTAAGTACTATTGTGATATATGAACTTTCGTGTCCTGATTGTATTAAGTGAATAAATGGATTATTTTTTTATAATCAGGGATGTATACGATAGTTTGTTATTAACGAATTTTATACAGAACATCCCCCCTTGTGTTAAAACCCTTTTTAAACTGTTACATTTATATAGTGCATATTTACCCTCTATGTGCGTTATCTTTACGATAATTATTTAATTGTATTTTTATAAGTTTAATGCAAGTTTTAATTATTTTATATTATACACACCAGTTTCTTTTCAGTCTTTTTGATATTTATTGCTGTCTTGAGTATATACGTAAACAAAATATACACCACAAATTTATCAGGAAACGCAAACCGCGAATATAGTTACAAAAAGATAAAAGCATAAATTATATATACAGTGAAAGATTTTGAGTTCGGGGGGGGTTAAGAGAATAACATTAAATATATTCTAATATTTACCTTTCAGCTGAGCGGTGTGCCTTCGGATATTCTTCCGTGGCTGATTATTCTTTTGAAACACGTCATAACGCCATAAAAACTCCACTGAAAGGGAAATAATTTACGGCTTACGTGGTCTCTTCCCTCCTTCAATAGCAAGCGTGGATTCTCAATATTAATTCTGCCGTAGAAGTACCTCACAAAAGGGAAGAATGAGCTAATTGTATCATTTTTTTCTTTAACTTTTACCTTTGAAGACCATTTTCAATCGCACATAGTAGTAAGCGATAGCCATGAATTTTTCCGTATAATAACTGTGACAGACAGAAGACTTTACATTAAAAAATAACGCTTCATCACGCTATCGTACCAGAAAGACACCCTACGCGCATTAATTAACTGTGGAGCGAGCTTAGTTAGTCGGAGGTATTCTGAACTGTAGCAATTTAAAAGATGATATGTCATATTATTACAGCTATTATCTTACTTAGAATAAACTCAATAAACGGTAAAAATGTTTTCTTTAACTTGAAAAAGATTTGTTTGTATGGTTTTAGCTGACAAATTCTGCTGAATGCACAAAATGCTGTTCACTAAACATTTGAGTTTCGTTGATTTAATGAAATGTTTATCGATCCAACAACATTTTGATGAAATTAGCAAACAGTTTCCTTAAAATTAAACAATTTTTTACAGTCGAACCTCGTTAGTAAGTCAGCAGGATAAAACCTCACTCCGGCTATTAGATCATCTTTCTGAAGTCCCCAACATTTTAATACGCCTTTTGACATCTTGTACGCCGCTTATTACATCCATATTTTTTCAACCACTCAGCTTAAGCTGTTATTTTTAAGAATGCCAAAATACATACTCGGACAGCCCCCCCCCCCTTTCTTTGTCATGGTTTATCAACGAAAACATTTACTTTTTATTTAGAGCGAGTCTCAGCATTTCTCCTTACAAGGATTAATGCATTATCAACAAATTTTAGCGATTCATCCAGGACTATTCTTCACTTCCGTACGGCAGATAAAATAGGACAGATTGTACAGTTAATTTAAAAGTATTACGCACTGCCTTTACTTATAATTTCCTTAATTTGACATCCTCTTATTAATATAAATTCGGATTCTATCAATTTCTATAAATTAAAATGCGAGTTACCTACACAAACATTTAAAATTTCGTTTTGTATTTAATATAAACTTCGCTTAAGAAGTCACCCCACATAAACATAATAGATCATTTCTATGTGACCCCAAGAGTGATGGATATATGAGGTTTAGGTGTATAAACATACATGTAAAACTGTAAGTTTCGGATTGTATATAGATTCCACCTTTCTTCTACATCAAAACCACAAACCTACAGGAGGAAGACAAGAAAGCGACAACAGAGGTAAAAACAACAGACAAGACACAGGAAGTTGTCAGCGGAAGAAAGAAAGAAAAATGTAAGAAACCAGAGTGAATTCAAATGGAGAAAAGGTGTGTGTGTGTGTGTGAATTTTCATACAAAGTTATTTATTTTTAATTAGATCTTAACACTGAGGTGTTAGTTAATCATTGTATGGTAAACTAAATTATTTAATTCAGATAATGTCAATTAAACATTTTTTTAAATCAAAAAAAGACGTTCCTTCCTGTGTTTGCATTAATAACTTCTTCGAAGTTTGAAATGGAAAGAAGAAACTTATGAAAATAATTATTGATAATTTTCTTTTTAAATACTATAACTTGATAAACAGTACACCGTTACGTAAGAATAATATAACACAAGATTGTCGAAAAATTTGTAAGTAGGGGAGGCCGGGGCAAGATGACGAACGTCTTAATTTTTCAGTTTTCCACCAGTGATAGGTGGCAGCATCAACCGGACACTACTGGCTCTCCTATCGGCCGTTCGTTAAACAATAGTATAGAGACGCTGAAATCACCATTTTTGTGTTAGTTGTGAAGCTTTGATTCTAAGTTTTATGCATGTGTAAATAAGTTCTGCTACAGATACAGGTAAGATATATCGTTTCTCTTTAATATTTATGAGTAACTTAGTTTAAATCATACTACCTATTACCATGAATAAATGTCAATTAATCGCCTTCCTTCATAGCAAAGAAAACGAATATTTTTAAACAGGCAGTCCGGGTCAAGATGGCGAGCTCGTCATCATGCCCCGTGTTTCGGAATTTATTACTCTAGCTATGTTGTCCATTCTATTTAATCCTGTAAACGCTTGTTTGTGTGTTTGTCCGCAAGACCTTGCGCTTCTATCTCATCTGGGGCTAAGGGGCGCATTGTATCGGGGGGAGGTGTCGTTCGAAAGGGGGGGCTACCAGAGGAAGGCACTTTTGCCATCCGCTAAGCCCCCCTTGCCCCCCCCTCCCGAAAGAAGAACAGTATCGGGGTCCGTATCTCCGCTTCCAAGCGTCTAAGGCCAACTTCCGACATTCCTATTAGAGATAGAGCATCTTCACCAATTTTATGGGTCACCACCCCCCTTTCACCTTGCAACTTTTGTGTCGGGGGGGGTTAGTCTAGTTATTAATGATCTTTGTTATGAATGAACTAATGTTTAAAACTAACTAATTGTTTATTAATTATATATATAATTATCAGGCGCGCACACAAGATTTTTGGCTGGGGAGGTCCAACTTTTACGATAGGGGATCCAACTTTTAGGGATGTTCCAGATTGTCAAAAGTCAGTGATGAAAGAGCTCGTTTTCATTAGATGGGATTCAACAAAACTCGTCCCATCCAGTTCCCTAAGAATACACTACACAGTACAATAGGAAGCAAAGTAATAGTTGTACAGTTTTGAGAAAAAGATGGTGTTTTATGTTCGTTTTCAGTTCGTTTTTGAAAGTCGAAAAAAACGAGAAAAAAATTTCTTTTTTTATTTATTAGAACTGAAATTATTGTTACCTTTTTTGGAATTATTTTATTTACTATAGATATAGGATAATAATCAATCGAAAAAAAATATCAAAGCCGATGGGGGGGGGGTCCGGACACCCTGAACCCCCCCCCCTTGTGTGCGCCCCTGATAATTATATTTAAGACTAGCTGAAGTACCCGTTCTTCGTACGGGAATGAATGGACTTTTTGATATTACGATTTGTGGTGATTACTATTTATTGTAATAAAGAGATATAGCAAAATGGATACCTCATTATATTGTGTTCAATAACCATGCATACCGAATTTCAAGGCAATCGTTTGTACGGTGCAGAAGGCCATGCGGCGTAGAGCAATCTAGTGGCGAGTTTTAGCAAAACGGATACGGCGAAAATATTCTTCGCATTTAGATATCGATGAATACGAAATTTCAGGACGATCGGCTGGACAGCCCTGAAGTTCATGTGTTGACGCGACATCTAACGCGAAACTCTTCCCCGTCTTCAAATATCTATGTATACCTATTTTCATAGCGATCGGGTGCACAGTCAAGAAATGATACACTGCAGCGCGATCTAGTGGTTAATTAAAGTAATGATTTGCTACAGTGCCGTCAAGTGGCGAGTTATAGCAAAATGGAAAACGCCAAAATACTCTCATTGTTCAAATAGCTATGTATACTGATTTTCATAGCGACCGTTTGAATGGTCAAGAATTTGGCCTGCTGCAGTGTCATCTAGTGGCGAGTTAAAATAATAATGCATTGCAGTGCCATCTAGTGGTGAGTAACATCAGAAGGAACGCAGTTAGAATATATTCTGCGTGCTGAAATGTGTAAGTATAAGAAATTTTATGCCGTTCGGTCGAACGGTATAGAAGTTGATGCGTTGCAGCGCCATTTAGCGGCAAGTTACAGCAAAATGGATACTGAAAAATATTCTCCTTGTTCTAATATCCGCGTGTACCAAATTTCATCGAAATCGGTTGGACGATATTCGCATAGTAAACGGCTAAACGGAATAGAATTCGACGTTCTTCTGCGCCACCTAGTGGCAAGTTAGAGGAAAACGGATAGCATAAAAAGCTTCTCAATGATAAAAGACTTGAACCAAATTTCATGGTGAACGGTCAAACGGTGCTGGAGTTTTTCAACCTCATACACACGTACCAACATTCATTTTTTTATCTATAACAGTGTCATTATATATACCAGACTCAAATAAAATCCAGTTTCAAATCTAAGCCTCGCCAAAGTGCCAACATACGCCATTTTGCAAGCTTTTTTTCAGGGAATCATTCGAAGCATTGACTTAGCAGCAATCAATATGGGAAATGGTTCGACCGGTAAAAAGTAAAGCACGCATTTATTTGAAAAGTGGAATCCCTTAATACAGCCGAATTTTTTAAAATTATCAACTATAACGTGTTTTATTCATCGTTACTCCGATGTACTAAATGAGAAGATTTCAATTTTCTGAAATTTGGCGGAACTCCCCCAACTTAAATCAATGTACCCATTTGGCGAGAATTCTGAAGATAGATCGCTTGAAATCCCTTAATAACTGTATTATTTCTTCACGGATCATTAAAATTTAACGCTGTATTCTAATAAAACCTTTGCACTTGTTTCCAAAAATCTATTTCCTTAAGCTCTCAATAAATTACGCCAAGCCGAAAACTGTGCAAACCGCTAGAACTCACTTTCTCAAAATCGGCATTTGAGCCATTTTATTTTTTCGCCAAACTAAAAAATTTTACGTATTCGCCTCGGAAATCTTCAATTCTTATTGTTTTGCGTATAAAACATTTCATTCCTGCTCCGATTTTCCGTGCACACGATATTATAATAAAAAAATAATAATCTTACAAATATAAACTAACAAAAAAAATCATTATTATTCTTTTATTTTTACTTTGAGAATTTAAAACATTTTATTCGGCAAAATCGCCACACATGGCAACCACGATCCTTATTTCACACTTTTTTCACTACAGGGGCTACAATTACGGAAAGCTTTTTGCGTGGAGAACATAAAAAATCTCTTAAATTCCGGGAACGGGTGGACTTTCAAAGTTTTAAAGTGGACTATGATTTATTCTATATTATTTTACATATCTGTGCAAAGTTTCATGCTGATAGGTCCATTTTTGTGGATTTGTATACAAATCAAATCCATAAACAAACAGACAAACAGAATTTCATTTTTATTTATAAGATATGGTTGGACACTATGAGAAGAAATCCTCAAGAGGAGAATGGAGTAAAGAATCTATGGCCTCTGCTCTAGAAAATGTTAAAGAAGGACGTATGAGCTGCTTGACTGCTGCAAATGCGTTTAACGTACCTGAAGCTACACTTCGTCGCCACTTGAAAAAAAATGAAAATGTAAGGATAAATAATATAATTTTTAATAGGCTTTAAGAAAAATATTAATTTGAACCTATTAATTAATTGTCCCAATCTCTTGTTTTAAATATTGTTATTAAATCTCTATTCAAATCTGTAAAATCTGAGTCCTGAAACTGTTTTTCATTAGAATTCTAATTTTTATTTCACAAGATGCCGGTTCTTGTGGGGAGATTCAGAGAAGTTTTCTCTGCTGAACAGCAAGAAGATTTAAAATCCTACTTCACAGCAATGGACAAAATGTTATTTGGCTTAGCAAAGAAACACTGTAGAAGATTGGTTTTTGACTTTGCTGAGGGATGCGGTATATCGCATCCGTTCAACAAGAATACAAAGATGGCGGGAGAAGAATGGCTGGCTAATTTTATGAAGAAACATAAATTTAGTGTACGCAAACCAGAGACATCTATTTCCAGAGCAATGGGTTTCAATAAACAAAGTGTAGACAGGTTTTTCAACATTATAAGGGAAAAATATAAATTCCCTACTTCTTAAATCTACAATGCAGATGAGTCAGGTCTGTCCACTGTGCCTAATAAGCTAGCTACCCATGGTTGTCAATCCTACAGGATCTAGAATATTTTCTAAAATTGTTTCACTAGAGAGAGAGGAAGGAGTGTGACAATAATTTGTAGGCTACTGTAGTGATAACGGCTGGAACAATAAGGGCACATTTTCCTCTTTTTTGAAGCACTTTTATCTTCACGTGAAACCAAGCGAAGAATCTCCTGCTCTGTTGTTTATTAATAATCACAAAACTCAGAGACATTAGCGAGCTTTTGAGCACCGCTTACTTCAAAGCAGCTACAGTTGGAAATGCCATTAAAGGTTTTAAAGAATGTGGGATCAAGCCTCATAATCCTCTTGTGTTTAGGGAACATGACTTTGCTGCTGCAAAAACTACTGAACATGATGTTGTTGGCGATGAAACTGAGAATAATAGTGCTAATCCTCAGACCCTGGTAGCAGAAAACCAACATATAGACCCTCCAGAAGAACCAGAACTTATGGCAAATGCTCATTGCGATGCACCAAAAGAAGCCTGTAAGTTTGTGTTTTAATTTCAAACCATTGCCTAAAGCAACGCAATGTGAGAAAAAAAGAAAAAGCAAAAAACTGAGCTCAAGCATTCTTAGAATCACACCCATCAAAGAAATGTTCGAACAAAGGGAAAAGCAGAAGGAAGAAAAGGAGCATTTAAAAAAACAGAGAAAAGAAGCTCGCTAAAAAGGGATTAAAAAACTGAAAATAAGTTACTGTATGCCCGAGTGTAAAAAATCAAGGCGAAACAGTCCAGTTGCATAAACTTCAAAGGATGGTGTTATAAGATGTCCTGCTTGTGAAGAGGAATACTGTACCATCCAACAGAAAAATGGATCGAGTGCTGTAAGTGTCAAGAATGGTGGCATGAGGAATATTCCAATTATGAAAATGGCATTTTCATTTGCGACTATTGTTAGCTGCACAACTACACACTTACATTACGTTATAATTCATTACTTAGTTTGATACTTTGTAAGATGTAAATACACAGTTATCATTTGTTAAACCATGTAACATATTCAAAAGATAAAATATGCTCAACCTTTTTCGGTGTTGTCATCTTGCCCCAGAACTGGGGCAAATGACGATTTGTTAAGGTTATGAAAAAATAAAATTATCTTTTATTTTTTTATTCGAAAAATTAAATGGTAATATATTTAATACTACAAAGGACTACTCTAACAGCTTGTGTAAAATTAATTTTACTATCCTTAAAAATAAATTAACAAACAAAAACTGTTAACAAAGTCATCTTGCCCCAGTCCCGCCTATCAGTTTAATAAAACATGTGGAACTGTATTAAGAAATTTAAAAAGGGGTGATCGTATAAACCAAATAGTAAAAATGTTTACCAGTGAAACAGCAGTAATGCCTGTAAATCGGGTCTTTTCGTTGAAAAACGATTGACAAATTGTTAAAACACCCCGCTTATTCCAAGTTAAAATGACATTAAAAAAATCCGGAAATACACTGCTAAAAAAATTAGGGGAGCAAGCGAAGAAGTTAAGAAAACCGTTCGAGACAGCCACGTACTGGCATAAAATAGTACACTTGTATCAATACAGAAAGAAAGACGTAAAAAAGAGTGTAATTAAGCTTTAATTCTTCGAAAATTTGGAAAAAACATGAAAAGATGATTTAGGGCAACAATTTGGTTACATGTAAACGACCAAAAAAAAGTATTGTTTAGAGATGATGCAATATTTTTAATATTTCGTGCGGTCTCCTCGATCAGCTGAGACTGCTGCACACCTGTTTTCCACGGATGCGATGATGTTATCGATAACACTTTGGGGAATACTGTCACACTCCCCAAGAAGTGCAATCTCCCAAGTTTCAGACAGTATAAGGAGGGCTTGGTCTCGCAGCAATCCGTCGTCCGAGCATGTCCTAAGCATGCTCGATTGAATTCAGGTCAAGAGAGCACGCTGGCCATTCCATACGCTGTATTATTTCAGCTTCAAGCATGCTCTCCACAAGACGAGCTGTATGCGGTCTCGCATTATAATGCTGGAAAACTAAGGAATCTCCAATGTGTGCAGCGTAAGGTATGACATGAGTTTTTAGTACCTTCGGGCCGTCAAAGTACTATTCCGAAAAATATGCAGGTCCGTACGTCCCCCTATGTTGATTCCATCGCACACCATCCAACCAGCTCGTCTGTATTGTGACCTTTCACGATGGAATGAGGGGTTATTTCGAGTGCGCCTTTCCCTCCATACCAAAACACATAGACTTCACACTCCACACTGACTCGGGACTCGTCTGTAAACAGCACTTGGCTCGAATCATGTTGCTCTCAATCGCGATGTTCAGCAGCCCATCTTCTTCACGCCGCACGGTGGCGTGAGGTCAACGGAAAGCAGACCATTGGCCTATGTGGATAGAGACCTCTCTGATGAAGCCTATTACGTACTGTTTGGCTGGACACCCTTCGTCCTGTTGCTAAGAGGAACTGTCTTTGCATGAGTAGCATTGTCTGTTCTGTTTCGAAGAGCTGTTAACTGTATATACCGGTCATCAGTTGTTGTGGCGCATGGCCGACCTTGCCCTGGTATACGTCTATCATTCCCTGTTTCTTCGAATCGATTCCACAGCCTTGCAACGACACTTCTGGCGACTCCAACAGCGTCCGCGACACTACGTTGTGTTTGCCCCGATTCCAGTCTGCCTATAATACGCCATGCCATGGATTCCGGTAAATCACGTTCTTGAGACATTTTCAAGTCGCTTTTTCTCAATAAATAAATAAATAAATAAAATACTGAACAATCGACTTTCACAGTTAAGACAGTGAAACAGACGTTTCTGCAACATCCCGATTTCTGCCCTTATATCCCTTTTCTGGTTTTTGACGTCATGAACTTTAATTTGCATATGAAGTTTCTTTATGTTTCCTGCTATGCTTTAAGTTATGGATGATTTATTTTATGTTACTTATCAGCGTTAGTATTTGCGTAATTTCGTTGAAAACTATGTTCTCCCCTAATTGTTTTGAGCAGTGTACATACTCGTATAATGATAGATTTTTCAAGCAGGAACAGATATAATTTAAATTTAAACGAATTATATCTCGACGCTTATCAACAGAATTTTTCCTTCCAATTTTCTCCACAATAATGAACCATTTTATTTGAATATCACTTTATCTTTCTCGAATTTAATTATGTTTACATTTTATGCTGCTCATTTAATTAATAAAATATGGTTTCTATTTATAAACGAAAAAATAGAATGAAATTTCCATTAAGGTTTTGTCTGAAATCTTTCGCTTTGTAGAAAAAAAAAAAATAAGTATGTTTCAAGAATGTCCTAAAAATTAAGCACTTTAATTATCAACAACTAAAATCAAAATGTTTTTGAAGAGTATAACTTTTTTTTTAATTAATGTTTGCTTATTATGTTTTTCTCTGTGCCATTTGTAAAAATATGAATTTAGATTACGTAGTATTGTGCAAAATACGCTGTTTCCATTAAAAAAGTTTTTTTTTTAATTTTGCAACTCTATTTTTTCATTCAAGCAATGGATTTGTTTATTTTATCAAACATCATAAATTTGAACAATAATTATAACATAAATTTTAGACACTAAAAAAAAAAAAAAATTAATAGCCACATTTTCAAAAAATACATTTTGATCGGTATCTATGTTCGGACAATTTGGAGTTTAAAATGTAAGTGCACCTATTAAGCATAATGTCCATTTTACTGTATTGTTTTGCAGTTTTTTTCAAACATTTCTTCGTAAAAAGAAAAACATTTCTTCGTAAATTCATTTTTTTTTTGTTGTTTGGCGCGTTGTTCGGTCTAACCGAGCTTGAAAAGTTTAACATTTTCGAATCTCCAAGTAGAGTTAAATATATTCTGTCCAAGGGAAAGAGCAATCAATTAGTCGTTAAATTAAAAGATTATATATATATATATATATAGTATAAAATAAAAAAGCTAAACTTACTTAATATGGAATCCCAAGTAAAACATTAAGAGATAGCACAAAATAACAATTATAAAACTGAAATCATGAAATAATAATTGATAATCCAGAGACTATAAATATTGTAAAAAAGAGAGCTATCAAAGCTAAAGAGAAGTGGGAAAACAAGCCAGGTGTGAACACGTGGGCTTAAGCCTAACTTTACGAACCCAAGCAATGAAGTGGAGATGGAATGGAAAATTGAAATGGAGTACTCCATTTTCAAGCACCACCGTACTCACATTTCAATTTAAAAAAAACAAAATATCTAGGTTTCTGCAAGTTACCTGACAAAAGGAGTATATGTGTCATATATATTTATCTTCAGTAACTGCGACAGAATCAAACAAAAAAAATAGTTACAGTTTATCTTGGGGCTGTCATTGCCATGTAATGCTGATTGAATTTTATATGCAGAAATTTTGCCTTTGAATTATCTCCTGCGCTGACTCTAAAAGTAAGCGGCTCAATAACTATAGCTTAAAAACAAAATACTTCCAATACAGCATTACACAGACATTATGTTTGGATAAAGTGCAAAGCAATATATGCAATGCAAAACACATACTTGAAGAAAAGAAGAAAATATTTACCGTAACGGGAGAAAATAGAAGAAATTTGAAGTAACGGACACACCCACACGTGAGAAAGTGGTCAGCAATCATTCACTTTTTTGCCGCTGCAGATAAGGCAGTATATACCTATTAACCCATTTTTGGCCAATGGTGAGTAAAGGCACCATTTCAATAATTATTTTTTTGTTAATACTGTGACATATATTTTTCACTAATTTTATTTTTCTGCTATTTTTAAGGGTTTAGAAGACATTTATAAAATATTAGTAATTCAACTGGAGTAAACACTTTCTGTTGAGAAATTTTCAAAAGAAATAAAAGCAGTTATCGTCTCCATAGTTTTAAAGTTTCAATCTACTTAGCAGTAAAAAAAAGAATATCTGGAAAAGCTGGGAACTATAACAAAAAAAGAGTTCGTTAATCAAAAATCGCCGAATAAAATGCGAAGAAATTACATTTTTTCTTTTGTCTTATAATAAAAATATGCTTTATTTATTGCTGTAATAGTATTCTATATTTACTCTCCCTCACCTCCTTCCTCATAATCCATCATGAAATATTTATTTTATGGAAATGTGGGTTACGGCCAATTATCTACGCTAGGGATCTAGGCCGGGAATGGGATTGCCCTGCGTGGGGGACTTTCTAAAGGGTCCAAGCCCGTAATTTACGCGAAGTTTTGGAGAAAACCACGCAAAAACTCAGAACGGTTAGATCGGCGAACACGCGTGATTCAGAACCAGGCACCTTCCGTCTCCCAGTTCAAACAGCTAGCGCATATAACTTATTTCATGAACTAAAATGAAGAATATTTACATTATTACATATTAAAGCAGGACGCAAAATATAGGTTTATTCACTAGAAGGAATGTTCATAATTCTAACGAATAGAATCGATAAGCAGTTAATTAAGTGTTGCCAACTCTGCCCAAGAAAAATTGGTTAGAATCAATTTTATAAAGTAGCTAAGTTGGCAACCCTGAGTTAATGCAAGGAATTAAAATAAAATCATGTGCTATTCATCAACTATTGTACTAGCTCAGGCAGAATATTTCTTTCTTTTACGACAACTTTCTGAAAATTGAATTTGGGATCCCATAACCATAGGCGAGTAGAAACAACAGCGTGACAAATTTAATTGGCTGCAGAGCGCTTCGTACTTTTAAACACAAAGTGTTTTATATTAATTATATCATTAATTAGGGATATTAAAGCATCACATTCTTGCAGAAGTGTGTATTTATTAATTACAACCGTTTAATGATTAATGTACAAGTAATTATTATCGTTACAACCATTTTGGACACCTGTGAAGTTTTGTTACGTCATGTCTCGTCAAGCAATTGGAATATTTGTTCAGTTGCTGTTTCTAATTGCTTTACCCACTGATCAAGGCTAATACCGATCTGTCTGATGTTAAAATCAAAATAAAATTATGGCTGCAATCTCATACAAAAAGGTTGGATATATAACTTGAAAAAAATTACTACACATAATATCCTCATAAAATTTCAGTGAAAGATATCGCCATTACAAATGCATACTTTTAATTAAGATAGCTTAAGAATCCACACATTTAAACTATTCCTTGACTATTCCTCGGTATTAAACTATTGAAAAATATTGGATCTCATTATGAATGAAAGAGAGAAGTATTTAAAAATGCTTTATTAAAGCACCATTTTGCACTCCAATTATTTACGCCATAAGAAATTAAACTGAATTTACCCAAGAAAAAATAATTTTGTTTGTCATTAACTTTTCAAATAAGTGAATGAATTAAATTTTATAAAGTTTCTTTTGAGTGCTTAGAAATGCCGAAGAAATTTCCTTTTGCTTTTATTGGAATGTCTAGACGGGATACTTAACATAATGGAATTTTACTGCTACTTACAGTGTCACTTATTTTAAAGAATGTGGCAAAAATTGTAATCTGCCGTTTGTTCACCTCTGTGAATTGTTATAAAAGATTAAAACTCCTCGTATACTTTTTCAAGTACCATTACTTTTAAGCATACTTTAATTATTTTTTATTCTAAAACGCATTTGATTAAAGTTTTCAGATTTCGTGAATTAATATTAATTTTCAAACAAATATTTTAATGGTTTTAGATAAATGCAATCTAATCATGAATGTAGAAGTTTTTGAAATATGCTTTTAGTAGCCGTAGGGGTATGAATAAATTTGTATTGGGAAATTTTGAATTGTAATTATCCCATACTGAAAAACATTAAACATGGAAAGCATTAAAAGAATGGTGTTAGAATCAAAATAAATTACAGCTAAAACAAACAAAAAAAAAAAGAAAAGGAAAAGAAAGCGAAAGAAAAAAGGCAACATGCTCTTATACTAATAGGAACTAAAAAGTAAAAAATAGTAAAGATTTTGTTCAACGGCAATAGGATGCCCTACAACTTGGTGTGGCGTAACTTAGCTATTTGAAGAAAGGCTTAAAATTAAGTTTTTGAAAAAAAATTAATTGTAATGTTAAAAGAATGTGTTGGGTGTTTAGTAGTAGATGTTGTAAGTTATTGTCATTTTTTTCATTGAGAGTTAGGCGTAAAGAGTGTAATTATGGAAAATAAGTAAAAATCGTATTTATAGTAAATTTGTTTACTTTTTAGTTCATGTAGCTACAAGACTGTGTTTTTACAGATTTTTTAAATAAAGAAATAAAATGTAGCTTTTTTTTTTTAAAGCCTCTTATCAAAGTCGACGAAAGGTTGTTAAATATGAGACGTACAACAAATCTAGCGTCAGTTATTAAAAGTTTAAAAAACGTATCAATATTCAGGAAATGTTTCTCATATGTTTAATATTTAAACTTACATTAGTATATGAGTCCATCAAAATCGTACTCGAGTGTTCGTAAGCCATAATTTATTGAAATTTTCTTATGGGCTTCTGTAAGAAAACTATTGAGAAAAAGGGTTCATCCCAGAATACAATACAAGCCAAATAAGGGATAGAGAGCTCTTTGGTAACTCTACATTGAGCACTTGTCCCAACAACTGACTTGTGGCAAGATTTTACGTGCATCATTCTTCCTTATCCAACTCGCCTTAGTTTTCTATGGGACATTTGTGAGCACCGCAGGTCATTTTTGTGCTCATCGTAATATTTCTAACAAAATATTGTACATACACTACTGGAGAAAAGTATTGCAAGTTTCAGAAATCTAACCCTTTTCAATATCTCCCCAGTAAAAATTAAAAATCAATATAATTGATACTTTTTACTGTCAACATGTTAAACTAGTTACGTAGCATTAAGTTAAAGAACAAAAATAGTTATTTAATTTATTGAAAATAATAGCATAAAAATACATAGGTTATAATAGAAATCCTAATCCATTTTGGCTCGCCCAAATGAAATTAAATAATTAATTAATTTCAAGTTATTCTGCAAAAAGAGGATAATAAATGAATGCAATTAAACTAAAGATCGTTTATTATGTTGCTGAGCAGCCTTGACTTTGGTCACAACAGCCACTCTTTTCGATATGGAATCTACAATGTTTTACAACACTTAATTCGGTGTTTCATGGCGGTAAGTTAAATTATAGGCTCCTGAAGCTCTCATTTTGTTTTTTTGGTGATTTTCAGATGCATTCTTCCCAATTATACTACATAAATTCTCAAAAGTATTTAAATCTGGCACACTTCTTGTCCATTTTTTCTGGGCTTATTCTTGAAACGATGATTAGATTTCTCAAACTTGCAATATTTTTGGCCAGTGTAGCTCCTCTGCCTATGGATGCAATTCCTGATTTGTGAAAGGTTCTAGAATAACGTATCACAGGAGATTTTTTTTAAATTCATATTTCTAAAACATACTTTTTTATAAATGAAGAATTTCACAATGTATCCTCACCCACTAAACCCTCGCGATAATTTTGTAAGCCGACTTTCTGGTACAAACGCTAACTTGAGAATCCCCCGCCCCTGTTTTGGCCCCTTCAAATTTTATCATCATAATTAAACTGTTATTGTTACTTAATATAACTATCAAGTATATATTTTTAACGATTATTGGTGAAACCCTTATTTTTATTCAATGAATGAAGAAATTTTCATTTCGCTGGGTGACCATTTTGGCGCTTTATCGTCCTTCCATTACTGTGTTCTGGGATACACCCGATGGGAACAAAATTATGTCTAAGTATTGACGTTTCCAAAATGAAAATTTGCTTTTATAAAGTAGTTTAAAGACAGTTTTGTAAAACTGCATTAATTGGGAAAAAATGTGTTTAAAATACCATAACGATCATTTTCTTTGCATTCTTCTCTTGTGTTTTAAAGTTTGCAACAACATTACACGTTTCGCTAACAGAATTGAGTGTATAAGCATTTTGAAATGCCCAGGTTGTACATTATTTTTATCTCTTAGGTAAATGCGAGGCCGTCTTGCGAAAGGCCTGCGAAAATAGATTTTTAGCGATCGAACCAGACACTGGCGTCATTTGCTTCCTGCTTTCCCTTTACGACTTCTTCGTAAGGAATTTACGATCGGCGGGACAAAGTTTCATCGAACTGGAAATAACTGTCGTAAAATTATCGATTCCATTTATTCCAACAGTAAAAAAAAAATATTCTTTGCAACTTTATAATCGAAGTATTTTTATGTCTGAATAGTCCTGTAAAAACTGTGCATTTAGAGAGAGAAAACGCTTATATGTACGGTAAAATGTTTGGAAATAAATGTATGGTCAAAGCCAGTTAAACAAGTGAGTTCCTAAAATTTGCATGAACATTCTTTATACGAGCTGAGCATTTTAAAAATATTCCAGTTGATGTATTTTAAAATGTGAGACAACAAAGGGCTTAGAATATTTTTCAGAATTTAGCCTATCAATTCTTTTCAAGAATAACTAGCAAAATGGTGTTGGGGCATCAGATGAATGTGTTTGAATCTAATGCGAAGCTCCACCGTGTCCGAGTGCATAAGACATTGGACATGATAGACGGGTGACGAGTGAAGGTCCCGCGCTCTGGCCTATCGCGTGGTAATTGTGCTAACAGTCCAGGGTTTGGGTGGTTTTCTCCATATGAAACGAAAATACGCGTTAGAACCCGTTAAATAGTCCTCCGACCTAGGCACCTCCCAAAAAAAAATCTTTTAAAAAAACACTGTGGTGAAACGACTAAACTGTGTAGGATTAGTACTGTTTAAATTTACAATAGAACACAACAAAGCTTAATGCATGATAAAATTCTCATCCAATACTGCCCCCCACCTAAAGCCCGGCCAGGGCTTTATCCCTTCTGTGTCCCCCTATAAGCGGGCCTGAACATTCCTTTGTACAAACCAAGGAGGTTTAAAATTAAGCCAACAAGTTTTTAACAAATAAGTTTATTCACGAAATTCTAGAAATGCACAGACGTACCAAGGTATTTATGACAAACTAGAAGTCAAAGCCCGTTGTGCAGGGAATCACAACGGCCAGGGAAAAAATATTTGACGAATCTATGTCAACACTCAATATATTGAATCTTCTCGTCCACCTAAAACAGATAACATCCTATTAAAATTTAATTATAGACCCAAATCGAATTTAGTGCTCTTCTGGAAACTTTTCGCATTCGAAAGATTTCGTTTCCTGTACACAGCCCCTCTTATACCAATGCTTCAAGCAGACGATTAATTTAATGAAAAAAATAATACAGTATGCTATCTTTAAAAGCTATTTGAAACGAATTGGAATACCCATTGTATGACGTCATTTTCACTCGTAAAAGCTAATTTTGTCAAGCAAATGATTAACGCTTTTTACTCTCGGAAATAAAATGGAGCTGAAAAGAGTGAAAAAAAAATGAGGGAACGGATAGATTTTCAGATTTTTAAAGTAGCGCCAGATTTGTTTCTATATTTTTACACGTGATTATGAAAAATTTCGAGCGGATCGTACAAACGTTGTAGATGTTATTACGCTTTTTGTGCTGTTTAATCATTTTAGAGTCATGGCGGTAAAAGTTTTCTTTTGAAGTGGTTGCCCGGAACTGATAGAGTCAGGGATCAGCATAACTAATAAGTGGCGTCTCGTGGTTTATTGAAAAGGTGGCTCACAAAACAAATTTCGAAAATTGAATATGCTGGTACGAAGCACCTTGCAAGTTAAAATGAAATCAATGCACGCGAAAGAAAGAAAACAAGCCATCTTGGGCCTTACATTTCGCCACCGAGATAAATTTTAGCAAAAGTATTGTTTTGATTCATTTTATTTCAATTTTTTTTTTTTTTTTGAAAGGATACTATTGAAAAACGCCATGACTTTAGCTCCGAAACACGTCTTTCACTCCCATCTTAATTACTGACACTCGTTTGTAAAAAAATAATGTAGTGAAAAATGATAGAAATAGAGAAAATGTTAAGAAAATGAAGTAAAAATTAATTAAGTAACCGAACGTAACAAACCAAGGGAAAATCCGGAAGCGATACCGCAAAAAAATGGGTGTGTGCACAATGAAAAGATGCGAACGGAATGATTTCATCAGCGCGGTACTCCTTCTCAGATGCTTTCGCTTCTGATCTAAGAGCAGTTCACGGGGAAAATTTTCCTTTCGCACGTGCGATGGATTCGAAACTGTGCTGTAGTAACCTATACTACAGTTCGTTAGCTATCATAAGCGCATTTAATAATAGTGGGGTGGGAGAGTAAAACTCACATTTAAAATTCACAAAAATCTAGAAGTGTACTTAATATTTGATTTAAATTTAATTTGTTAATATGTTTACTCTTAATTTTTTCTTTGGGGGTTCAGGTGCTCCTGTGATCAAATGGAGGAGCCGCCAGTGATAACTATACAGTAGAATAGTTTTTCTACATCGCCTCCAGGCACAGCATTTTCTTCATCCGTATAACAACCATTATCAAAAGCAGAAGAAATCCACTTTCTGAAAGGTGCCATCGGCTTGGTGATGTCATCCGCTAGATTGAACTCCAACGCAGTGGCGGCCCGTGGTCAAAAATGTTAGTGCAGCCGGAAGCATATGAGCCCCCCCCCCCCCTTTCCTCCGGACAGGATTGGAAAATCTTTGTTACTGAATTCGAAAGCTGGCGGATTAAGCCCTCACCGAGGAAAAAAAAAAAGAAATTACATAAAAAATGTCAGAGATCCTATTTTACTTCCATAAAATGGACATAAATTTCAACCAGCCGCTCTTATCCTCAAAATTGCATTCATCCGTGTCTGATTCGAAGTTTCCTTAGAATTTTCTTTTGTAACGATAACTTGAGACGAAAGAAAAAAAAAAAAAAAAGAAAACTTACTTATTTTTTATAAGTCAAATCAATCCTCCTTTCTTTTAAACTTGCGAATCGGTCAGTGATGCTCTCATAAAAAGGCGTTGTTTTAATTCAGATATCCATAATTTTAAAAGCCCTTTAAAATTTCCCATGTTTAAAGAATTTTCTCGCTCGCCATGTCCTCTCAATGCCAGTTCTTGCTTACTTAAAAACAATACTGCTTGGATGGGTCATTGTCCATTCATAAGCGTCTATTCAGGCTTACCTTCTTGATAAATTCAGCAATATAAAGTCGAGAGTTTTCCAAACATATATTCTCCTTACCCCCTCCCTCACTTCTCGTCCGAGCGAATCAGTGAGTCGAGTTCTCAAGTTCAGCCGCCGTTAGAAAATCTTCCATCGGCTGTATCAGCTGCATACTCCCTATGCCGGAGAGGCTGCTGACGTAGTCGTTGTCATGGCAACGGTGCTGCCAATTTTCTTTTCAGCGCTCTGGGCTGAACCAAAGATTTTCCCAATTGAATTGCGGGAAGATTAAAGTGCTTTTTTTCTGAATGAGCGATCCGGCCACAATACGTTTTTTTTTTTTTTGTTTTTTTTTTTCGGAGATTTTTTTAATTTACCGTAGGAATTCCACAATTCTAATCTGAATTTAGGAAAATGAGTAGAATAAATTATTTTAAAGTATGTGCTGATAATTTCAAGTGCAGCCCGGCTGTACTTGCTGTATCCCACGAGCCGCCACTGCTCCAACGGTCCGGAGAGATGAAAATCACCGGGTTCGAGATCCTGGCTGCAGAGATGTCCTAACGCGTTCCGTGGCTGCAGCACGCCACTTGCAAAGCCACATGCGTTATCATGGCACCTGTCGAAAGCAGTATTGGTCGCTTCCTTTATTGCATTTCCCAGTTCAATAGTTGTATCCGTCAAAGACTTCATATTTTCACTAATGGCGCCATCTATTGGCGTTTGTCTGCTGTAACGCGTTCCATCGATGTATCCAACCACTTGCAATCCAAGCCGTATGCATTGTCATGACACCTGTCGAGAGCAGTATTAATCGCCTCCGTTATTGCATTTCCCGGCTCAATAGCTGCATCCGTCAAACCCTTCAACTTTTCTGTCCGAAATATCGGAACTTTACGGCACTACTGGCGCCATCTATTGGCGCTTGACTGCTGTACACAGACATAGTATTTAGTTCATTTTAATTTTCGGAATATATGCAACCGTGAGAGATTGCTTTTCGAACCCCGTACGTATGCTGCTCTATCTCACACAGAAGTAACCTTAATGAAATATTTTTGTTACCTAATAGCTCCAAAAATCTAGAAAACATTTTGTGGGGGGGAAAAGCCTTATTTTTATACATTTGAGTTTATATTCCAAATCGCATTGTTATTGGATGATGTCACTTTGTAAATGTCATCATATAATTCTGGAGGTTAAAAGCTTAATAGCTCCACCATGGGGAGACGATAAGGCACTGAACGTGGTATATGGCTAAAGTGGGACGGTCCAACGTTCGGGCCTACTGCGTGGCTGCCAATGTAACTGCCTAGATTTTTGCCGTTTTTCTCCAACTGTTACGTGAATGCAAGTTAGAATCCTTCAAAAAGTCTTCAGTCCAAGGCACTACTCCTTCTCAGGCTTGTCATAGCACGAAAACAGTAGAAACAAAATATTAATAAAGCATATGGCCGAAATAATAAAAATCCATTAGTAATACAATTACTAAAACATCCTTGAATTCCCATCTGGTTTCATTTCTGACAAGTAATAATCATTTCTTTTTTATCCTATATTACGTTGAACTAGCTCTTCCCTGCACAATCCATTTTTGCAGTTCACATAGGCAAATATTCACCTAATTTAGTAATTAATAATGCTTTTCCAAAAGGATTTTGCACTAGAAATGGCTCCTAAATTGAATTTCCAAGTACTCAAAAGAGATTTTCTTGGAAAAGCATAAAGCAATATTTCTCTTTACTTTAAAAATATTTAAATAGAGAATTTCCAATACGATCTATGTGATGCACGTTAACCTTTGAAAGATAAGAGATTCTCGCAACGTCCTGAATTCCCTTGTGAAAAGATGGTTACAAGAACTTTCTTTAAACAAAAAAATTAATTACTCAGTAATTACTTGCACTTGTAATATTTTGAAAATTTTTCTCGTGATATCGTGCATTTCATTAAACAAAAATCTTCAAAGGGTTTGCGATTTTTTTCAAAATTATACATTCAAGATGTATTAATTAATTCTTCGTTTATTTTAGATTTAGACTCGCTAAATCTAATGCAAAATTAAAGCTAACATTTCTTTTAATCTGCGGTTTTAATTATGATTCTTGAAACGATATATTGGTTAAATTCAAAAACATTTTTTTTTTTTACTGTAAAAACTAACATGGGCGATCAAAATTTAAAAATGAATTTTTCTTGAATCATCCATAGGTTTTGGAGAAGTTTGAGAACATATCTTCTCATGTTGATAATGAGCGTATGTATTTTATGGTTAAATAGTATGCTATCTCTAATAAATCAGAATACAAAAAGTTTTACTCTCTCTCTCTTATTTAATGTAAAAAATATTTCTGTAATACTCAGTTTAATTGGAATATATATAGTTATTGATTTAACATTTCAGTTATTATTATTTACGTAACTGTATTCATATATATATATATAGACAGAACTGTTTTCAGTAAGTTCTTCAAAACCTATATCCTACGCTGCGTAATACAATTATCTAGTATCAGAACCAAATATAGAATGTTAACTATACGTCTATCAGAACGAAAAAAAAACATTTTTGTATGTTACTTTTATCTAAAAACTATTATCAAACTACACAATTCAAGGACGATGTTTTGTATATATATTGTATAACAACAAACAAAAAAATAAAAAACTAGGAAAATTGTAAAATGTACAAACTAAAATTTGAAATGATACCTTAAATTTGCATTAACTTTCTTCGGCATTATCTAATTATTCAATGTTAAGATAAATAAACTAAACTGCAAACAAAACTAAAAGAAAATAAACACATCATTTTTTTGTTTTTCGAACCTGAAAATCAAGTGAATTCGGATGCTTCCTCAGTCGGGTCTTTTTCATTCCGTTTATGTGACGTCAATACCGTTTAGATATTGTCAATTTACGATTGCGAACAAAAATTCGGTTGTGAATATTAGATGCCGCAGTTTTACGATACTGACTCCAAGTTAAAGGAACATTTTACTCGGAGGGTCGTAAAAATCTTTCCAAGCAGCTCGTAAAACGATGAGGCATGCGAACAACACTCAATGCTTGTTACGATCACTAAAACCTATTCTCATAGGTCGTTGAAGGGACAACACCTATTTGCCTGAGAGATAAAAATATACTACGTTGTACTCTGCTCAGTTTACTTTTCTAACAGCCTTAAAGCAGTAATGAGAAATAATATCAAAGAAGCTTATAAGATTAGAAGCACATAAATTTGGGCTTGTGTACTCCTCTGATAGGAGCCTTCAGCTGTTCTTAGGATGTATAAAATAATTGTTTTCTTAACCATTTAGGAAAGTAAACAATATGAAACTGGCTTCTATATTTGATTTTTTTATTAACTAATTAATAATTCATTTTCATTTTAACCATTTGAAGCATTTGGCGTAAACATAGAAGACCGACTGCACAGAATGATCAATGCTGTAAAAGTGCAACCTCTACCATTGTTCCACTTAACTACCATCAACAGGGCGGTCGATCGAATGGCCCATCTGAAACCTCTGGCAAAGCCAGCTGTGCGAGAAAACCTTTAGCTTTGTAGCGTCAGACAGGCTATTCGATCGACCGCAATGTTATTATAAATGGATTGATGGAAACTGCTGCACTTTATGAGTGGTGGGAACATTTAACTATATATATATATATATATATTAAAACAACATAGTATATATATATATTTATATATAAGGGCTGAGAGACAAAAAGGACACAGCTGATTTTTTCTTTACTTTATTTCACTTGGTTATTATAGCAAAGCACATTTAAAGTCTAGAGGGAAAACAAGGGATTAACTACTCCCTCTGTTGGGATAAAGAATAACTTTTGTTTCCAAGAACCTTAATACGGTGTTTCAAAAGTAAGGTAACAAGCCCATTTAGAGAAAACGTTTATTCAGGAATATATATATATATACAATGTAGGAAGGCAAATGTACATATTACCTATTCTGCATAGTCACCATGACTATCTAGGCATTTGTTCCTTCGGTACACCAAACCATCGAAACCGGCGTCAAGGTTGTGCAACTACGTTAAGACGGCTTGCTGAACTTCACCGTCGGTTCTGAACTGCTGACCTCCCAAGTGTTTCTTTAAAGGTTCAAAGTGACGGTAGTCGCTTGGTCCGAGGGCGGTACTGTGAATAGTCTAATACCTCCCACCGGAAACGCTGTAACAAATAGGGCTGTAGCTCCTGACGTCACTCGTAGGCAAAACAAGAGAGACTAACACATAGGCAGGTTTGTTCTACAAGATGTCTGGTAGGCAGAACTGGAATGTAACCGGCGGGACTAGAACGTAATAGGTTTGCTCGACGTGACGTCGTATTAGTAAACACGCTACAGCCCTATTGTGCGTAGCTGTAGCTGTATGCGATCGGGCATTGTCGTGCAACAACAGGACGCCTGTCGTGGCAATCCTGGTCGGCTACGGCGAATTGCCTCTCGCAATCGACCCAGTGTAGCATAATAGTAACTGGCAGCATTTACTGTTGTTACATGAGTGAGGAAATCGACCATTGCACATCTTGATGGTCCCAAAAAGCTGGGGCCATAACTTTCTTTGCAGAAAGCGTTACTCGCATTTCTTACAAGGAGAGGAATGAGGGATGTTTCCACGATATTGAGGCTTGCTTTGACTCTGGAATCACGGGATGCATCTATGTTTCATCCCCGTAACGATACGGTGTAGGAATGTAACGCCCTTCCGGTGATAACGCAATCGGTGCTCCAGAGACAACCAGGGACGTACCGAGAAAAAAATTTCGGGGTGGGTCCAAAAATTTGGGAATGGGTCCAAACGGTGAAAAAGGCAGAATTTCATGCACAAAAACTTCATCATTATTATTTTGTTTAGAAAAACTGAAATTTCTGAGGAGGTCCGGACCCCCTGGACCACCCCCCTGTGTACGTCCTTGGAGACAGTTCCATTCGTGTGGCTTTATGCTTGTCTGTGAGTTGTCTCGGTACCCAACGAGCACATGTCTTCCTATAGCCCAGCTGTACATGCACAATATTGTGCGCACTGCCAATTGAGATATTGAGCTCTTCTGATATTGCAGTCAGAGTAATGCAATGATCACTGAGAATCAAAGCTTCGGCATGGCAAGCATCGTCAACTGCGGTGGACGTGATTGGTGGCCCGGATCTTTCTTCATCTCGCAAATCTGTTCTGCCATTGTCAAATTTCGTGCACCAAAACCACACCTGGTTTCGTGACGTAACACGTTTACAATACACTTCCACCCATTGCCGGTAAATTTCAGCTGGAGAGTTTTTCTTTAAACGCAAAAACCTTATTACACTTCTTATTTCAATTGTGGACATTGTGTCTGTTAAACCAGCCATCTTCTAACTGATATTTTGTCTTGTTACTGGACAACCAGCTATATCTACCAGCATCGATCGAGTACTGCGCCTTAGTTATCTTAAGATGGATTTTTATTTATAGGGATAATTTGCATATCCGTCAGAGCTCTTGTAACCTTACTTTTTGAAACACCTACTATAAAAAGAAATAAGGTGGTTTCACAGCTCATTCAACGCGAGTCAAAGGGTTAACAATTTAGGAAAAGAATCTTTATTATGAAACTGACTTCTGCATTTTATTTATCGTAATTAACTGTTTAATGAATACCTCATTTTAATTTTTGTTTTAATTTATCATTTTCTTGAGAATACCGTAGTTTCAAAGTATATTTCAATAATAATTTAAGTAAAAAATAATAACAGTAAAAGTTTGTTAATGTGGAGTCCTAAAAACCTTAAAATGATATTTTATTCTTCCGAACACATGCGATAAAGAAATGAAATAGTTCCAACACTAATAACAGATATTTCTATTTAGGAAGAGACAAACAATTTTAAATGTCCAAAATATTTTAAAAAGTATTTGATGCCTTTAAAATTTATAGTTTAACAAACACTTAAAGAAAAAATGAAAACTAAGGATATTAGTCTCTAATGCTTTTTAAAATACTTCTAAATATTTAAAAAATTTCATTTTTTGCGAAAGTGAAATATCTATATTTTTCATTGAAATTTAGTAGAAATTTCACTTCATTGTAGCATGGCTTTACAAGAAAACAATTCTATTTCATGCTTTTTAGGGTTCCTCAATAAAAAAAAACAAACTAATATTCTTAAAAACAAGCACTCAAAGTCTTTTTTTTTAGATAATTTCAATGCACAAATTAATTTAATGAATTTTTATCCGTTGTGAAAATGAATTTTCAACTGTTAATAAAGATTAGAACTGGACTGCAACTAAAATTCATCTTTTCAAATAAGTTTTTTTACTTGATCAGATATGATTCCACCTCTAGACGCACGTATGAGAGGCAATAACTACTAAAAGAAATGTCTAAAATAATTAGATGATTTATTTGTGCATTGATACCTTACAAAAAAGTTCTAGAATTCAACGCTTTTTTAATCTCTAAAAACTTTAATAACAACCTTCGTCTTTCGTTACTATGGGTGCTGAGCGTGGGTAGCTTCCAGGGAGGGGGGGGGGGACAGTAGGAACATTTTGCAAATCTATTACCCGAATGAAATGTATCCAATTAAATTGCAGAACTCATTCAAGGCTGCTTGTGCGAAAGTATCGGAGGTAAAACTTTCGATTTTGCTGAATCCATGGAGGAAATGTTCAAGCTTGAATGAGGAGAACTCTACGACTCCAAATTTCTATCAAGATAAAGTTTTAAGTGCTGCAATAGTTGACGATAATTTGAGGTATAAACTGCGTGAAATTTCATGAAAGAGTTCTGAAGACAGAAAACACATGACATACATAGGGTACAATGTTTTGAAAATTTTTAAACATACGTTTTCGAATTGAAAAATTATAGTCGTTAACTTGGGTTCAGTCCCTTTTCTATTTACAAATACTATTTTCAACATTTTATAAATCTATACGTACGCTTGGAATGAAACTAAAAGTTTCACCCTTATTTGTAGCAAAAAGTCACCACCCCTAAATAGCATGGGGACTCATACCTAGGGGCAGTCAGGGGCCATGCCCCTACCCCCCTAAATCACATAGTAATGTTATGATTTACGTACGGGTATAACGCAGAAGTGGTTCAGCACTAAAACGTAGTATCTTTCTGGGACAGGAGCGTAGGGAGAGCGCGTGGCGACAGCTGGATTTGAACCCGTGAACTTATGGGTGGTAGAATGAGGCGCAAACCGGCTCGGCCAAAGTACCCAAAGTAAGTCGACTGGCCTTCAATTGCCGTGTGTTGTATGCGCGGAGGTGATCTCGTGCCGCCACACTACTCCCCTCCTAGAGAGTCAGTCGGAGGCTGACGTGCGATGTTCCAAGCGTTATGGAAAGCTGCCACTCGTTGTGTACTTGGTGAGGTCGCTGCCGCTCGTTGCGGACTTTGAAAGAGTCGAGCGAGAGATGGAAGAGGTCGGTGCTGGCGCCATCTGTCGCTATTGGCGAGAAGGGGAATGCGTGTTCGTAGTCCAGGTCATCAATGTAGGGAGAGCGTGTGGCGACAACTGGGTTCGAACCCTGGGACTTATAGGTGGTAGTATGAGGCGCAATCCGGCTCGGCCAAAAGGTACCCCTTCGACCGGCCTTCAATTGCCGCGTGTTGTGTGCGCGGAGAAGATCTCGTGCCGCTACAGGAGCTTTGAATTGCCCCCTCTTCCTCCCCACGTACAAACAATGCTAAATAGGCAGGGAAGCGAAAAAATTTATAAATTTTGTAGTTTTTTTTCCTGTTTCTTTTTAACAGAGAGAAATAACTGACTAGAAATACATCGTTTTACATTTGACTCAAATTCAAAATTTCCGATCGCGATTAAGAATTTTCAAGTTAATGCGATTAGGTGTTTATATGCAAGTATGTGCTCAAGGCTATATACAAACTCTAATATTTCAACTAAAAAACTATATTAATACATAATACTGTCCTCAGCTTATTTATAATCGTTTTTGTTTAATGTAAACCAGAAACATGACCATTTTTCGACGATATTTCCATCGTTAAAAATATACGATTCCTCAAATATAACAAAATGAAATAAATTCTGAGTGGTACAGTGACCGCCTCTTAATTGGATCACTGGTTAATTGGATTAGCTGCTTTATCAAATCAAATCGCGGAGAACGGAACGGAATCACTCTTTTCAAAGCCTCCGCTTTTGTGAATCAGCCGTTTTATTGGATTCGCATTAATGGATGGCACGAACGTGATCCAAAAAGCGGCGACCACTGTATTTAAATTTTCACAACCATTCACTTTAAATATCTCATGATGAAAAATGAATGAAAATCAAGACATATTTCGGTATTGCTGCTTATTCTTCAAAAGAAAGCGAAATCACATTCCACGCCGTAAAAAAAAATTAAAGTAAGAAATATCGCTTAAGTAAATCTGTTTTGTTCCGACATGCTTGAAAACAATTATTCCCAAATTCCCTTTGAAGTGACATTATACAAAACAAATTTAAATCTGAAAAAAAGAAATTATTTATATTTTTCCAGCAAAAGTTTTCTATTTCTTTGGCTCTTAAAAGGTATTTTTTTTTGCAGTTGCAAAATTTATAAAGCTTTTACTCAGAAGCGCACATATTTTCGGAGAAGAATTTAAAGGACTTCAATGTAAAACTAAAATTCTTTTTAGGGTGAAAAAAATTGTTTTTTAAATCGTAAACATTCCTTTATAGATAAAAACTTAACAATAAGATAAACCATTAACTCATATGAGTAGAGATTTATTATTGTTGAAGTAACTGTCGACCCTTTATCGGTAAAAAAATTCACAATTAACATTGAAAGATAATTATAAACCATTGTGGTGAAAATGTTTATCTTCAAATTCTGCAACGAATTTAAATGCAGTATTATTTGCGAGGATTAATAAAAAAGAATTAACAATTACAAAAATGAACATTATGTATATCGATACAGAAAAAAAAATCGAAATAAACTGAGAAAGTTTGCGGAAAAGTATGTTATACAGCGTTTCTCAACCAGTGGGGCGCAGAGCATTTGCAAGGGGGGGGGGCGAGAAAAACCAAAGAGCAAGTAGTGATAGATATTTTCTTTTTAAATTATCTTATTTATTCTCATTTTTAATCAAAATATATCTTTTTTCGCTTAAAATGTTTATTCAATATTTACTGATAACATTATTTTGTAGAAAATTCGACTCAATGTTCATTGCCAAATATTTAAAAACTGAATGTATGCTGAAAAATGTAAGGGGGGGGCGCCACTGTAAGTTTGCCTTTGTGGGGGGGGGGCGCAACGTTAAAAGGTTGAGAACCACTGATATACATTTGATTTTTTTTCTTTTAAGAGGAAGGATCTTGTAAGGTTCCTCCACTATCCACCCCATGTTACAAACTTCTAAACTAGTTTTTTTTTGTAGAAACTATTTCTCATTAAAACCTTGAAATACGGTGTATCAGTGCGAAAATGATAATTTAATGAAATTGCATAAATTGAAAACACATAAAAAGCCTCAAATGCATTTTATTTTACATTTAAAATCTTTCCGGGAATGCCGCCAGCCTCTGAAAGGAAAATACTCGAAACCCTTTTAATGATTAGCTACACAAGTGCCCTCTAACGACGCATAGCGACGAATCACGATGCAATCTACAAATAATTCACGATCACGCACAACATAAACTGAATAATTGCTACTCAGAGCGCCATCTTACAGGCAAAGAACAATTAGCGGCTGTTTTGGAATACGTAGATGATTGTCCAATATCGTCCGTGGTCAATGCCCATACAGTAGTGCTATTTGCAGTAATCAATAATATCAGTATAATCAATAAGGTAAATCGTGAGTAGATTCAACTGGATAATCCAAGAAAGAGAGAGCCAAAAAAAAACCAGTCTCTGAACTGAGCAAGCCTAGCATTTTTATAGCTTATTGTATTTGTTGTGTACACAAACATACTGCGGTCAGCAAAGTGAAACTGAGAACAGGTGTCTCTGGTGCGCTGTCAAAGATGTCCCCAGGTGCTGTGTTCATAAATTCGATCCCTTACCTACGATATACCTGGAATCTTTCCTTTCCTTATTCGCATCAATTTTACTTTCCGCCGCGCCGCCTGAAACGCCGAGCGAGTGCGCGGAATTTTTATTTCTTTTTTTCTGACTGACGGGCGTTGTCCCACAAAATCGTTGGCTGACCATTATTTTTACGATTGATATAACAATTAATGCTCTCGAAAAATTGTGAACTTTGCTTAAAGAATTGCACATTATTTAATTTTTTTACATACGATGGGGCCGACTGACCAGCTCTGCCCCTTCATTCAGCTGAATGACTGTCATAACTTTCATTTATATGCAATATCTAATTTGTATGACGGTTTTCAGCTTTGCTCAAATCATTTTATTACATCGCTAAAAACGACATCTTTGACAGTGCACCAGAGACATCTGTTCTCAGTTTCACTTGACTGAGTGCAGTATGTTAATGTACACAACAAATATAATAAGCTCGAAAAAAAAAAACTAAGCTTGCTCGATTCAAATACTTTTTTTAGAGCTGGCTCTCCAACTAGAAGAACCCTGGCCACAATTTACCGCAACCCCCTTCCAAGCCTGACATCAGTTATAGACGATCCTTTACCTGTCTTCGAAACACTTATCTAAACAAAGCAAAAGGGAAATTAAAATACGACAGTTTCGCTGATTAACAAGAAATCAAAATCTGTTTAGAACTTACGATTATATCTACCTTTTCTTCCTGAACTTTTCCGCCGGTGAAAATTCTACGTTCAACTCACTTTAGAAAATAATTACAGCCCGTTGCCATTGGTTGCTGTTGTTACATTTAGAACATTTATTTTCGAATTTCCGTACTAGCGGACCAGCAGCTTGGAAGTTTAACGGACAGTCCAACTTCTTCCCAATCGCCTAACCTTGGGTTCGATTCCCACTCATACCCTGTTTGCTCAAATTTCCTTTCTCTGTAGTAGTAAAAACTTCCATTGTGCTGTCCACTTTGCTCAACGACGAGTTGTACACGTATTTTTGAAATCAGGCACACTATTCCAAAATATCAATATTCCTAATACAACAACGACGTGTGTTTGTTTTATGGAATCCGTTTGTAAATCCTCGAGTAAATGCAACCATACAAAGACAGCTTTATTAGCACAGAGAAAGGAAGTTTACAGCTCTTTGGGCAATTGCAAATAGCTAGAGGGAATGAGTTGGTATTGAAACCAGGACCGTCCATTAAGTGCTTAGTGGAGAGGAGGACAAGTCCTTAACCTCTCACCCACCGGCTGCCCTTTTACTCAATTTAATACGTTCACTGTCATTCCAAATTGTATGGAACTACAAGCCAAATTTCTTATGTCAGTTATGCATACAAAATACAGTAGAGCCTCGATTATCCGAACCTCGATTAACCGAAACTCTCCGTTAACCGAAACTTTCCGTTTAAGTCGATTTCTTTACTTTTTTTTTTCATCAGAAAATTACTTTTTGAAGGAGATTCTAAATCTGGAGCAGTTTCAATAATTGAATTTTGGAAAACTGTCAATATCAAAAACTGCATTTATAGGATCGGTGACGCGTGGGAATCTAGGCCGCAATCAACACTAAGACGAAGTTAGAGAAAAATTTTGCCGAATTTTTCAACTAGTGCAGATGAAAATGCTACAGACATTGTTAAATATAGTGTTACTGAGTTTTCAAGCCTTTTTTAGCACAATGAAAAGTTTTGAAAATTGTGGTGATAGAGAAATCACAGATTGGTTGAATTGTGACGTGGAAGATGCAGGCTTCTGGTTGCTCAATGATGAGGAATTAATAGCAGAAGTCCGAAAATCTCCAAAAGATGATGATGATGATGATGATGATGATGAGAATAATTCTGGAGTCAATGAGATCAGTACCAATGATGCTTTTGAGCGTTTCTCAAAAGGCCTTCTTCGGTTGGAACAACAGAAGCGGTGTGATTCCTCTGAAATCATGCTTTTAAGAAAAAGTCTGAATAGAGCTGGACGGCAAAGGATGGCCAATTTACACCTCGATTATCCGAAGTAGGTTCGGTCCCAATTACTTTGGATAATCGAGGTTCTACTGTAGACTTTTTTCATTCATATCACAAATAAGAAAATTTCGCGTATTTCTTACTAACTGCATTGATCTTGAAAAATAAATTAGTTAATCACAAAAATAAAACAGGAAAATTAGTTTATACTTATGACTATCACGTGCTACTGCATTATCCGCAGCGAAAGTGTAAAGCATGAATTCAACTTGTTCAGTTTCGTTGCTTAAGTGATGCGTCTGTTTATAATAGAACGTTCCCATCAGAACAAGAACTATGGACAAACAATCCAAAACGAAATCAACTGGCTTCTGTCGCAGTTGATTAAGGTTGGGATGCAGAGTCTATTGACCGTCATTATAAACCAAGTTATTGAGCGATTCAAGTTTTATTATTGGTTTAAAAAATTGGAATAGTCCATAAAACTGGTTTAAAATGACGATCAATAGAGGTCTGCATCCCAGCTTTAATTTTTTGATCTAACTGAACACAAGAACAGCGGTCAACCAGTTTAGGTTTGAAGACTGAGCGTTTAAGAACTCCCAAAACTAGAACTAGTTGCACGAGTGCCACTATTTAAGCGTTTACGAATGCGCCCATAGTTGCATAGAGCTTTTCGACCTACGTCATTGCATTACGTCAGATCATAGAAACTAGCCTGGCAACACTTTCCTGTAGGACACACTAACGTTCGTTTAAGGACGGTGATTGGCGGAACACTCGTCTTTCTACCTCTAAATATCCGAGTTGTCCTACAAAAAGTTGCCCTGACGTCATGTCGAAATGCTCTATGGGGAACATGTATTTTCAGACTTGTTTGTTCAACATTAACAAAGTCTGAAAAATATTTTAATCGAAAATAGTGGCCGTTTTAGAGTAAAAATAGGGATAAATAACAGGATCACTTGCACTTTGTCTGTTTTTCTGGTCCACCTCTCCACCCCCCCCTCCTCGCAAGCGGGGCGTGTCTCAACGGTTGCAAACTGTTGATCTAATCTACTGTCATGCATGAACCAAGCGTTCTCTTCTAGATCGTCAATGGAAGGCTAAAAGAGTTTTGGATGCAGAGGTTTTTTTTTCTTTTTTAAATTTCCGATTGTTTCTAATTTGGTTGTTCTTTCTCACTTTTACGCTATTTTTCAGCTGTAATTCTCTTTTAATCTGCTCCAAGGTATGGACAACCTTAGGAAAGTTGCGGGCCAAACTTTAATATTATTGTTGTTGTTGTTCTCGTGTCCATGGGTAGGCGACACTATACATGGAAAGATGGGTGCCTTTGCCACCGAGGGGGGTTGAACTTCTACTTGTTGATCCGTAATTTGGAACAGATTCCAGATGAGGGAACAACCTCCACCTGAAATCGGCACCCCCAGAGTTATAGTTCAACAACTTGGAGGACAACGGCGGATTTTACCTGCACCAGCTACCATGAGCGTACACGGTTCCGCAACGGAGGAGCCGAGAGGGAGATGACCCTTCCAAGAACTGGCCAAGCGGGATACTACTTCACTTGCCGTGTTCTTATTGGAACGGAGTTTATCGCCCAGACCACTGCGGGCCAGACTTTACAATTAAGTTAGCGAAAATTGCCAATCCAATCCATGTCCAAACTGATAAAACACTCAGAATAGTAGACGGCTATAACGTGAACTTCCAGCATTCTGGTTTCGCCTATCACAAGGTTGTCGATCTAACGGTCTGGAATTTTGGTCGATGCTTCAAGATATAACGTGAGTACGCGTTAGAACCCCTTAAATTTTTTTTCTGTCCAAAGCAGCCCTCTCTTCTGTAATCAGATAGCCTTATGTAGCTTTGGCGTAACACAAACAAACAAATTAACGAAGTCGCAGACTGCATCATTGGGATTTGACCCTTTGAGGCGTAACCCTTTCCAAATGCTGAAAAAAGGGCAGCCGTTGCCATCGCTCGACTTAACTACCAGCAAGATGGCGGACGATGGAAACGTTCATCGAGTGCCACAGATCTAGAGACTTTTTGATCCACAAAAAAGGGTCTCTAGACTGTGGCACGCGATTAACGTTTCGATCTTCCGCCATCTTGCTGGTCGTTAAGTCGAGCGATGGCAACGGCTGCCCTTTTTTCAGCATGGGGCAATTTATCCAGCTGTTCTCGCATTCTTCCATTTTTCAGCAGATGCCAGTGCTGTTAAAATTAATGGGGACCATTTTTTCACGGGAAAGGACGTGCTAAAATGTTATGGATTCTCATGGAGCTATATCACCCGAAACTATTTTTATAGAAATGAAATCTATTCTTCGTGACTGGCAACAGTCAAAACGTCAGAGTTTGTTTTTCCCAGAGCGGGAACACTGCGCATTAAAGGGTTAAATGGGATTTTGAAATGGTTTTGATATGTTTCCGCGGACCGGCCGTAAAAGCAGACCACATATGCACCATGGGTCGAAGGTTTCCCGTATATATTGTTGCGGAATTACTCGGCTACTCCTGGGGTTCGTCGTTCTAAAGTCCAGTTGGTGTATAAAGTTCAAGTAAAAAGTCTCTTGTCAGGATGGAACACAAACTTTATTGCTTCTAGAACTTCGTAGAACAATCAGCTGTACACAATTCACAAGCACAATCTAGCAGTAAAGTGCTTTTAACAGTTCGATTAGATCAGAAACTCTCACGAATGCTGTATTTCTCACACAGAATAGAACACTTTCACTGACAAGAATTCAGCGAAAATATACGAGAAATAACACTAACAGTCTAACAAGACTCAGCAATGAAGAATTTACACACAGCACTTAAATTCAAAGCTTCACAAACAGCGCGAAACACAGCTTCCTCCACAAAGCAAGCGTATTCACTCTCTCAAAGCTTGATCAACAATGAATCGTCGGGGCGACACGCTTCTATAAATAGCCGACGCAGGAGGTACAAGAGGTTTCCAGAAAAGTCAATTTCTCGAGGGTTCTACATAACGCGTGAATATTGATTACGTCATAGAAGAGAAATGTTAGGTTATTATGCGTTTTTAATGCAGGAAAAACAACTTCCAGGCCCCATTGGGAAAATCGCGCCAAATGACCAAAAAGTCGCCAAGCTTGGCGACTTTTGGCGAAATATCGCCAAATTTGGCGCCAAAAATAAGTCCTCAAAAGTGAAGAGATCTAAGCTCTAGGACTAATATTTCTCGAGATTTCTAGAAGCCCATAGAAAAGCATATGGGAAAGCGAAACCTCCGTATCTCCGGTTCTAATTGGCCGATTTTGATGCAACAAAAAGCAAAATTTATCTATTTGAAGCGTAGAATACGAATTTTAAACCATTCTAAGCCCCAGAGCAGCGGGTTGCCCCGAAAATTCGTAACAATATTCTATGTTATAAACAGTACTTCAAATGTAAAAATAAATAACCTTCTGAAGGTAGACAACCGTGGCCTCACCATGGCACAGTGGTTATATCACTGAAAATGGTAGACGACAGAAGTGTGACGGTTCCGGGATTGGGTCCAATCGCGCGGCAGAAGACCTAACCGTTCGGATTTTTCCGCCGTTTTCTCCGAAACTAGCGTAAATACGGGTTAGGACCCCTTAGAAAGACACCCACGGATGTTATCCCCCTTGTGCTGTCCTTCTGACATGTATTTATAAACCGCCAAGCACACAAATCCGGGGGATATTCGGGCCAAGCACACAAATCCGAAATACATGTTACACAAAACAACAGACAATCGTGGAATTGAAAAGCTATTTGGTGAAGGTACTTTAAATGCCAAAAGATTATGCAGAATATCAAAGTAAAAAAGAAAATTTTCAAAATAATTGGTTAAGCATTTATTGACTCTTATAATTCAAAATGGTAAATTATTTTGAACAAATCATAAATTGATCATAAATTGATGACAATTTAATCCCGCTTACCTTTGTTATACTTTTATTACAAATAGTTAAATTTAATTCTCTGTATGTTATACATATTTTTTCAAAAAAATTCACATAAGAGTTACTGTGAGATGCTCAAGAAAAATAAGAAATACTTTTAAGCAAAGTAAATACTTTGTAAAGTTATTTCAGTTGCACACTCTTACCAGAAATAAAACCCTTCAAAATGAAAAAAAAATCCCTTTTTCGAAATTTATTTTAATTTTTTCATTTACAAACCTTTTTATTCACTGTAATAAAATAATCCTACAGTCTTTCACATTAATTAAAATAAATTCACTTACAGAAGAAGTAATCAATTTGAAATTAAACAGAGGATTTCCATACTGAAACGCTGAAATAGTGTTTTATTCTCATGATGTTTTTGGTCTTAAACGTGGTAACAGAAAATTTCGGGAAATTATTTTTAAAAAGAATACATTCCCCACTTTAACTTAATTTAAAATTAAGCTCATTTTTCTGTCGTTTTCTTAAGAAAATTTAAAAGAGCTTTTTTTGTAACATGAGTGTTTCTTTTGCTGACTTTTTTGTTATGTGTTTCAACAGTGTTTTGTGAGGTTCTAGTTTTTTAAGCACTTAATACCCTTTCTTTTCTCAAAAAATCCTATTTCAATTTAATTTTTTCGTCTATTTCACCCTAATCGAGAATGCAATTTTGAGAACTTCTCGAATATAAAGAAGAATTATATTCCAGTTATATTTAGATTTGCGGTTTCCACATAAATGTCAAATTTAACAGTGGCAAGCCTTTTGAGCTTTAGCAACAATGCATTTTAAATGTCCACGCATTGCTGTGTAGACTATCTTTTTTTTCAGTATATTTCAACAGTCTAATATAATATAGAAAATAATCATCGTTTCTTTATAAAGAAATATTCTTTTAACCCTTTATAAGGCTGTGGTAAAATACTTACCACCTACGGTCTATTAAATACAGAAATCAATTGTCATGAGTGAATTTTCTGATTTTTGTTCAGTTATATTTGGATGTATATTTTTTCCATACGTCTAGATTCTAAATAATATTTGGCTTATGAACTTTTATTTCATTCGCAATTTTAACCCATTTGTGCCTGGATATTTTTGCGACTTTCTACGATTTTTACTTATAACAGAAATAATAGATAAATTTCTGACGTCAGTTTCTTGAACAAGGGATGATTTCTTTTAAAATCATTATGCATAAAAATCGAAATATCAATATCCTACTGGGTCATATTAAAATATTTTGTAGAGTCGAGGCTCAATACTCATGAATAAAGACTAGGAAAAATAAATAACGTTTTCGACTAATAGCGAAAATGCCGTCCCAAAAACGGGACACTAGGCATAAATGGGTTAAAGAAAGCTCGAATAATGACTCGAAAATTGAGCATAAGAATCATCGCTTTTAATTATATATTTTTGCGTTTCATTCCGTGTACAAACAGTAGGTAGTTTTCTGACTTTGATTTTATGCATAATTAATATATTCTCCTGCAAAATTTCTATGCTTGTTTAATACTTGTTTCTCCAATTTTCACGTAGTATATTACAGTAGAGGGAAAATATATTAATTCTAAAAAATGGGCCAGAAAAATTCCAAGTAATTTCGACTCTCTGCACATACCCTCGCCTTATAAAGGGTTAACTAAATTTTGAAAAAAAACACACATAAGATGTACATCTTATGTGTGTTTTTTACAAAGTTTTTTAATTACTTTATTGTTTAACACCAGTATTTTGAGTGTTTTTTCCAGAACCTAAAAATGATGATTGAAATTTTATTAATGTTGACATAATCGAATATATAATGAATAGAGAATATATCACCGTAGCTACGATAAAATAATTTGATATGATTACAGTGAAAGTTTTTCCAAAGTCCAGTAGAGTTTTTAAATTCTTTGACTGTGAGTGTTTTTTGGGGTTTTTTTTTTTTTTGGTTAGCCGGGAGCAAGTGAAAAATAGTCAAATAATTGTGATCTGAACGAAATTCTTACAAGCCTAAAGCGATTTCCATTACATAGTTGTTTATCCCTTTCTATATTTTGGAAGTTTAATTTAATTTTGTATTTTTATTCAACAAGGGGCCAAGGCCCCTAGACTCGCTACGCTCGCTTTTCGTAGGAGGCATTCGGCCCTTAATAAGGCTTATTCGTAAAAAAGGCATAATTTCAACAAACAAATCCCAAAGGTCGATCAGATAGAATGTTACCGAGCTACACATTGCTTGGTTCTAGCATGTTGATTGGAACACAAAAATTAAAACTTCTCGCTATTTTTAATTATGCGAAACCCATGGAACACCTTGCGTATTAGTCATTTATGGCGATATTTCGTAATTTGGCTACTTGCATATATGTATAGTTAATAATTAGCTCTAAGAAAACAGTACTTCATATGTTTTCTTTGATAAAAACTACGGAACAGCTAGGATAACTTGCCACCCATGGCGACTTTTTATTATTTGGCGATTGACACATGTTCACAAACTATAAATACTGCTCGTGGAAACCGGTTCCCGGAAAACAGTTATCCGTATTTTCATATACATAATCCTTTGCAGATTGGCGTATATAGCACCACGAATTATATCATCTCGCCGCGCTGGCAAATATCCAAAGTGTACTAGAACTGCAGTAATGACATAGTTAACGCCACCCAATATTTCTACTGGTAGACAATACTCCAGCTGGACCGAACCGGCTTTAAAATAATCTGCATTTTAATTATGTTTCATTTTCAAGATATTGGGTTCTAGCATTTTTGAACTCGTGATTTATATTCACCCTGTCTGGAAAGATACCATTTTGCCAGAACGTACCAATGCCAAGATGGCGCTTCTAAAATCAGTTGCAATTAGTTATTCTCTTTTGGAAAAACGAATAATCGCTCATTCTAAACACTTGTTGTCTAAGCGACCCTACTATTTGAAAATTGTCAACTTTGTGTAACACACTTTGAGTTATTTATTGCATATAATTTTTAATTTGGCGTAAAATGGGTGTTATTCTATTTCATGTTTGTCAATTTCAACCGATTCTACATACTTGGAATGGCTTTGTTACAAGAGAATGAATGATTTTATGCCAAATCTGGACACTATTATGTGTATTTTTTCATTTTTTTTATTAATATCTTCTAAAATAATTCGATTTTCGAAATTTAAGTCAGCTTATCAGGTACCTCGGAATTTTTAGAATCCGTGGACACCTTACTCGGAACTCAAATCTCCACGGTTTAGGAGGAGATAGCGAAACAAACTCTTGACAGCGGTGGCCGCAGCGGACGTTACTTTTTAAAAAAAAATACAGATATTCCACACGTTTTCAGAAATTCCCCATTATGTAACCAATAAGCATACAAATTTCTTTTTAGTATATTGATATTTTTGTATTTATTTAATTCTATATATAAGTACTATTTTCTATACTATTTCCGCCTTTTTGGGAGAGAAGAGAGAGTGTTCCAGAAGTAGTCTTTAAACATTTCCCAGGAAAAACAATTGGCGGGATTTGCAATTGGCTAACTAAAAAATAACATTGTTCCCCACCATATAGTCCCCACCATCCCCACCCAAGTTATTAAATTGCACCGATATACTAATAAGAAACTTAATTAGAAAGGAAGCAGTCAATGGAACAGGAATGCTCATCCAGTTTATACACCGTAATGCTACTAATTGCGAAGTTTGAACTCTAACAGCAGGCAATAAAAGAATTTTAATTCCACTTAAAAAAAGATTCTGGTACTATTTTACCATATCCTTTGAAAAACTCAATTTCCAAATATACCTGCATGTGCGATGTTAGTAAATAAACCTCAAGGACAATCATTCGAAAAATAGGGCAAATTTATTGAGGCAGCAAGGTTTCATACAGGGTCAGTGGTACGCCTCAGCAAGTAGAATTGAATGATTCGACTTTTCAAGATTTTATAACTCCAAACATAATAGGCCTTTAGCCGAGGATAGTTCCAGATTCAATTTTCGGAAGGGGCCCACTAGGCTGTTTAGATTAGCTTAAATTGTTCAAAATGCAACCTGAATGCGTGAAATCTAAGGTCGAGGGAGATGGCCCTATGACCCATTCGTTGGAGCTGCCTTTGCATTTAGCAAAATAGAATTGAGTTTTTACAAAAACACCGTCTTCAGAGAAACGTGTGGTGGTTGTAAAATGAAATTGTACAAAAGTGGTCACTCAAGACAGATAGTCTCTTAGCCAAGGTGGTCACTTTAGTAGATTCCAGTGTACGTGGAATGGTGAGACATTGACAGAAGAACATTATTCACACTCAAATTAAAAAAAAAAAAAAAATAATGCTTTATGGTCGAATTTCGACCACTGGCAGACAACTAGTTTTTAGAAATGCATTGCGAATTTAGATGACCTGAATACGTTTTGGGAAAAGAGAAATGTAGCTTAAACAATAAATATCATACTTGGTTCGAAACAATCAATTACGTGAAATCAAATCATTGTTGTACACAAAATAACAAAAGATCTTTACTTACAACAATGATAGAATAAATATTGCGAAAATTCGATAAGTTTATTATACATTTTTATTGTTATGGAAGTAACTATTATAACAATGCTATGTTTCAATTCTTAACGAAACTGCGACTTTGAAGGATCGTTACTGAGTTACTTTCACGAATTATTTTGTATTTTATTTGTATTTTGAGTGTGTGAATTTATATACGTTTCAATTTTGATCTGCACAAACAATGAAGTTTTTAAAAGCTCTAAAAAGAGTTTTCCTGTAAGTATGTCTGTAGAAATCTAATTTAGAAATTCTAATGTAAAGCGTGCTTTCTTTAATAGTTGAATCATTCCATAAATTTTGTTCAATTTAAATTATTTTGGCCTTTTTGGACGCATGTATTCATGTAAGCATGTTTTTATTCGTGCGCAATTGATATACATGGTACAATACAACATGCTCTAAGAACTTTTACTTACAGAACGTTCAGCAATGTTCTCTGAAGATAGTTATGCAACCTCGGAATACTAACACTTAATATATGAATGTTTAAATCAATTTTGTAACTGGAATTGCTAAAAAAAAACTATTTCTGAAGCGAAATTTACATTAAAACATGATTTATATTACATTTTGCTTTACAAAATTTCTGTCCTTAAAATGTATAAGGTATTTTCTTAAAGTGATTTGTACAATAAACTTCATATTATCTTGCATACTGCAGAATAGATATCCATATCAAAATTGAAGGTAGCAGAAGCTGCTGCAGTATTGGTTATTATTCTTTTTATCCAACATTCTTTTTTGAAAATGTAGGAAAACTTTAATAAATCTGTTTGTCTTTCAGGTGCTGCTGCAAAAATGTCGAAAATGATGATGAAAAGGATTTAATAAGTGTATTTTCTGATGCAGAAAGAGATCATATAGAAAGGTAAGAACGCCAGGATTTCGAAAACGTTATTCTTTAGTTAATCACTTAAGTCTTGTATATTCGTGTTAATGTTTCGTTTTTCTTTTACTGACGTCTATTACCTCCGTCTGGTTTAAGTTTAACCCTTTAACGCGCAGTGTTCCCGCTCTGGGAAAACCCAACTCTGAACTAAACCAAACTAAAAAAAACGATTCTTTTTAACAGCACTGACATCTGCTGAAAAATAGAAGAATGCGGGAACAGCCGAATAGATTGCCTAATGCTGAAAAAAAGGCAGCCGTTGCGATCGCTCGACTTAACTACGAACAAAATGGCGGACGATCTACACGTTCATCGCGTGCCAAAGATCTAGAGACCCATTTTTTGGACTGTGCCCGGCACAGCCAGCTGTCGTCAAAAAAAGGTTCTCTAGATCTTTGGCACGCGTTGAACGTTTCGATCGTCCGCCATCTTGCTGGTAGTTATGTCGAGCGATGGCAACGACTGCCCTTTTTTCAGCATTGGGAACGGATTGCGCCTCAGAGGGTTAACCGAAGCAAACGCTTCGGTCTGATAATCAACAGGACGCGAGACTTCTAGTGTTTAGAATTTGAAGCAAAAGATGTCATAACTTTATCAACCGACTAGAGGAAGAAAAGGCTGAGGAAACCTTTTCCAGAAGGGTTCGAACTCTGGTTATGTGTCACAACACTGCAATGCGCTACGACTAACACACTGGTTGCTTTTTGTTTTGTTGGTTGGGACAAAGCTACGCGAGGTTTATTTACCTAAAGAGGGGATAACTTGTTTGTCTGACTTTTTAAGGGGATGTAACGCAAATTCAAATTACAAATGGATAAAACTGCCCAAATGTACATACCATCAGTTAAGCAGACCAGAATATTTTATCTTCACTCTTCGACCGTCTGCAAGGATCAGTGTCTTGTCCACTCGGATATGGTCAGACTCGCCAAACTTAATTCATCTGCACACAAATCGAAGTTTTTCGAGAAAAAATTACTGCGATTTCCATCTTTGCCAAAAGATAAGAGCATTCACTCTAAAATTTTGTTTCTTTAAAAGTCTGAAAAGATCATACATAGGCTTACACCTCATTCTGACAATTCTGGTCTTCGATACATTTTTAAATCTTACCGACTTTTACTTTCTTTTTTTTTCAGTCGTATGCATCTCTGCATGGAATATGCGAATATAATATTGGATGAAATGAAAGTTAGAGACGGAATCCCCTTCTACGAAACAAAATTTGCCAAGTACTGGTTCCGTCTACGAATTCAAACTTTTCAACACCTGTGGTGGCCGGATCTCTATGGATCCAATCAGCAGCAGTTCTCGGATGCGCAAGTAATAGCGCCTTACGTCACACAATTTTTGGATTTGCCTTTTGCCGCTGCTGTAAGCATTTGGAATAACATGGCCATGGAAATTACAACTGAATATTTTGATAAGTGGAATGTGCCGCTGCATTTGTAAGAACAAACCATTTGAATTTTCACCGGACATGACACTTTTCCCCCGAATGTGACAGTATTTTCTACCGGCTATGACTCTCTTACCCAAATGTGACATTTTCCAACCGATTTTGACTTGTTATCACCTCTGATTTGACTTTTCTTCCATCAAACGTTACTTTTGACATCATAACTGTACCACGCCTTCTTCACTGCTGATGTCTGGAGCCAAGCACGTCGATTGTCACTCTCACCCATATATAGCCTGTTCAACCATAGCAGTTAGATTTTTGCAATAGTTAGATTTTTGAAATGTATTAAATAGCGTTCAAATAGCTTTAAATAAAGATTTTTTAACATATTTTGTCATGTTTTATCCTTTTTGTTTAAAACCTGCGGTCAAAATTCGGAGTCTTAAACATTAGATCTAATATCTCGGAATGCGATGTCAATGCACTACGCTTCTGTTTAGTGTGAAATTGGATGAAGTATTTTAAGATTCTTCTGTTAGTCATCTTCTTTATCGAAAAATTTCGTTGAATTTAGGAACAGAGGAATTATGAATACAATTTTTGGTAATATTTTGTATTGTCAAATCTTTGTTTAATTAAATAATTGTTTTGAGCTATTTAAGCTTCTGCTTTCATTGAACATACTATGGTTATATGAATGTTACTACAACATTACTATTTTAAATAAAAACAAGGCTATAAAATATTATAAAAGCAATTAGGGAACTTATATCATAAAGACGAAATCTATAAAACACCTTAATCATGATATTTTTTTTCTTCATAAGAAAGTTTTGTTTAAAAAAATATGTTTTCATTTGCGTCAATTCTTCCCGCTTTTAGTACATTATTTTTTATTGTTTTGGTTGTTAAATCGTCAATTCCATAAAAAGAAATGGATCATATGAAAAACCATATATTCTTTCTATTTTTTTCTACATATGTGTTTTAATAAAATGTATTGTGTCGAAATTAAGGGAAATATATTCGACTTCCTTGATTCAGTTTTAGATCTCATAAGTTACATTTTACATAAATTGCACTTTATCTAAAAAGTAGAAAAATTTCTTTTTGCACACAAAATAAATAAATAAATAGATAAAATGTTTTGATTTGCACAGGGGAAAAAAGAAAAATGAAATTATTCTGATTATGTAATTTGCCAGATGACAGTTTTATATTACAACATTTTTATTACATGGAAGTAATAAAAATGCAGTTTTTGGAGATTAAAATATAATTTTGAATTAATGTCCCAATACCTAATTTATACATAGCTAAAACTGACTTAGTACTCTTTTAAAGAGATTTGTCCAAAATATTTTAATTTTAACATGGGGGTATTTTACACGTTTCACAACGTGGAATCTTTTTGAAAGTTCATTTTAGTCGAAAGTTTCAGAAAAAAAATACATAATATGTTGGAAGATGTAAATCAGATTTTTTAAACAGCTTATTTTAAAAATGTGAACTAAATAGTGGGCAAAAAGGTTGGTCCTATATTTCAATTCGGTGTAGGTCTTCGGAAAGGCAATCATGTCGTGTTAGTAAACGAAAAGAAGCTACTGCATCACGTCGTGGAATCTCTGGTAGACACAAGGGGTCCTGAAGTTTCCATTGTTTTGTTTGTATGTTATTGAGAAGTATCCGCTGGTGTTTTTGTTTAATATTTTGTTTCATGTTATGTTACTGTGTAAAATGGTATGTGTGTGGAAATTGGTTGCATAAGCACTGCACGTTTTCGTGCAAGGAAATCTGCTTGCGTGGAGAACTATTTGACCTTGAATTGCAAAAAATGCAAAATTTCATGAATTTAAAGGCCATTTACTGCTTATGCCAAGAGTGAATATGTATGAAATCAGTTGCAAAAGATGCCTTAAGTACAGCAGAAACAAACATTGTTCTAAAAATGAGTTTTGTAGAAGGCGTTTATTGCTTTTGTTTCAGTATATATTACTACTGTATGTAAAAAATTAGCTGGAAAAGAAACCTTAAGTATATTTGAAACAAAATCAATTTACAGATTTTTTGTTTCTAATGGCCGGCCTCTGCCTTGAAGGCTTTGAACACAACAGGCCGGAATTGTTGATCTCTTTATTATGGGATCACCTAGTATGTGTAAACACGCTTACTGCTTACGTAGAGTACAAGCCAAATTTATAAAGTCTATTTCACATATAAAATATAATTTTTAAAAATATAATTATTTTCATGACTTCACATACTACTTTCAAACTACTATATTCGAAATATTATTCGAAAGTATTATTCGAAAAACGAATTAGTTATTTACAAAATTGATATGGGAAATTTAGCTTGCACTCAGGGCGTGATCAACAGCGAACGTGTTTAAAACTCACAAATAAAAGGGTTGAAACGTTTTCAATTTGATGAAACAAGCAGTGTATGTTATTTAATAGTACGTGATTTCTATTCATCTACTAAGTGATTGTAATATATTAGTTCATTTTTTAGATTGTTCCTTTTAATTATTAATAGAATATATTTCCTGTTTTTCTACTAAATGAACATCCTAATTCAACCATTCAAATGTTCCAGAGGAAAAACCGGCCATGTACAAATCCTTCTGTATTTCTGTAACTCAAGAAAACCTTGCATTATTTTCAGGAAAAAGGTAGACCGATAGAAAAATAATTGGCTGAATTCCATAGCACAATTTCATATCTCACTTGAAGCTTTCAAAATATTCATTTCGAAATTACAAAATTTATGAATCAATCAGAAACCCCATTTTCCAGTAAGAAAAAAATCTCATTGATTTAAACTTTAAATTCAAATCTTAAAAATAAATACCTATGCGTATTGTTTGTTTTTATGCATTCTTTCTCATCGTTACAAAAATGTAACTATAGTAATTTCCCTTCTAAAGACATCGTTGATTGAAAGAAAAGATCTGGAAATACTTTAGCAAAATATCCTTAAAATAAATTCCTACATTTGAAACATTAAAAAAAAAAAAAGAGATCGTTGTAAGTAATGAGACGGAAAAACAGAGAAAACATTCCAAGATAAAGATCATTATGGCTATTTAAATCACTCATTAAGCTGAAAACTTTATTAAGAGTCACTCGATTTGAATATTTTTCTTCTGGATTGCTTTGAAGGAAAATGCCTGTTTCATTTTTGATTAGGGAATTTATGATTTCCTCCTTTTTTTTTTTTTTTTTTTTTTTTTACAAATACGTGCAACTTATACTTTGCTTGTACAACATTAAACGGACTTAATGCGCTCCGCAATTATAACTGCGCAAATGTTTCGATATCACCAGGCATTTCTAAATGGCTTTCATAAACGGAACTTAAGATGTTCGAGATGTAAGTGGTTCTTTATTTTATCTTTGAGGCAGCTCTTTCCCTACGGTGTGGAAAGTTTTCCTCACTCTGGTTAAACAAAACAACTCAAAATAATAGATATTCTTTCGGGATTTTTATTGCCTGTTAGTGGCCCCAAAAAGAAAATGCAAATTCCATTTGAAGGAAAATTATGATTTGGGAGAAAACTGCTCTTTGACTTTGAATCCGGTTGCGTTTCAGTTAGGAAAAATAAGATTTAGACTGGATTTTTGAACTTGTTTCCGTAGTGAACCAATCATTTCAAGTTCGGAAATTTTAAAATAATTGACTTTTTGAATACTTCAATCAAAGAGCTTACGTGATCCTATATTAATTATAAATTTCAGTTTCATGAACTTATAAGCCACAACTGCTGAGTTATCGGTGCTTTAAAATTTTCCAATAACGAACCTGCAGTTACTGAATTCGATTGTTGATTTTCTTTAAAATTGCTCTCCACCAAGCTTCAAACGAGTGTAATTTACTTTGCCAGCTGGCCGCCTACTGGGTGCCCCTATAATAAAATGGCCGGTAGTTTGAACCTTAGGAGTGGCAAAATGTTTGATGAGCATAACTGCTCGTCAGTTGGGGGGACTAAAACGATTGAAATGAAGTTTAGTGAAATGATAGATGGTCACTAAACCTACGTGTAAGTTTAAAAAAAAGTGATTCGTTTTTAAAGATTTTAAGAATATTGTTTGAAATTTCTTAAAAATTTGTTAGCGCATTACTTAGTAACTGTCGAAGCGAATGAAATAAAATCTGGTTATCACTCAAACTACAAAGGGCGTTTCGTAAAAACTGAGCGTAAAATCATAAAAAATCAAGAAATATATTTACAGCAAAAACTACATCATTCTTTTTCAAAATATCTTCCGTCAGATGATATGCATCGGTCCCATCGTTCAACCCACTTTTCAAAACAAGTAGAGAAGCCCTTTTCTGGAAGCTGCTTCAAAGAACCCTCCCCTTTTGAAATAACTTCAGAATCTGTGTTCAGTTTTCTTCCACGGAGCTTCTCCTTGAACGTCAGAAACAGCCAGAAATCGCATGGTGCGAGATCTGGACTGTAAGGGGGATGTGGCATGATTTTAATATTGCATTGACTAAGATATTGATAAACAGAAGTAGCGACATGCGGGCGAGTATTATCGTGATATAATGTCCAATTCCCTACCAGTTCATCTCCAACTCTGTAGGGGAAATAAAACACTTCTTTCAACAAGCACGAAACTAGGAAAATAAAATCGTCTGCTTCGTTTAGAATTTTGTATAAACGTACAGTTAACAGTTTGAAAAAATCGCATGCATTTCTATTTTTTAGTTTCGCGGTGTTGCCACTACGTAAAAAAATAACTCTCAGTTTTTATTGAATGCCCTTTGTATAAGTCGCGAGATTTTTTGAAAATTTTGATGATTCTGAAATTTCGCAAAAAAATATTCAAAATGAGTAAATATTTGTATGTCCATCACGTATAAACCCCGAGGCGAATAACATATAATTTGATTTCAACATAGGAGGTCACTTATACGCGTCAAAATACTTCAAATTTTTAAATTGATTTTTAGATTTTGTGAAAATTGAGTTATTCTTTGTTCCATTCCTGAGAAATGGTGATTGAATGGAATGAAATTTAGAATTACGTCAGGTAGCAAGTTAAACTACAGATTGCACAATATTGTTTAAACTATTTCATAGATTATGAGAAAATAGTGCAAATGTTTGTTCTTGCATTTCTCAAAAAAGGCTTCAGAGAATCAGCGTGGTTGTCATGTCCTTCCCGTCATAGGGGGTGACGTTGGTCCACCTACTAGGTGCTCCCATAATAAAGAGACCAACAATTCTGGCCTGTTGTTGCCAAAGCCTTCAAGGCAGAGGACGGCCATTAGAAAAAAATGTTCCACGAAAAACCTATTTCTAATAACTTTGGAAATTGTAGAAACTTTTCGAATAAAATTGTTTCGGCAATTCCTGAAATTGAAAACAGTTTTTAGGCTGTGACGTGATTTTTTTTTTCATTTTGATTTTTTTAATTCTTGTAGTGAGGAATAAATAAATCGGTTGAGATCGGCGTAAATTGGCACGTATTTGGTGTGAGGCTTATTGTAGACAATACCATTCTCTAATAGGTGAAATCTGAATTTTCTTGAATTTTAGGGGCCATTGCTCTGCTCTCAGTTGCCCTCCTGCTCTTAGTTACGCCTGTGGCTGATAATATAAAGGGGACTTCAGTTTCGAAATTTTACAATAAGGAAACAACGAAATCGGGGAAATAATCACTCTTGTAGATTACAGAGGCATTGCAGTTTTACTGCAACGAAGCTGTGAATGGCAGAATTCTCGTAATAACATACGTTGGTACGATTTTAATTTTTTCGGGATATTGTTTATAAAAAGACATCGTGAAGAGTGTAGAAATTCTCTTTTAATATGAATTGATTCAAAGGCTTCTTGCAACTCATCAGAAAGTTATGAGCTAATTATGGAGGGAGGGGGGAGAAAAAGTTAAAATGAAACTACAGATTGGTTCATGAGAGTATTTTCTCCCTTACCTAGAATTTTTGGATTAACAAGTTTCACTTAACCCCTTAACGTCGGGTGTCCTCTCCATAAGAACACAACTGATATTTTGATTGTTTTGATTCACGAAGAATAAATTTGATTTCAATAAAATAATTCAAGAGGGCGTAGTTACACGAGAATCCTTTCCTATTTAACACATCATTTCCAGTAAAAATTGTCAATTTGTTTGTAAAATGGATGTCAGAATTGTTTTTTACTGCACTAGCATCTGTTGAAAATTTTACAGTACGATGGAAATACATTGATAAAGAAGACCAACTGGATAGAGTGCCCAATGCTGAGAAAAGGGCAGCTGTTGTCGTCGCTCGATTCAACTACCAGCAAGATGACTGTCGATCAAATCGCCCATCGCTTGTCACAGATCGAGACAATTTTTTGACACAGTTGGCTGCGAAGTGCCGCCCAACCAGCAGTGTCAAAAATGATCTTTCAGAAATCTTTGCCAAAAATCAAAAACTTCTAGTTCCTTTGTGCTCATGCGTCATGACTCGGACGCATCTCGGAAAATCTCGGATTTTAGGTTGGCATGAGTGGGGGCGTTGAAGCAGAAATAAACCGAAAAAAAAATTAGTTTGCCCCACCCAAATCGTAATTTTAACTAAGTATGGCAAAAAAATTTTGCAGTGATCACAGGCATGAGGATACGGGACCAATTTTAAATACGGAAAAAATATCAAAATATGGGACTGTCCCGTACAATGTGGGGCACTTTTTTAAAAGCGGTGGTTATACTGCATATTATTTTTGATTCCGTTCTTGTTCAGTAGTTACAAATCAAATAGCTGGATTTATTAAACAGCAAATACTCTGTATTTGGCGTGAGATCATCCATAAACCCGCGATATAAAAATCGCTTAACTTGAATCAAAGTTGAAATGCATTTTATTGTAGCAACGATTTAATACTTTATACGGTTCATCCAAAGTGAACATCACTTTTTACACTAAACCCGTTGCTCTTTAGTTCGGTGTAAGGAAAGGTACATTTTAATTGAAATTTATCGTTGAATGTCGATTTCGGATATTTATGTCAGTTACCTCGATAAGCCGGCTACTCTGAAATGAAAAGTCACGCCTTACAGAGTATCTACTAAAGTCCTGTCTCTCTCAACTTCAGGACGGCGACATCTATTTTTTAAACGTGGCGTTTATTTCTAGTAAAATGACGGGAAATGCCCTTAAATATGTAGGAAGCCGCTGGTCACGGAAGAGAATAATCCACGTTGGCTTTTTAGCTACGAAAGTGAACTGAACAAACATAAATGCAGGCTCAACGGGCTGCAAATTTTAAAACAAATTATTTTCCTTAATTTACTTAAAAGCATTACTTTTATAACTTGAATTTTTTTGACGAGTAAAAACAAATAGATTTCTGCAAGTCTGTAGCCAGAAAAAAAATGAAATCTTATTTTTATCATGAGAGAACAGGCGCGTAACATACTGGATAATACCATCGTCCATTAAATTTTGTTCGGTAGAGGGCTGCATTAAATGCTTTTTAGAAGTTGCGAGAGGAAATTAGCTTTTTTTAAGTTATGATTGAGCTCATGGACAAAAATAAATACATTTTCTTGCAGATTGTTTTTGTGGATTTTCATTAGTGACACCAAAAATACCTACATACTAAATTTTACCAAAATAGATATTCCCATCTTTTATACTTGTCCACCTACTAAGGCACTTTTCTCTATAGGCAGAGGCCCTCGAGTAGCCTTGCAGTTACAGGAAAACTCAAACTCATCTTTTATATATTAGTGGGCTACTCTGACAATCTCATTTAAAATTTGAACGTTTGTTCAGTACAAGTTTGAACACTCCCACTGAAGTGTTCAAACTTGAACACTTTTTTTTCAAATTCTTAGTCGATTTTTTTTTGTCAAATTTTTTAGTAGATTTCGATTAGTGATACCAACAGTATATATGTGCGAAATTTCTGTTTTCGCAATTTCTGTGCGAAAATCAAGACAGGTCGTGCTGTTTTTTATGTTAACGCGCTATTCCGAAAATCAAGTATTAAATTTGAACACTTGCACAGAAACATATATATATACTTTTTTGAAATTCCTTTAGTAAGTTGTCATTAGTGATAAAAAAAAGTACTTAGGCACCAAATTTCATCAAAAGAGTTTTCGCTGTTTATATTAGCGTTCCACTCTGAAAATCCAATTTTAAATTTTAGCACTTGTAAAGTTTTAACGTTTGCAGAAAATAAATTTTTTGTTCAATTCATTTAAAATTTGATATGCTTCATTTTTCCAAACCAAATATCTCCTTTTTCGAGTAAATCCTTATTTCCTCAAAAATGTTAGAGCAAATAATTTGTTTAATTTTCAATTTTTTAATTTTTCCGGAAGATTTTAATTATTGACACACACAAAAAAAATGTACATGCCAAATTTCACGAAAATGAGTCGTGCTGTTTTGATATTGGCCCTCTACTTTCAAAATCCAATTTGAATTTCTGGAAAGTTATGGAACATTATTTTCTGCTGCAGCCTACAGAAGGCATTCCTACACAAATAATAGAACAGGGCTCGCGCGTACTCGCATTTTACGCGTAAATCCATATTTTTTGAAAAAATTGACTCTCACTTTTTCAAACTGCGAGTCAAATTTGACTCGCAAAATTTCAGCCGGACAGTTATGCTATTCATGTCTGTAATCTAGTTTATATTAATCGTGCATTGTGGAGAAATCAATATGTAGGTGAAAATTAATAATTACATGATAAAAAAGGAACGTCTTTATTTTCTCTGTCTTAGATTGAAAAGAAAATTAGTTTTTCTGACTTTGACTCGCAGTTTTCAAAAATCGACTCTCATATTTATTGACTGCGAGTCAACATGACTCGCAGATTTTGAAGTCTAGCGCGAGCCATGATAGAAGACATGGGCGCCGCCAGCATAGGGCAAGGGGGGCAATGCCCCCCCCTTGGATTTTTGTTTGCAGTGTTTTTCCTTTTTCCAACATGGTAACCATACGTTGAAGTAGTCTTTGCCTCCCCTTGAGTAGTCTTTGCCCCCCCCCTGGGAAATATTCTGCCGGTGCCCATGATAGAAGATACAGATTTAAAATTCCCAAGTTTGATGAGACAGACGGACACTGGGTGGTCCGCCCTAGCTGATTCGACAAGGGTATTTTTTTGTGGTTTTACCACTAACAAACAAGTTTAGTTTCGGATGAGCATCTCAAATAGGGACCTAAAGGTAGAATCTTAACTAAGAGAATAGACTAACTAGTTCCTGAGATAGATAAGTAAGCTGGGAAGTAGAATAATGACCATTTTGTCAAACTGAATTCCAGACGTTTACAAAAGTCTAGTGCTTTATTACAAGCACTGAATACCATTTTTATGGAAAGTTAGACAGGCACGTTCAAGCAATGTGTCCTACATTTTCGGATTACAAAATTTGTATTTTTATCAAAGCCAAATTCCTCACTGCTATGAAGAATATCAGCTATCAACTTTAAGGCGACACGGGCAAAATGGTTTTTAGAAAATTTCCCCCGTTAAAATCTTTTAGAAGAAGAAAAGCTCTTGCAAAAACTTCAAACTATATCAGTGCTTTTAAATAGGGAGGAAAGCTAAGAAGACAAACTTATGTAAGAAAAGGTTTCATTCATTTTCGTCGATACTAGTAATATTACAGCAGTTCCTACCAAGAATTTAAAAATGAGAAATAGTACCTTGTGCTAGCTTTTTCGTTTAATAAAAGACACTTCAAAATGAAAAAGAATGCCTCACTGTAATACTTCAAAAATAATACTGCAATATATGTGCATCTCGTACATATATTGCGAGATAGATAATAAATTCAGAGACTAATAAATGCGAGATAGAAATAAATTCAGATACATATACAGTTATTTACATATATATACACAGTTATATACATGCATATACAATTATTTGCACTATATACAGATATATGTAACATCAGCACACGTCCGTTCTTTCACCAGTTTAAGATGGATCATATGTTTGACAAGGGAGGAAAAGGAGCCCTGCTGAAAATGATCTCAGAATGCCCCCCGATAGACTGTTCTCGCATCGTCGAGCAGTTCAGTTCTGTTCAGAGAAGATGCTGCTTTGGAGGACCCCCTCCATCCTCGCCTCGGCAGCTGGGGGGGAAGACCAGGTGCACGCCTTCTGGTGGGACTTCCGGGTAGACGCACGGTGGAGGGACGGGGATGGGCCGTATACGGGAAAGCCATCTACCGTTGTACCAAAACGCGCTGTTCATTGAAGTCGAGAAGTATTCCTAGTTAGATCCGATTTTTCTTTTTAAAAATCAACTAAAGGCTGAGATTCTTGCGAGCGAAAATTAATCAACATTAAAATCTGTTCATGTGCTTGACTCAAGGGAGGAAAAGGAGTTCTGTTGAAAATGATGCCAGAATAGAATATAGACTGTTCCCGATAGACTGTTCTCGCACCACCGTCGAGCAGTTCAGTTCCTGTTCGGAGAGGATGCTGCTTGGAGGACCCCCCCCCCCTGGATCCTCGCACCCAGTGCATCCCCCAGTGGTAGGAGGTCTCTGGTTCGGACTCGGAAGATACCATGACGTCGAATCCGAAGAACTGGTGCATGCCTGTTCTGGTGGGACTTCCGGGCAGACGCACAGTGGAGGGGCTGTTCGAAAGCTGAAATGAAAGAGGAAAAGGAGTGTGTTACAAAGACTTATTTTTTTCAAAATTCGTGAGAAAATCAGTGTGTGCAGTAAGTATCCCGACATGACGCGATAGGTTGCACCGAACGTCCAAGGCGCAAGTCGAATTCGCGTTAACCCTTTAAGGCGCAGTGATTCCGCTCTGGGAGCACCCAACTCTGACGTTTTGACTGCTGCCAGTCACGAAGAATAGATTGGATTTCTATAAAAATAGTGGCTGGTGACACAGCTCCATGAGAATCCTTTAGTTTTGAGCACGTCATTTCCCGTCAATAAATGGTCACAATTCCTTTTATCAGCACTGACATCTGCTGAAAAAGGGAAGAATGCGAAGAACAGCTGGATAGATGGCCCCATGCTGAAAAAAGGGCAGCCGTGGCCATCGCTCGACTTAACGACCAGCAAGAGGGCGGACGATCGAAACGTCCATCGCGTGCCACAGATCTAGAGACCCATTCTTGTTGCTTATGTAACAGTTCTGAACACTTTAGCAACGTTCATGCATACAACCAAGTTATCAGCAGCTAATACCATTCTGAGGTGAACACTGCTATTATTTCACAGTGGAAGCTGAAACTATCCGGAAAAATTTTTGTATATACATATATATATATAAATATATATATATATACACAATAAAACCTCGATTATCCGAAGTAATTGGGACCGAACCCACTTCGGAAAAACGAGAATTCATCAATAATCATCTAGTTTAATAGGGCTGTGCCCTGCGTCAAAAATGGGTCTCTCGATCTGTGGCACGCGATGAACGTTTCGATCGTCCGCCCTCTTGCTGGTCGTTAAGTCGAGCGATGGCAACGGCTGCCCTTTTTTAAGCATTGGGCAATCTATTTAGCTGTTCTCTCATTCTTCCATTTTTCAGCAGATGCCAGTGCTGTTAAACATAATCGTGACCATTTTTTGTACGGGAAAGGACATGCTCAAAAGTAAAGGATTCTCGTGGAGCTACGTCACCCGCCACTATTTTTGTAGAAATCCAATCTATTCTTCCTGATTGGCATCAGTCAAAACGTCAGAGTTTGGTGTTCTCGGAGTGGACACACTGCGCGTTAAAGGGTTAAGGCCGAGTACAATTTTCCCCATACACTGTAAGCAGGGTGCGAATTGAACATTTTCTCCAAGGGGGGGGGGGTTAACCCCTCCCCCTTGAAAGAAAGCATTCTTCAGGAGGGGACATTTGAAAAAAAAATAGAATTATTCATTCATGTCAGGGGGAGACCCCCGTGAGTCTGCCTAATTATTTAGTTTCATGATTGCCCTATTAAAACGATATTCATTGACTATGTCATTTTGTCTCTCATCTTTCGTGTAGTTTGCCTGGTCACCCTATGTTGAAATTTTTAGGATTGTAACCTATTTATAGAAAAATACATTTGATGCCTATTCTAGCTTACGAAATACTGTAACAATAGATTAAAGCTGTTGTGAACGAATAGTATTTAAATACAGTAGAACCCCGATCTATCGTTTTTCAAGGGGTGCGTAGTAAAAAACGATGCATGCGGAAAAACGACGAATGCGGGTTTAAGTCAAAATACGAAGAAAACAGTATTTATGAATACACACAATGTGTACAGCATACGAAAAATACTAAATTTGTTACCAAACTGTAAAAGAAACAAATTGAAGTTGTGTAAAAATTAAGTGATACTTATTTTTAAAAAATCAGTAATTTTATGCTGGATTTTCCATTAATCTTTTAATTAAGCAAAATTTTCAAGATTTACATTTTTTCCTCTTTTTATGTGTATTTATCTTTGTATATAAAAGTCATACAATTTCAAATACCGTTATTGCGTAGGATAAACTAGGTACTAGTGTTGGTTCAGTCTCATCGGTATGAATATTATTCTCAGCTTCTTCGAGATTATTTTCATTTTTGGCAACCCATTTCTTCCATTCTTAGGATACCGCACGTTGCTACTTCTAAATCAATAGAAATATAATCACTACATTTCACACCATATTCATGCTTGATAGATGTAAGAACTCTTCACCTATACCATCATGTACCCAAGATATCATACCAGGAAGTAATTTGATTTGTAAGCCATATTCATCTTCAATTTCATTTCGGCCTGAAGAAACATTTTACAACGATGAACGCGGGAAAGCGAATTTTTGACGAACGATACATGCGGGTTTTGTTAACGTTTTTTGAATACAGTTTGTGCAGGGACCCTAGAAATAAAACGATCCATACGGGAAAACGATGAATGCGGGAACGATAGATCGGGGTTCTACTGTATATGTAAAAAATACATGTGAAGCATATTCTACAGCTTACGAAATAGTGTAACAATAGATGGAAGCTGTTGTGAACTAATAGTATTTAAATATATGTAAAATTATGTCGCATTTTTGGGGCAATTTTCAATAAAGGGCATTAGAGATAAAATGACAGAGTCATTAAAAATAGAAAAGGAGGGAAAGTGTAAATGCTCCACTCACATAATATATTAGGTATTACATGACAAATACAATCGCGAACATGTCTGGGAAGTGACTTGCATTCAAACAAAAGTCAACACCCCCGACTTTTATGCACATAAATTCCTGCCTATGTCCATTCTATGTCTACCCTCCAATTCGGCTACCGGCAGAGCAGTGCTTCATTTCGCAGTCATTCTTTGAAACCGGACGCTGGTTACAGAATTAGAAGTGGCATCAGGCATGGCTTCGATCCCCATGGTGTAGAATGGCTTCCATCCCGAATCCTCATTCGGGATGGGAGTCAAAAAATTGAACTCCAAATGGAGGCTCTCCCCTCTAAAACTATGGTAACCCTTTGAGGCGCAACCCTTTCCCAATGCTGAAAAAAGGGCAGCCGTACCCAATGCTCAACTTAACTACCAGAAAGATGGCGGGCGATCGGACACAGCTGGCTGTGCCGGCACAGCCAGGGTCTCTAGATCGGTGTTCTCTAGATCGGTGGCACGCGATAAACGTTTAGATCGGCCGCCATCTTGCTGATAGTTAAGTCAAGCATCGGCAACGGCTGCCCTTTTTTCAGCATTGGGACCATCTATCCAGCTGTTCTCGCATTCTTCCATTTTTCAGCAGATGTCAGTGCTGTTCAAAAGAATCGTGACCATTTTTTTACGGAAAATGTACGTGCTAAACAGTAAAGGAATCTCGTGGAGCTAGGTCCCTCGCCACTATTTTTATAGAAATCCAATCTATTCTTCGTGACTGGCAACAGTCAAAACGTCCGAATTGGGTGTTCCCAGAGGGGGAACACTGCGAGTTAAAGGGCTAAGGCACTCCTATCTCACACCGTTATCGCTGTAGGAGATGTCGGTTTTCAAGCGCGTGCCAAAACTGGTGCACAGCGAACCAGGAGAAAAGAAAACTGCATTTGAGAGGTTTGTTAATAATCTATTCTTCCAAAAAATAATTTCAGTAAGAAAAAATCTGGAGTGACTCCACTCGACTTTCCGAACACTTACGATTAAGATCATTACCAAGCATTTGAATTATTCATCGATTAAAATTTATTTAAATATATATACCAAATTTAAGCTCAATGGAATGTACCGTTTAAACGCTAGCGCACTTTCAAGAATTTCTCCCCATAGGCCATAATGTAAAAGAGATCTTTGTCATAGCCCTGTAGAAAAACTAGAAGTCCTATACACACCGAAATCAATACCGGTCTTGCGATGGTGGTTTATAACATGTATACCCAATTTGAGCTCAATCGAATGTACCGTTTAAACGCTAGCGCACTTTCTAGAATTTCCCTCCATAGGCCAAAATGTAAAAGAAATCTTTGTCATAGCCCTGTAGAAAAACTATAAGAACTATACACACCCAAATCAATACAGGTCTTGGGACGGTGGTTTATAACATATATACACTTTTTGAGCTCAATCGGAAGTACCGTTTAAACGCTAGCGCATTTTCAAGAATTTCTCCCTATAGGCCATAATGTAAAAGAAATCTTTGTCGGAGCCCTGTAGAAAAACTAGAAGTCCTATACACACCCAAATCAATACCGGTCTTGCGACGGTGGTTTCTAACATATATACCCAATTTGAGCTCAATCGCATGCCCCGTTCAGGCGCTATCGTGTTCACTCACATACACACAAACGCACATAGACACACACACACATACACACATACATATATACATCTCGTGAAAATAGCATAAATGAATTCAGAAGACCCCAAAACGTGTCAATACACTAAAATCTCGAATTCGAATTTTTTCATGATTACAATACTTTTTTTACATGCTACATGTTCGGAAAGTAAAAAGAAAGTTTCTCAATTGACCGATCTGATGGCAGTTGGACTAGGATTATGACCTCAGCGGATCAGACACCTAGTGACTTTTCAACAAGCATGACTGGTCCGTCAGGTCTCATCCCAAGAATGACCAGAACAGCATTGCTCCAAAGCACCCAAAGCGTTTGCTCTGCGGAATTGAGAGTATTTTCGGAATAATCCATAAACCCCCCCCTTACTGCCTCCCTCCTCGAATCGAAGATGGAAACTTATGTCTTCGCATGATAAAACTAAGACAATTCATTATCGTAGTGATGTCGTGACGACAAAAGAAATTCCATGGATCAGCATGCAAATGCAAGGACTCATTCCTTTGGCAGATCGAGCATGGGCGCACCTACGATAGCCTGAAGGGAAGGGGGAGGGTAAGTCAGGGGTCCCGCCCCAGAAATGTATTATATTTTAGTGTTTAACCCTTTAACGCGCAGTGTTCCCGCTCTGGGAACACCCAACTCGAACGTTTTGGCTGTTGCCAGTCACGAAGAATAGATCGGATTCCTATAAAAATAGTGGCGGGTGACAGAGCACCACGAGATTCCTTTACGTTTTTAGCACGTCATTTCCCGTCAAAAAGTGGACACGATTCTTTTTAACAGCACTGATATCTGCTGAAAAATAGAAGAATGCGAGCACAGTTGGATAGATGGTCCCATGCTGAAAAAAAGGGACAGCCGTTGCCATCGCTCGACTCAACGACCGGCGAGATGGCGGACGATCGAAACGTCCATGAACTCAAAGGGTTAACCACTTCTAAGTTATAATAAAAGTGCGTAAATCAGTATGGTCATACATATCTGGCCATGTTTGTGTGTGGATCTGCCAATTTAGCCGCTTTGTGGCCAGCTGGCAATACCAAAGTACTTTGTTCATCAGAAAGGCCAAATGACTCAATAAAACACTTGCAGGCAAGCCTATTTCAGCAGCACAAGCAATTAGAAGTAAACGCCAATGAATAATTATTTTTACTTTCCGAACATGTACCCTGTAAGGAAAGTATTGTAATCATGAAAAAATTCGACTTCGAGATTTTGGTGTTTTGACACGTTTAGAGGGCTTCTGAATCCATTGATGCTATTTTTACGAGATGTATGTATGTATGTGAGTGAACACGATAGCTCCTGAACGGGGGATTCGATTGAGCTCATATTCGGTATATATGTGATAAACCACCGTCGCAAGACCGGTATTGATTTGGGTGTGTATAGGAATTATAGTTTTTCTACAGGGCTACGACAAAGATTCTTTTTACATTATGGTCGATGGGAGGAAATTCTTGAAAGTGCGCTAGCATTTAAATGGTGCATTGGATTGAGCTCAAATTGGGTATACAGGTTATAAACCACCGTTGCAAGACCGGTATTGATTTTGGTGTTTATAGGACTTTTAGTTCTCCTAAAGGGCTACGACAAAACTTTCTTTTATGTTATGGCATAATGGCATATGGGGAGAAATTCTTGAAAGTGCGCAAGCGTTTAAACGGTGCATTCGATTGAGTTTCAATTTGGTATATGTTTGAATGATTCATCGATTAAAATTTATTTAAGTGCTTAGTAATGATTTTAGTCGTAAGTGTTCGGAAAGTCGAGTGGAGTCACTCCAGATTTTTAATATTACATCCTTTAATTAATACATCCTTTTTTACAAACAACAACAAAAATAATAATAATAAAATCAATATATGCAAAAATATTATTTGACATCACTAGATTCTAACAAAAACCATGTTTGATAATGATTTAAGATAAAATTAAGAATATTTCAACTGAAGAAGATAGGTTAATAAAGGACACATTTTAAAATTATTAATAAGGTTAAATAAAAAAATGAAAATATTTCTACAATTAGGTTCAAACAGGAAGTATTTTCTTGATTTTGCCGCGAAATTCAGATTTTCTTGCATTTCCCTGACCTTTCTTCAATTTCTTCAAATCTCTCTGACTTTTTACCCAAATCCTGACTTTCCCTGATATTCCCTGACTTTCCAGGTCTGTAGAAACCCTGCATTGTTGCGAGGACGAGACAGCAGCGATGTAACCGTCACTGCTTCCTGGTTTCGAATGTTCTTGGAACGACGAGTGAACAAGTTAAAGTCAATAAGACACTAAACTAGTTATTTGGAATCTGTCCTTAGAACCTGAACCTGCAACAGTTCACAGCTAAATCATCACGACAGAAACTAATATGTAAATGGGCATTCAAAAACCGCTTTAAGAACAAGCATTCAAATGAATTAACCCTTTAAAGCGCGGTGTCATCGCCGTGAGGACACCAAACTCTGACGTTTTGACTGTTGCCAGTCAAGAAGAACAGATTTGATTTCAATAAAAATAGCTGTGGGTGACCTAGATCCACGAGAATCCTTTACTTTTTCAGCACGTCATTTCCCGTCAAAAGATTATTTTTAACAGCACTGACATCTGCTGAAAAATGGAAGAACGCGAGAACAGCTGGAAAGATTGCCCAATGCTGAAAAAAGGGCAGCCGTTGCCATCGCTCGACATAACGACCCGCAAGATGGCGGACGATCGAAACGTTCATCGCGTGCCACAGAACTGAAGACCCGTTTTTTGACGCAGCTGGCTGTGCCGCACAGCCAGCTGCGTCAAAGCACAGCCACGTCAAAGCGTCTGCTGTGACACGTCACAGCTACGTCAAAGCTGCACAGCCACGTCACAGCTACGTCAAAGCACAGCTGTGCCGTCAAAAAAGGGGTCTTCAGTTCTGTGGCACGCGATGAACGTTTCGATCGTCCGCCATCTTGCGGGTCGTTAAGTCGAGCGATGGCAACGGCTGCCCATTTTTCAGCATTGGGAAAGGGTTGCGCCTCAAAGGGTTAATCTACGTCGTTTTTACTGAGAGAGAGAAAGGCGCAGTTTGGTTGTACTCCATGAGCACTAACTTGTCTAGGTACGCCACTCACTTCCACATTATTGAAACACAAAACTAGACAGGACTCCCGCACACACCAACACACACCCTCGAATCTTTCATAGACTTTTTTTCAGTTTGGATAAAATAAGAAAGCAACTTACGAAGAGAGCCTCTTCTACAAGCTCACGCTTCTTCATGTAGAAGCAGTTGTCTTGGGTGTCGATGTCTGATGGCTCTCTATACTTGACGCCTAGGATTGAGTTCTCGAGATCCATAGCGGTCATTCTGTTCAGGGCTGTTCGAGCCTGCAACGAAGGGAAACTTGTTACCGCACAGCCCATGCCATAAGTCTCATTCTCAAAAGATTTTATAGGAACAGATATAAATATATACACATGCACTCGACCATTATCTACAAAAAATTTTAGGAGCGGAAGGATGCATCAAGACTGTTCAGAATGACACAGCAACGCGGCGTCTGAAACGTCATCTGTTGTCGTTTCGCAAACAGCAGTGCCAGATCCCCCCTAGGGAGGGAGGCGATGGGCAAAGGGGGTGCGCCTTCCATTTTGAGTGCCCCAGTGGGAGGAAGTACGATTTAGCCCCGTGGTGTCTTCATTTGGAACCCATTCCAGAGGAGGGAACATCCCCCTGAAATCGGCACCCCCAGAGGTATCGTTTAAACCTTTGAGGCACAACCCTTTCCCAATGCTGACAAAAGGGCAGCCGTTGCCATCGCTCGACTTAACTGCCAGCATGGGGCAATCTATCCAGCTGGTCTCGCATTTTTCCATTTTTCAGCAGATCTCAATGCTGTTAAACCGCGACCATTTTTTCTACGGAAAATGACGTTCTAAAAAGTAAACGGATTCTCGTGGAGCTAGGTCACCCGCAACTATTTTTATAGAAATCCAATCTATCCTTTTTTCGTATATTTTGAAAGCAGTCTTAATTTTGGCCCAAAAATTTGAAAAAATCAATCCGTGATCCGTGACTTTTATGGCTTTTTTTAACGACGGCTGTGCTGGCTGCGCCCCACAGACAGCTGCGTCAAAAAAGGGTCTCTAGATCTGTCGCACGCAATGAACGTTTCGATCGTCCGCCCTCTTGCTGGTAGTTAAGTCGAGCGATGGCAACGGCTGCCCTTTTTTCAGCATTGGGCCATCTATCCAGCTGTTCTCGCATTCTTCGATTTTTCAGCTGATATCAGTGTTGTTAAAAATAACCGTGACCATTTTTTTCTACGGGAAATGACGTTCTAAAAAGTAAACGGATTCTCGAGGAGCTCTGTCACCCGCAACTATTTTTATAGAAATCCAATCTATCCTTCGTGACTGGCAACAGTCAAAACGTCCGAGTTGGGTGTTCCCAGAGCGGGATCACTGCGCGTTGAAGGGTTAACAAGTCGGAGGAAATTGGAGGCAACGTCATCTCCGTGCACCAATTAATTATCACTTTGAAAGAAGTGTTGAAGTGTGCATCTAATTTCTTCTTCCCTCCGGCAATTTCATCAATGTAAACGAAAGAAAAAATTCCGAATTAACAATTTTTAGTGCAATCGGCGAAGGATGGATTCTTTTTTGAAAAACCCTTGTCGGAGAGTTTATTATCATCTGTTCACTTTTTCTAAAGTGATTATTAACAGGTAAACGAAGACTACGTTTCCGACTCCGCTTTGCATACGATTCTGAACAGTGTTGGTGCATCCTACCCCTCCTAAAAGCTTGTAAAAACTAATTTTGAATCACCCTGTATAAATATATATACACCTTCAATTCCGAACAAGTAAAGGAAATTTTGTCTCTTGAAACTTAATTATCAATGACAAAATTTAACGAAATCTTTCAGGGTTTTATCAGATTTCACAGCTTTTGCTTCCCTGACTTCTCCCTGACATCTATCATGATCTTCCCTGACTTTTTATCTAGCGTGCTTTACTGAATTTTGCGTTTCTATTTTTAATATTACATCCTTTAATTAATAAATTTTTTTTTATATATTTTGCTCCTTTTTTTACAAATAATAATAATAAAATCAATATACACAAAAATTTTATTTGACATCACTGGATTCAAACAAAAACATGTTTGATAATAATTTAGGATAAAATTAAGCATATTTCAACTGAACAAGATATGTTAATAAAGGACACGTTTTAAAAATATTTCTAAGGTTAAATAAGAAAGTGAAAATAAAACAATTTCTACCATTAGGTTCAAACAGGAAGTATTTTCTTGATTTTGCCGCAAAATTCAAATATTCTTACATTTCCCTGACCTTTCTTCAATATCTCCAAATTTCCCTGACTTTTTTCCCCAAATCACTGACTTTCCCGGTCTGTAGAAACCCTGACAAGCATTTTCACATCAACAGCGATCGATGTACACGAAAACCGGGTCCGTTTTGCGCCCCCCTTCACAAAACTACAATCGATTAAAACGGCCTCTTCAGCAAAAATACAGTCGATTAAAACGGCCCTTCACTGGCATTTTACCATAATGTTAATCTGTTTTATCAATTATTTTAACAACAACAACAAAAAAATACTTTTCTTAAAAATTAGTATGAAAATTCACAATAAAAAGTGTTGAAATTCACAAAATTAAGCAGTTTTCACAAAAATGAAACCCTGGAAAAAATTCCTGCATAGACCCCTGATCAATAAAGAGGACCAACTAGATAGACTATCCAAGGCTGAAAAAGGGAAATTGTCGCCATCGATCCACTTGACTACCAGTAACATGGTGACCGATCTGGCGTTGCAGAGCTAAACAAGTTTTCTCCGACACAGCCTGTGTTAGCCCTTTAACGCGCAGTGTTCCTGCTCTGGGAACACCAAACTCTGACGTTTTGACTGCTGCCAGTCACGAAGAGATTTGATTATATTAGATAATTAAAAATATAAAGAATTTTTAATTTTGTCATGATACTTGCTACTAAAATTCTGAGTCTATGTATATATCGGTTGTTGCAAGAAGCTGAATCTATAAATAACTCAGAATTATGTTTCACTTTTCTGATCGCTGAACGGTTTTCGAAGACAAAAATAGAATACATTGTCTCTCCTTCTCTAGACAAACACTGTTACAGCTTCGCATCTCTTTCTTAACCCTTTAACGCGCAGTGTTCCGGCTCTGGCAACACCCAACTCTGACGATTTGACTGTTGCCTGTCACGAAGAATAGATTCGATTTCTATAAAAAGAGTTGCGGGTGACAGAGCTCCACGAGAATCCTTTACTTTTTAGCACGTCATTTCCCGTAACAAAAATGGTCGCGATTCTTTTTAACAGCACTGACATCTGCCGAAAAATGGAAGAATGCGAGAAAAGTTGGATTGATTACCCCATGCTGAAAAAAGGGCATCCGTTGCCATCGCTCGACTGAACGACCAGCAAGAGGGCGGACGATCGAAACGTTCATCGCGTGCCACAGATCTTTAGACTCTTTTTTGACGGCAGATGGCTGTGCCGCACAGCCAGCTGTCTTTCTGGACGTTAAGTCGAGCGATGGCAACGGCTGCCCTTTTTTCAGCATTGGGCCATCTATCCAGCTTTTCTCGCATTCTTCCATTTTTCAGCAGATGTCAGTGCCGTTCAAAAGAATCGTGACTCTTTTTTAACGGGAAAGGACGTGCTAAAAAGTAAAGGATTCTCATGGAGCTCTGTGTTCCGCAACTATTTTTATCGAAATCCAATCTATTCTTCGTGACTGGCAACAGTCTAAACGTAAGAGTCGGGTGTTCCCAGAGCGGGAACACTGCGCGTTAAAGGGTTAAAACCCAATTTATCAGCTAATTACCATACGACAAAATCATGCGATCTGCAAATTTCACGATTCCTGACCATCCTAGGCAACAAAGCAAGATTTATTTATTTTCAAAGCAAACCCTTCGCATGTTAGCATGGTGTTATTTGTTATAAGTAGACCGCGGATTATATGCACTTAAAAAGTGAGCAAATATGCATCAAAAAACCTAAAAAATATGCTCTAAAAATCTAAAAATATGCACTAAAAATCTAAAAATAAGCTCTAAAAATCTAAGCACCTAATAACTGAAAAAATATTCACATATTAACAGAAAATAAAAAAGTATTTATTTGTAATTTTCTATTTCTATTTTCTATCACTTACCTTGGAATTATAACACGTTTTATTTATTTATTTTTTTTTCTCTGAGAAACTTCAAAACATCATGAAAGACAGAATGAAAAATTTTTATTCAGAATCTTAGTGGTATGAAATATGAATTAAAACTGCTTTCAGTCATTTTTGTTGCAATGCACAGCTAAGTCTTTTTCTAAAATTTCAGTAGTAAGGCTTTGTCTTTTACCATCTAAAATCATTTTTATGCTGAAAATGCTCTTTCAACATCAAGAAATGTCACTGGACAGTACTTATAATATTTCGCTTTGGATGGTTCTATTGTTTCCGGTAATTCACTTCCCTCACCATTCATAAAATTATTTATTTTATTCACTGCCAAAAATCCTGAATTTTTTATTTAAAATAAAATTAAATTTCTCTCCGATTTCTTCTCTAATGACTGAAATCTGACGAACAAATTCTGTACTTTTACCACTTGACTCATTACATTACACAGAAGCAGATTTTGATATTCTAATTTTTGTAATGTCTGATGTTAAGAAGGAAAAATGTGTTTCGATTATCGATAGACCTTTTCGGATGGACATATCGCTAAGCATTTCTTCCGCAATGAAAAAAAAAAAGAAGAATCGACGCTGTCCAAAGCATTAACTACATCTTTTATGGGTTAGGTATTGTCCATAATCCGAAATCCACGTCTTCATCAGGGTTGGCATGCTTGCTTTCATTCTAGCCATTTCTGAAATTTTAATATATACGCTGACTTAATTTCAGGGTGTCTACCAAATTCCTGAAAGTCCATTTCCTGACTTTTTCCCGACTATTTCCTGACTTTTGGGAGGTAGAAGGACAGAAGCATATATAAGTTTCCATTTCCGGGGGGGGGGGGTGTATTTTAAATGTTATTGTTATTAGAGTTAATATTAATGTTTTAAAATATCTGCTGGGAGGCCCGGTCGACAGACTTTCAGCAACCATTCTAATGAAGAGATAAGTCCTCAAAATTGAACACTATCCAATACTTTAAATTCAAAAAATAAAACGAAACTCAAAGAGCGCACACTTTCTAAGAAAAAAAGGGGCCAATTGCTTGTGTTATATGCGAGCATGCATACATAAATATTGAGAAATATTAAGCAATAAAAATAAATACCACGATACTTCTAGCACAAATTTTAGCCACTTTTGTCTTTCTACACTTCAAATCCAGAACACTGAGTTAAAATAAATAAACTATGAATGAAATTCTATTGCAAACCAGACGGATGATCACGCGCTGACGACAGCGTTTTTACCCTCCCGCCACGATGGATGAGCCCCCATTTTTCCCTCCTTATGCAAACACATGGCTTGATGCTTTCGCGGTCCGAAAAATGCGCTGCAGTTGCTTTCGGTTTCCAATCTAACAAATAGGAAGGGTTAAAAAAAGGGATACCGAAAAAAAAATGATTCTTTTTGTGAATTTTCCGGACCCATTATCCAATTTCCCGGTTTTTTCCAGACTTTCCGGACCCATTTTCCAATTTCCCGGCTTTTTCCAGACTTTCCGGATTTTCGGGAGCGGTAGACACCCTGAATTTAAATTATTGCAAATACGCACGAAAAAAATTGAAAGCGTGTATGCTATTTTGCTGGGAACCTGAGATTGTATAAATTTTTCAAATCGTGGGACTTAAAAAAGAAAAAAAATATACTGAAAGGAAGGTGAAAAAAGTCACAAATTCAAAGCTAAAGAGATTGAAATATGCATACAGCAGAGAAAATGCGCCATTTTATGCAAAATCATCAAAAACACCTGAAATAGGCAATTGCATATGCCAATATGCAATTGCATATAATCCGCAGTGTGGTTATACGTTTTCGTACAGGAGACTAATAGGGTGAAAAATGCCGAGGCAGGAATGAACCTACTGCAAGGGAGGATACAGCGTCTTGAATAAGACCACCCTTGATCCACTTGGGTCGGTCGTCTGGGGCGGTGAAGAGCTGGATCGAGTCGCCATGTGCCAGGTAGTAGGAGAGGGTGTAGAGCGGTTCCTTCTTCAGACGGAACAGGGTGCCTGTCGCCTAGCAACGAAGAGAGGGGAGAATGGCATGTTAAGTCTCATTTAAAAAAAAAAAAAAAAAAAAAAAAAAAAAATCTTTTAACCTTTTACAGACCGAATTCAGATCCAGGGATGTTTTAAATTAGTTTTTTGCTTATTTTGTCTTCTAATGCGTTAGTTAAAGAATCATTTAAATTAGGAAAAGATTGTACCCCGAAATTCCACTGTGTTCCCGATTGGGAGCATGGCTCATTACGAGTGTACTTTTAGGGGCTATACATAAGGTGACCATACGTCCCGTTTTTAGGTGGCTTGTCCCGTTGTCTCCAAGCACAGCTTCGGGACACCATAATGTCCCGTTTTTGGAAAATGTCCCGTTTTTAGAAATAGAGCAACCCACGGTAACGATTTCGATAAAGGCAGCTAAAAATCTAAAATCATCCAACGACAGTGCCCGTAAAAAAAAAAAAAAAAAAAAAAAAAAAGTGACCCCCCTCCCCCCCTCACGGCACGCAAAGAAAACGCCGGGGGATGTATTGTTTTTGTGTTTGTTCTTTTGATGTTCTTTCTTTTTGTCAACTATTTCAATTTATTTAATTTTTATTACTTTTTTTCATGTTCCTCTTGTTCAAAGTCATGTTCCTCTTTTGCTTACTTCCTCCCCCCTCCCCCCGATCTCCGCTTTATTTTCCCTTTTCACTCTGGTTTTCTAAGAATTTTTTTCCTTCCAAATGACACCTTCATTTTTTCTGTGTGTTCTTTTGTTTACATTTCTCACTTTCCTACCTTCCTGAGTTGTGTCGGATGGTGTTTTGGAGGTCTAAGAAGGGCCTACACCTTGTACCACCCGAAACGATATTAACATTAACACAAGCTTTTTTGAGCGTTTTCTTATCAACTAAAAGATACTCAGACCTGTAAATTAGTCTCCCTACTCTATTATTTTAAAAACAGTAAATGTCCCGTTTTGAGGAAGAAAATATATATACTATTGCCAAAAAAGTAGTAGATGTCCCGTTTTAAAGGAAAAAATAAATGGTCACGTTAGCTATACATTGACTATTCTTTTATGGGTGGTTTAACCCTTTGAGGCGCAGTGCTCCTGCTCTGGGAACACCAAACTCTGACGTTTTGACTGTTGCCAGTCACGAATAATAGATCTGATTTCTATAAAAATAGTTGCGGGTGACATAGCACCAGGAGAATCCTTTACCGTTTAGCACGTCATTTCCCGTAAAAAAAATGGTCACGATTCTTTTTAACAGCACTGACATCTGCTGAAAAATGGAAGAATGCGAGAACAGCTGGACAGATTGCCCCATGCTGAAAAAAGGGAAGCCGTTGCCATCGCTCGACTTGACCAGCAAGAGGGTGGACGATTGAAACGTTCATCTCGTGCCACAGATCTAGAGACCCTTATTTTACGACAGCTGGCTGTGTCCGCGCACAGCCAGCTGTCGCCAAAAAAGGGTCTCTAGATCTGTGGCACGGGATGAACGTTTCAATCGTCCGCCCTCTTGCTGGTAGTTAAGTCAAGAGGCAACGCCTGCCCTTTTTTCCAGCATTGGGAAAGGGTTGCGCCTCAAAGGGTTAAATGATAAGTGAAATATCAAGGATGAATGAAAGATTTATTTTAAAATTTGTTAAAAGATATGTATTAAAAGTTTGGAGGGGTAAGGGGGAGGGGCGTGTATCATGCTAGCTCCGCAAAAATTTATGAAAATGGCTATCTTTATGATTTTTTGTCCCGATTCCCACTCATGATAGAAATGCAAATTATATTTTTTAAAATCAAGTCAATTTTAACTATATCTGTTAAATTTTTCACCTCAATATTGATAAAATTTAATTTTTCAATAAATTTTCCCAATTGAGAACATTGGACTGTAAAAGATTAAATACGCACTAAAGTGCTGTACAGGGTGACTCAAAAGTTTACTCAGAAACGTAGAGGTGATAGAGGAGACTAAAGCCAGGAATGGATGCAGTCGAAAATTGGGTCCGTTTTTACGGCTCCCTCACAAAATGGCAATCGATTAAAACGGCCCTGCATTGGAATTTTACCCTGCATTTATCAATTATTTTAACAAACAAGAAAGATAAATCATGCTAAACGCATCGATTATAAAACACTTTCGAACACATCAGTATTATTAAACCATGTTTGGCGATGTATTTTCTTTAAATCTGGAGAGATTTCGGAGATAAGATAATGTTGTATTATCACAATAAATGCAGTTTTATAAGACCCTGTAATATTTTTTTTTTTCATCGTTTAATTGAAGAATATAAAAATTTTATACTCATTGTCTTGTGCTAGAAATGTATTAGTGTCCCTCAAATGCCACAGATTGTGAGGTATTGAAATTCGTTTCAGTGTTCCTGTAGAAGAACTATTAATAATACAGACAATATTTTAAATTGACAGCACTATTTTGAGAGCCTTAATAATAGGCATACCAAATTTGTTTACTTTAAAAAAAAAAACGAAAATATCTCTAAAATACGTTTTCAAGAATGACTGCCCATAGAGTGCGGTATATTAGATGTTATTTTTTTTTCTCCTGCAAATGAACTAAATGCTACTTACACTATTTTCAATAGGATACATGCCGTGGCGTAGCCATAAATTTTTCATGAGGGGTGGGGGGTAAACGACTAGTGTAACTCACATATATGTATATGCGTGTGTGATATGTGAATAAAGAATATACATTTTGTATGACAAAAAATTCCTCATGGGGGAGGACTGTGACCTCCCTAACCCCCCTTGGCTACGTCACTGGGGGCATGGTACTGTAGTTAGAAAAAACATAAATTTCGCACATATCGATGTATATTTATGGCAGTTAGAACACTGGGGGGGTGGACAACTAAACAGACAAACAAACCGAAATCATAAACACCACTCAAAGTTGCTGGTAAGTTAGAAATATAAATATTCACATTAGCACAAAGATATCTGACGAACACGCAGAGTGAGAAATTTATTCTTTGAAGGGTGTCTAAAATTAACTTTCCACGCGCTAAAGTCTAATCAATTTTGTTTAATTTCATATAGCAGAATATCTCTAAAACTAGAAGTCAAAGACCGTTGTGAAGCAATTGAAACGTGTGCTGGAAAAAATAAGATTTAACGAAAGTACGTCTACACTCAATATATTTCATCTTCGTCCACCTAAAATAAATTACTTCTAGTTCAATTTTTATTATATATACACAAATCGAATTGCATGCACTTCTGGTAAAGTGCGGATACTCTTCGTATTTGAAAGATTTAGTTTTGATGTGAACATCCGGAGGAAATCATTTTATTAAAAAATGAAATAAATAAATAAACTTATAAATATGGAAAAAGCTGTTAAGTATGACGTCAAAATGAAGTCATTGTCATTTGCAATAGCTAATTTTGTTACGCAAATGATTCACTTTTTTGACACTCTGAAATGGAATGTTGCCGAAAATAGCTAAAAATCGCTTAAAAAATGGAGGAACGGGTGGATTTTTAGATTTTTAAAGTGGCGCAGATTGTTTTCTATATTTTTATACATCATTATGAAAATTTTCAAGCGGATCGTACAAACGATGTAGAAATCATTAGGCTTTTTGTCCTTGACATTGCAATGTTTTGCAGTCATGGCGGAAAAAGTTTTATCTTGAAGTCAGGGATCAGCACAACTATATAGTAAGGATGATACGCTTTAAAGAAAAACTACCCATAGAGCGCAACGTATCGGGAATATTCTGAGTGCTCCTGTAGAAAAATTATAAATGCAAGATCATTTTCAATAGGGTACATGGCACAGTAGGTAAGAATAACATATTTAAATTTCGTCGAAATCGATGCATATTTACGGGAGTTAGAGCACGGATGGACGGACAAACCGAAATCATAAACACTTTTCAACCTTGTTGGAAAGTGTTAAAAAAGCTTGATATTACGTACAATTTTTTTTTTGTCATACCTATTAATACTGAGACAAAATACTCAATAGTGTAGGCTGTCCGGCCAAAATGGCTGGTCTGTCCGGCTATTTGGTTTGGTGAGCTGGCAACCCTGATCCCAGCGCTCATTTCCGCCAACCTATTTTTTAGTCAAACGTGCTGGCAAACTGTTGCCAATCGTATTCCAAACCATCCGTAATTTCATGTGTCCGGCATTTATGTTGGAGAGAAAACGGTCATCTTGGCGGACTGCCGGGATAATACCTAAGTACCGTATTTTCAAATTTACGGCCTGTCGCGGAGAAAAAAAAAACTTAAAATAGAAGGAAATAGTTCTAATATCTTTATAAATATAGAAGCTACGATGCTACTACAGTAGAAACTCGATCTATCGTTTTTCAAGGGGTGCGTAGAAAAAAAAAACGATGCATGCGGGAAAACGACGAATGCGGGTTAAAGTCAAAATATGAGGACAACAATATTTATGAATGCACACAATGTATTCATACCAAAAATACTAATTTGTTACCAAACTGTAAAAGAAACAAATTGGAGTTTAAGTAACTTTACACTGGGTTTTTCCTTAATTTTTTTTAATTAAACGAAAATTTTAAAGATTTACAATATTTTTCTTGCCTTTTCTGTGTTTTCATGTTTATATATAAAAGTTCACAAAATTTCAAATACTGTAATTGCGTTCGATAAACTTGTCACTAGTGTAGGCTGTCTCATCGGCAGGAATATTATTCTCCGCCATTTTTTTTATATTTTGCATCATCAGACATTCCTTCCATTCTTAAGATACTTCGCTACGACTATATTAAAGGAAATATAAACTCTAAATTTCACACCACATGCTCTGTTTCATGTAACAACTCTTTATCTACACCATCATCAACCCAAGAAATCATACTAGAAAATAAATTGGTTTGTATGCCTTATAGGGCCATCACACTGAGAAAAATCCGACCCACTGTACTTGCAAATCAAGTTTCCGGCCGATTTTCTCCGCCGTTACCTTGACGACCGCGAACTCCCAACTTTTTCCTTTCCGAAGGAAAAAATCCGAGTCGGACGAAATTTCGGCCAATCAGAGTACTTCTTCCTGATACGTCATAAGCAATTTCGAGCAATAGGGACTACTACTATGTTCGAAGCTTGGCTCGATGTCAGAATCACGTGTCTATAAAATTATGGCCGCGTGCAAGTGGACTTTGGGGAAGTACAGATTGCTGCCCATCCGATGCTGCCGAAATGGCTGCCGATCCGATGTCAATATACCAACGCACGATAAGTAAAATAAGAACCTGCACGCCAAATCAGCGATGCGATGACTATTGGGCGTCGGAGAGAGTTTGTTTACTTTTGAAACCCTTAAAGATAACCACGCCTTCAAGTCCGTCGGAAAAGTGGGTCCAGCGCGAAGTTGCTCGGATTTTCCCTTTAGTGTGATAAGGCCATTATGGATCCATCTGAATTTCGATTTCATTTCGGTCAGGAGAAATATTTTACAACGATGAACGCGGGAAAAGGATTTTTTGACGAACGATAAATGCGGGTTTCGTTAACGTTATTTAAATACAACTTGTGCAGGGACCATAGAAATAAAACGATGAATGCGGGAACGATAGATCGGGGTTCCACTGTAGTGAAAAAGAAAAACAGACGCCAACAAAATTGGCATTAGAGTGTCAATGTGTGCACTTACCGTTGGCGCGCCTCTCCGCCCTCTCGTATCCGTCGAATCCTTCCAAGTCCCGGTCCTTGGGGCGCTTAACTGCAAGAGAACCAACAAGACGGTCACTCGAAAGTCACTATTCCGAAGCAAACATTCTTCAAATAGAAAAAAAAAAAAAAAAAACAGGCAGGAATTGAAAAGACGTTTATTCTAGAATATTGGTTTAACCCTTTGAGGTGCAACACTTTACCAATGCTGAAAAAAGGGCAGCCGTTGTCATCGGTCGACTCAACGACCAGCAAGAGGGCGGACGTTCGAAACGTTCATCGCGTGCCACCGATCTAGAGACCCTTTTTTGACGCAGCTGGCTGCGCCCGCACAGCCAGCTGCGTAATGTAAAAAATGTCAAAGTTTAATGAAAATATCCCTAGTAGCAAACGGTCATCGGTTCCTGAGACGCCGATGATCGGACAGGGAGGAAGCGCAGCGCGCCATGCAAGGTTCTTCATCCCGTCGGGGGCTCTTATCTCGGATTTTTCTCGGGCATGTCCTCTCCCGAATAGTAGGGTTCGATCATCGGCAAGGGGGGAAAATTGGGCGTAGAGCCGTTGTAAAGCCGATGCGATTGGGGTTATATTCATCTCGGAAGAGCAAACACCTTGCAACTTAGGATGTGAAGCCTATGACCTTTGATAAAAGTTTTAAACTGAACAATCGATAAAAATTGGGGTATATCCCAGCTAGATAAAATTTTTTAAAAGTAAAAAAAAATTAAAAAAAAAAGCAAATTCGAACTTCTTCCTCTTCTCTTTGAATTTTAATGCTGCCATCTGAACTTCATTTCTCAAGCTTCCGAGACTTGGTTTCGAACTGGAGACCTAACGCTTGGTAACCGGGCATTCTAACCACTAGACGGGGATCTGACACGTATGGGAGAGACTAAAATTGGAAGTGATTGTTGTTTCAAGTTTGGAATTGGAACATTTAAGTTTCTATTTAAATAAAACTAGACTTTTACTGTACACTACTCAAAATTAAAAAGATTTTGCGATTTCTATCCGTTTTAAGCATTTGGGACCTGCGTACGGCCGAAAAAAAAAAAAAAAAAAAAAGTTTGTTTGTCTGTCGTTCTGTCTTTTCTTATTCGCACATCACGTAAAATTGACTGAAGCGAATTAAATAAAATTTGTTGACATGATAGGTGGTCACTTAACTTAAAGTATAGGCTTCGAATTTTTAAAAATATTCATTATAATGAATATTTTAAAAATCTCTCTATAGATTTTGAGATTTTTCGAAGATTGTTTCAAACTGCGTAAATTTTTATTCGCACATCACGTAAAAGGGACTAAAGCGAAAGGAATGAAATTTACTGACATGATAGGCAATCACTCACCTTAAGCTATAATCGTCGGATTAAAAAAAAAAAAAAATAAAATAAAATAAAATTAGAGTTTGAGATTTTTTCTGAAAATCGTTTCAAACTGCGTAAATTTTTGTCGGGGCATCACATATGACTTAAGTGAATAAAGCAAAATTTAGTGACACGATAGGTGGTCGTACAATTTAAACTATGCCCCTAAAGTGTCTTAAAATTTGGATTAGATTTTGCGAAAACTGTTCAAACTGCTTCCGCGTAATAGCTTAGCCAATCAGCAACCTTAAAACAAACATAGGGTGTGCATATGATGCTCTTTGCACATTAATGAAGGAACGGAGATATCGAGCTGTTCAGCTACTTGGGAGAAAGACCGATATAAACCTGTTTGCTCGCTTTACCCTTCGCAATCTTGAAAGCGCCTATCAGATCTCAGTGTAAAGATTCGATCATCGGGAAAAGATGAACATACGAAAAATTAAGGATGACCAGTAATGATCAGGCGATGAATAGCCGATGCACCGATCATAGGCCTGGTAAAGCCCGAGCAAAGATTGCTGCTAGGGATATTAATTAATTATAAAACTAACAGTTAACTAAACAAAAAATTTAGTATTTAACCAGACAGTTTAAGTAAAAGGCTAAGATAAGAAGTAAACATGAACAATAATGCGAATTATATCTAAGCGAAGTAATTACATGTTGCAGGTATTGTCATCTTGCAGCTGTTTAGAAGAAAAGTTGTCACACCTGCTCTCAGGAGCCAGTTACCAGAGGGAGTATTATAAAAACTGTTTTATTTATTAAATGATAGCCGTCACTTGCCTTACAATGTCAATATGCGATACAGTTCATAGAAACAGAAAATGTGGTTTTATAAATCCAAAAACAGAATAGCATTATAATAAAAAGTTATAATATTTCGGGAACATATTAACTTATCATGAATTACAATTAGGTATCAGCTAATGATTATACATACACGCTTTATCATTTACCACTATATATTTATACAAGTACAATGACAAAAAAAAAATGTTTCTGATCATTACGACAGAGTTGTGTATGATTTTAAGTTTCCATTATACACATTTCTTTTACTCCTGATAGTTTAGACTTCATACTATAATTTGCAGTTTTCACTTTCAGCTTGAACTTTTGCAGTCATGACTGGTATTTATTTTATCTCTGTATTTTATCATTTTTAATTTTGTCTGATGTAATTTGTCCTTTTATGCATCACTGTAAATGGATTTTAATCTGTAGTGTGCATTTTTTTTATGAAATAAATAAATAAATACTTATGCTTAAATGTTTTATTAAAAAATAAATACATAAAGAATTAAGGTTGTCAATTCAAATTTATTAAGTGAAATATGTTTTTATTAAATATGCGCGTGAAAGCTGAATTGATTTGTAATTAAAAATGCTGGTGTATTTTATGTGGAATTAACCTGCAAGAAAAAAATAAACTGATATTTTCTTTAAGGGCAAATACAAAGTGTACCTCTTGTATTAAGTGAGTTTCTTTATTTCAACTTCAAAGCTTGTTGGAATAAGAGTACGTATAATAAAACCATTCAAAAAGAATTTTTATATCATCAGTAAAATTGTATGTCTACTTTTAAAAGATGCAATTTTTATGCAAAGATGTCATATGCATAAATGATCTTTGCAAAAATGATGCAATGCACTGTAATAAGGATGTGCATACTCGTTCAGAATTTCATTTTTAAAAATATTATCTGTAAAATACGCATAAAAATTTTTAATCAGATATAAAATACTTTTAACTACTTGTGTATAAAATTTGGTGGAAATTGAAAATAGAGAAAAAATGACAGTTAGACAATTAGACAAATCCCCCGTGAACCGAAATTTCTGAAAAAAAATCTGGAGTGACTCCACTCGACTTTCCGAACACTTACGATTAAGATCATTACCAACCATTTAAATAAATTTTAATCGATGAATCATTCAAACATATATACCAAATTGGAAAGCTCAAACGAATGCGCCGTTTAAACGCTAGCGCAGTTTCAAGATTTTCTCCCCATAGGCCATAATGTAAAAGAAATCTTTGTCATAGCCCTGTAGAAAAACTATAACTCCTATACACATCAAAATCAATACCAGTCTTAAGCATCCAATTTGAGCTCAATCGAATGTACCGTTTAAACGCTAGCCCTGTAGAAAACCTATAAGTCCTATACACACCAAAATAAATACTGGTCTTAAAATGGTGGTTTATAACATATATACCCAATTTGAGCTCAATCGAATGTACCGTTTAAACGCTATCGCACTTTCAAGAATTTCCTCCCATACGGAATAACGTAAAAGAAATCTTTGTCGTAGCCCTGTAGAAAAACTATAAGACCTATACACATGAAAATCCATACCGGTCTTACGATGGTGGTTTATAACATCTATACCCAATTTGAGCTCAATCGAATGCTCCGTTTGGGAGCTATCGTGCTCACTCACATACACACAAACATACATACACACGCACACATACACACATACATACACATTTCGTAAAAATAGCATAAATGAATTCAGAATACCTTAAAACGTGTCCATACACCAAAATCTCGAAATCGAATTTTTTCGTGATTACAATACTTTCCTTACAGGATACATGTTCGGAAAGTAATAATTATTACCAAGACTAAAACATTTTTAATTCCTACGTAGAAAAAAGTGGCTTTGATGAGATTATAGATTATCGACAGGGGTTTACAAAACTAAATCAAGAGTCATTCCATTTCAAATTAACCAGTAAATTCCAAAAATGTCACCCACCGTCTCTGATTTCTTATTTACTGAGATTATAGAAAAAAATAATTTGATAGTCCTGTTTAGCACTGGAATCCCCCAAAAATTCATAAACTTTGTTTTTTTCAAAAAAATTGCATAAAAACAATAATTTTGCAAAAGCTGTTTCAGAAAATGGTGTAGCTCTTAACAAGGCAAACTATTTTTTTACTTACATGTAAATGCATAAAGTAAGATAATTTAAAATAAAAACGGTGGGTATTTGAGTCCTAATAGGTTAATTTAATTAAAAACCAAATATTTTGAAGATTTTTCTTAAAATGTTATGCTCCATGGAAATGTTATTGTAAAATAATTTATTTATTTAATTTTAAAAAGTGCTTATTTTATTTAAAAGTTAATAATGAGTTAAGTTATTTTATTTAAAATTTTAATTATTTTAAAATTAAGATTTTTTAAAAACAAAATCGGAAATACATATAGTTAACATGCGTCAAAATTTTTCTAGCTTTTTTTTTATTGTCAACTACAAATTAATACTTTAGTTAAAATACAAACATTTTTCTTAAAAAATTTAGCTGTACGCAATTAAATGTGTAAAAAAGGATTTATTTAATTTACTTTTTTAATTAAAAAAATTTAGACAAAATTTGTACATGAATTAGTAACATATACTCAGTATACAACAATAGGTACAACAAAAAAATTGTATGTAAAATCAAGCTTTTTTGATTATTACCATGAATCTTGTTAAATTCAATTGAATTATAAGTAACATCGAATGCCAAATCAGTTCAAGTACTTTATTACTCATCAGCCAAAGTCACCAGTCAAAAGCCTAACAAAAGCCGGACACCGTTCAGTTTGGCCGGACGCGCAATCAAAAAGCCCAACCATGTCCGGCTTTCTCCGGACGCCTGGCAACGCTAGCTGCACAAGTAATGTCATAAGCTTTTAAGAAGGTAGAAATAACTTCAAAAATATTTTAAACTCTACCCATATAAAACGTTTCAGATTAAAGTTCTTTTTCAGTTTTAAAACGCGTGATGAACTATTTAAGAACTACGATAGGGAAGAACGGTTAAACAATTTAGCTTTATTATACATAGAATAGGAAAGTTTGGCAGACACAAAAATTATTGATTTTATTGCAGAAATTATTAATGAATTTGCAAAAGAAAAATCAAGACGCAAGGTCATATAAAATACTTTCTTAAGCAGTTGCGTAAAGATTCTTTTTTTTAATTGTTTTATACATTCTTTTATCAAGTTTTTGCTGAGTTTAATTTATTGTTATAGCAATTGAGTGAAATCGTTCAGTGCTCAACGAAAAAAACTAACAGTGGCCTTAGTACACTAATTTATGAAAGGAACTTTTTTGGGATTGGGGGCTTCAAAAATGTTACCCCCCGGAGGCATCCAATAGCCGTGATCCGCGTTTGATTAGAGCACAATTTTACTTTTAACCAAATAATAATAAAAATACAAATAATATAAAATTGTTAAATGCAGCTTACAGATTGTCGAAACACCGAATGTCTTCCGTTAGAACTCATCGTATTACTCATAATCATAAACCAGCAAATCCCATCTCAAAAAAAATCCGAGGAAGGATGTTTCCAGCGGATTTCAATTCACTGTTATATCATCTATCATGAATGCCAATGCGCATGCTCAAGAATAACAAATGCATGGGAAACCGTTTTCTTCGTCAGCTCTTAACTCATAAACGGCCAGCCATCTGTGGTTTCAGACCATCCCAAAAATGGTTAATCATTCATTTTGACTTCCTGTTTTCATTTCTCGAATAAACAATCTGGTTTCCATGAAATACTCAACAATAACAAAGTTAAATGTTAATCTTTCACTGTTTTACTAGTATTTTAGAAAAAGATACACATTTTTCATACTCCTTGAATATCGGAAACGTATTTATCACTTAACCCTTTATAACGCCGTGATAAGAATACGGACCACCTACGGTCTATTCAATACAGAAATCAACTATCATTAGGGAATTTTCCGATTTTTCTTTATTCATATTGCATGTATAGTTTTTCCATACATCTACCCAGCAAACAAACGCAGGTTCTCTGAACGTCTATTAACGTTCAGAAAACGTCTTCTGAACGTTAATAGACGTGAAGAAAACCTGCGCGTGTTTGCTATGTAGATTCTAAATTATATTTGGCTTATGAACTTTTCTTTCATTCGTAATATTAAAAAAAGCTCGAATAATGACTTTGAAAATTGAGCATAAGAATCATAGCTTTAAATTATATATTTTTGCGTTTAATTCCGTGTACAAGCAGCAAGTAGTTTTCCGACTTTGCGAATAATTAATGTATTCTCCTGCAAAATTTCTATGTTTGTTTAGTACTTGCTTCTCCAATTTTCACGTGGGATATTACAGTACAGGGAAAATATAGGAATTCATCCTAAAAACTGGGCCAGAAAAATAACAAGTACTTTCGAGTCTCTGCCCATAAACTCGCCTTATAAAGAGTTAAGGGAACGTTCGGATGTGTGACATCATATTGACGTCATTTGCAACCTGCTGACGTATGCTGTTATTCTGCAAGGTATAATAGAGATTTAGGAGCAGAAAAAGTGAGAGTATTTATACTACTATTAACGCATTGCTGAGGAAATTATTTGAGAAAGGCGTATATATACGCCTGGACTGAATGGGCTTGCCCAACGGTGAAAAAATGCAGGCGTTGCCGTCGCGTTGCCATGAGTGTATGTTTACATATAGAGGGTGATTCGAAGTTACTTTTACAAACTCTTAGGAGGGGTAGGATACACCAAGATGGTTCAGGATCACATGCCATTGACGGGTCGGAAACGTCGTTTTCATGTACCTGCCAAGAATCACTTTGAAAGAAGTGTTGAAGTGTGCATCTGATTTCTTAACCAAGTTCAATAAACAATGGGCTTTCCTCGGTCAACTTCATAAATGTAATAAAAGAAAAAATTCTGAATTAACAATTTTTATCAAGCGCAATCGGTGAAAGAGGCTTCCTTTTTGAAAAGCCGTAATCAGAAAGTTTACTATCACTTGAGCACTTCTTCTAGAGTGATTAACCCATTTGTGCCTGGATATTTTTGCGACTTTCTTCGATTTTTACTGATAACAGAAATAATAGATAAATGTCTGATGTCAACTTCTTGAACAAGGGATGATTTCTTTTAAAATCATTATGCATAAAAATCGAAATATCAACATCCTACTTGGTCATGGTAAAATATTTTGTAGAGTTGAGGCTCAATACTCATGAATAAAAGCTAGGAAAAATAAATAACGTTTTCGACTAATAGCGAAAATGCCGTCCCAAAAAAGGGACGCCAGGCATAAATGGGTTAAATTGAAATTTTTTTAAAACTATGAAAACTAGTTTTGAATGTGAGCTTGCCGTTGTAGTACAACACCTTTAAAATATTTCTACTGCGAAACAGAAAGAACAGATTTTCTCAAAATCGGATTAGCATTTACATTTACGGTGTTGTAAGCAAAATTCGATAGTTTTAAGTTGTTTATGTGTCCACATTCACGATACATTTAGTTATCAGTATACCACTGATACATTATTTGCTCCACAATCTGGTGATGAACCATTCCAAACCGATAAGATTATGTCCTTTAACATCTAACTACAGGCGCTTAGTGTGTTAACTCAATTACATGTGTGGTGTATTTTGTACACTAAAAAATAAGCAAACAGAAATAAGTTAAAAGAGGACAAATATTTATGATGAAAGGTTTAATAATCATAACTTCTAATAAATATTCCTTAAATAAAAGCAAAAAAACACTATAATAAATGAAAAATGTTAACCACTGACCATAATAATTTCATCTGTGAAGTCAATTCCAGTTATACTCTGTTAACTGCAAATGATGCATTTTTTGCATAAGCCCATGTAGTTTAAAGTAAAATGCTACATTTAAATAGTTTTTATAGGAATCAAATTAAACTAATAATTAATATTTCATTGCTAATAATCAATATTAACCGGTAAATGTTATAAATTTTGATCAATTAGCTACTTCAACCGGCTTAGTTGGTTATTATTAATAATAACCACTATTACAAATAAGAATATATTAGTAATAACCGATTAATCGCATTGATAGTGGACCATATATGCTTTGTGTGTAAGAATACTACCATCACAAGACCTTTATTTAAATTTCTCAGTGACATGGATTGAAAATTAACCCCATTGCACTTCTATGCAACGTTTACATAAGGGTCATTCCATGTCAGGTCAACCAGGCCATGACACCATCCGTCCAATATTTTGAAGAAATTTGGTATGTACGTACAACTTTTGATGCTGATAATGAATATATCAATTATATTGAGATTAACTGAGGGATTCAAAAGTTATGAGCTTTATAATTTCAGCTGAGATGTCTTATACGACGCCAGCTTGAATGACATATACAGTGGCGTAGCCAAGGGGGGATGGGAGGGTCACAACCCCCCATTAGAATTTTTTTGCCTTACAAAATGTATCTTCTTACATCTCTTATCACACACACGTATGAATTTACGTTCGTTGTAGTAATCGTAACCCCCCCCCATGAAAAATTTCTGGCTAAGCCACTGGACACATATATTCATATATAATAGCCATAACTTAAAATTTGTCCTAAAAACTTCATTTTTGTTTTTTTAATCAGAAAAATACGCATTTTTGCTTTAGCAAGATCACAATTGAACAACTTGAATGCAGCAACTGTACTGTACAGTCCGCGTATTTCTCACTTTTTTTTTTTTTTTTTTGACAGAGGGAATAACCTCAACATCTAATTTCGTACACTGCCCCCCCTTTCAATTTATAGCAAATTTTGTACAAAAGTAGTTAAAAGTATGTTATAATATCTGATTTTACAAAAATAAATGGGCATTTTACAGCTGATCTTTATTTAAATAAAACTTAGTGTATGCAATCTCTTTTTCCAATTTACAATAAAATTCTAAAGCCAATTTTTACTATCAAACAGATGGTATAATTAGTATTATTTGCACATAAATGATAGTTAATTACATGTCGTTAAAATATTAATTAAAATGTTCTTTGAATAACAAAAATTATGATAATTTATAGAGATCTAAGTTGCATTTGAGTTCAGTCATTTGGGATAACTTTTTAGGGAATCAAAAATTCAACAAACTTTAGAATAATCTTATATGTTCTTATACATGATGGTATTTTCATGATGTATTAGAGCTCTTTGTTATGTTATTCTATTCAGTTTATAAAGTCTTATTTTCTCATTTCCTGAACTATAACAGCGTATTGCCAGCAAAAGACAAGAATTAAAATGCAATTCCTCTTTAATTAAAAGCACACTCCATATTGCACCCAGCAGAAGTTGTTTTGTGAGAGCAGGTGTTATATTTTTACAGGCAGCTGCAAATAAATAAAAACATCTGCAACACCTAAAACTCAATTTTAACCATGGAAGCTTTTGGAAAAAAAAAAAAAAAAAACCGCTGGATTGCATATCTCTTCCAGTCTGCTAGTCACAGCCTGATGAAAGTATTGAATGCCACTGCTTTTTAAGGGGTGTTATTTTAGAAAATTATGGAATGTTTGATCTTAAAGAATTCTATTGCGCTAGAGCAGGGATAGGAGAAATAGATTTAGGGCAGGGCCATATAAAACAATTAAAATATTTGGGCGAGCCAAACAGATTTATTTTTACTTTCCGAACATGTACCATGTAAGGAAAGTATTGTAATCATGAAAAAATTCGAATTCGAGATTTGGGTGTATTGACACGTTTAGAGGGCTTCTGAATTCATTTATGTTATTTTTACGAGATGTATGTATGTATGTGTGTATGTGTGTGTGTGTGTATGTGTGTTTGTATGTATGTGAGTGAACACGATAGCTCCTGAACAGGGCATGCGATTGAGCTCAAATTGGGTATATATGTTATAAACCACCGTCGCAAGACCGGTATTCATTTTGGTGTGTATAGGACTTATAGTTTTTCTACAGGGATACGACAAAGATTTCTTTTACATTATGGCCTATGGGGGAAAATTATTGAAATTGCGCTAGCGTTTAAATGGTACATTAGATTGAGCTCAAATTAGGTATATATGTTATAAACCACCGTCGCAAGACCTGTATTGATTTCGGTGTGTATAAGACTTATAGTTTTTCTACAGGGCTACGACAAAGATTTCTTTTCCATTATGGCCTATGGGGGAAAATTCTGGAAAGTGCGCGAGCGTTTAAACGGTCCATTCGATTGAGCTCAAATTGGGTGTACATGTTATAAACAACCATCGTAAGACCGGTATCGATTTTGATGTGTATAGGACTTATAGTTTTTCTACAGGGCTACGCCAAAAATTCCTTTTACATTATAGCCTATGGGGAGAAATTCTTGAAAGTGCGCTAGCGTTTAAACGATACATTCGATTGAGCTTGATTTTGGTATATATATTTGAATGATTCATCGATTAAAATTTATTTAAATGCTTGGTAATGATCTTAATCGTAAGTGTTCGGAAAGTCGAGTGGAGTCACTCCAGATTTTTTAATTTACTGTTGGACGTACTGGGCCAGTGGGAGAAATTAAATGAAATTTGGACTGTTCTTTAATCATCTCGTTGAAATTTTGCTCCAAGTTACTAGAAGTAATTCGTAAAACACTCTCAAGAGGTTCGTCGGTCACCTTATTTCTCAACTTGCTTCTACGGAGATTCATTGTTCAAAACACCTGTTAGCAGATGTATGAAGACCCAAATATTCAGATAAATTTCTGGGCGTGTTTTATGAAATTGGGGAATAGAGACTTCGGTAGAAATCAAGCTTTGATGAATTGTTAAACAGCCACTTTAGAGAATCGTTGCATTGTAGTTCGATTATTTCAAGTTCGTCTTGAATCTCCTAGCCATTTACAGCGAATGCCGAAGGAAATATCCGTAAGAGGCACATTCTTTCTTTTTAGAAACTCCAAATCTTCTGTTGAACACGTTTTCCGAGTGATTTAGTTGGCGAACATGAAAATTAAATTTTTGAGTTATCAATTCAGAGGGCCGGATCAAATCATGCCGCGGGCCGGATTTGGCCAGCGATCCGCCATTTCCCCATCCCCACGATAGAGACTCGAAAAAATTTAGAACTTCTCCTTACGAGTTGAACTGCGCACTGTGACAAACAGTGAACCTATAGGAGTAGCAGGGAACACGGGAAGAAATTGTTAAACATATGGAATTTTGTAATATTTTCCTAAACAGAGGAAAGTCCTCGGGTCCATTTTCGAAGGCAATTTTTGTGCTTTTGACTTTTATTTCCTTGTACGAAGTATAAGAAAATAATGTGATCGCGAAAAATTTCGGGAGCCAGATTTCGAAGAAAAAAACCGATTTTTGACTACCTCTAAATTTAATTTTAAGAATTTTTGCGATGCATCTCATCGTAAGCTAGCCACCACGACCCTATAAACGCGTCAGCAACTCATTCTGACCAGCGGCGAGTCCATTTTGGCCAGTTTTTCCATGCCGTCTGTACGTGTGTGCGTATGTGCGTATGTAACTCTCATTATCTGATAAACTATTGGTCGTAGAATGTCGAAACTTTGTATTTATGATTCTTGTAACATGTTGTTGTGCATCTCCCTTTCTTGGTCCCAATCTACTGGACAGTTTATCTACAGGCAGGGCCTCCGAGAGAAATTTTATAAGGTGGGACAGAAATGTTTCCCGGGCCCCCCCTCCCCAAATTGTTTTTGCCTTGATAAATATATTTTAACTTCTGCTCAATTTTACTTAGTTATTAAAAAAGTTAATATTGTGCGGTCATTTTTATTCTTACCTAAATTATAATTTTAATAATAGTACTTATAATCTGTAATAATGTATTATAAAAAAATGAAGTATCATTAAGGTATTTTTATAACCAGATTCCAAAATCTTCCTTTGCCTTACCACCCTCGCTGTCTAACATGTGTTGCAAATCACCATCACCAACAGTGTGTTATTTATCTGTATGCATCAGTTCGTATTTTGCTAAAGTTAAACACACAGTTTCGAAATTTAATTTTTTTTTCTTTTAGTGATTTTTATATAGAATACTAAAAGAAAACAATGAGTAAGGAAATCTTCATATTTAGCGATTTTTTATTCATGCTTGAAAGTTAAAAATATATATAAACGGTAGAATTAGCATATTTGCTATTTAATTTTAATAGTGGCTTTTCGTGCTTTTTCGCTTGCAAAATTTCGTATAACATCATCAAAATTAATAGTTCTGCCAATGTCAGATTCGATGCTTAGTCTACAAGTCGTTCTAGATACATGGTTATGAGATATCTTAAGAAATTTTTTATGAGTTTCAATTTGCTGAATGATCGTTCAGCAGAAGCTACCGTTGCTGTAATGGTTAAAAAATACCCTAAGGGCAATGCAAACATTTGGAAATAGATCTTTCAGTTTATATTCTGTTAGTATGTTCAATAAATCCAGAGGCTTTAATTGATTTTTCTAGCTGCATGTGTGAGGGAGGCGCATTTTTGTATTTTGCAACACTTAGAAAAATAGCTAGAGACCGGCACTGCGTTGTGCTGTGATTTTTTGAAGTAATTTTTTAAAAGTAAAGATGTAGAAAGGAAATTTGTAGTGCATTTTGAAAAATTCACGGCCCCCTCTCGCTGGGCCTGTCTACAGGACCGCGCAAAAGATTCGAAATACATTACACTTAGCCCAGTCAAATAAGACCCAAATAAGGCCGTGCTGCCCGAAAAATAAGGCAGAACTGCAGAGGATTTTAATCCACCGTCGGCATCCCAAGTAAGTACTGGGTGGGTTTTGCGAAGTAAATTTAGGTGAGCTTCACTTTTAGGAGCCAAAAAACCGCGAAATTTTGGCACTTTTTTCAGTTTTTTGCATATACCTTGAAAACGGTGCATCCTACCGAAAAGTGATATAGTTAAACACACAGTTTCGAAATTTATTTTTTTTCTTTTAGTGATTTTTATATAGAATACTAAAAGAAAACAATGAGTAAGGAAATCTTCATATTTAGCGATTTTTTATTCATGCTTGAAAGTTAAAAATATATATAAATGGTAGAATTAGCATATTTGCTATTTAATTTTAATAGTGGCTTTGTTACAAAATGAATTACAGAATGAATGAATGGTCTCCTTTGTTACAAAATGAAAGAGCATAAAATTCCGCGTCTAATGAGACCTTAAAAGTTAAAATCGGTTAAATCACAATCGATTGTCGAAAATGGGCAATTTTTGCCAACTTGGCGGAAAAAGGGTTTTTAACCTAAGAGTGCTCTCCTAATTTTAAATCCCTTCCAAATGAGAGAGCTAGCACTTGGATTGACATCTCCAGATGTATCGTTTGAACAAAAAGGACATTGGATCCACAACAGATGTTACGGGCACCAGCGTTCCCTTTACCGTACACGGTCCACAGCACTCTCGGTCGAGAGGGGATTTCACCCTCCCAAGCACTGGCCATTCCGGTGCTGCTTCACTCATGGTGTTCTAATGGGAACCGAGTTTAATCGACCGATTTGCTGCCTGACTCATCAAAAAGTTGAAAATAATCTTTCAGTGAATACTGAATGAGCTGCGATAACTAGTCAGACCATTCAAAAAGTCATAAAATCTTTAATATTCTTTATTTGTAGAACGATTGTTTCAAAAATACTCTGCCAATGGGCAGGGCTAGTTCCTTATTATGTCATCCATAAACATTGATGATGTATATATTTGTTTATTTTTAATTACAAAAGTTTAGAAAAGAAAAAAAAAACTTAGAAAATTTGACATAATGCCCTTTCTCAGACGACCATCCATTGGTAGTCACTTGAATTCGGCTGTTCGTTAACCCTTTACCGCGGAGTGTTCCCGCTCTGGGAACACCCAACTCTGACGTTTTGACTGTTGCCAGTCACGAAGAATAGATTGGATTGCTATAAAAATAGTTGCGGGTGAGATAGCTCCACGAGAATCCTTAGCTTTTTAGAACGTCCTTTCCCGTAAAAAATAAATAAAAAAATAACTGTCACGATTCTTTTGAACAGCACTGACATCTACTGAAAAATGGAAGAATGCGAGAACAGCCGGATAGATTGCCCCATGCTGAAAAAAGGGCAGCCTTTGCCATCACTCGACTTGCCCTTCTGCGAGTCCTTAAAATTCCAAACATTTAGTTTATAATAAACGGACAGTGACACATCCAAATATTAATAAATAAACAAAAAAAAACTTGTTTTTCTAATGAGTGTATATCCCTATCGGGTTAACAAATTTTATTGAATGGGCAAATTAAGAGTACATCTGAAGTTTTATTTATTTATTTTTTAATGTATAAAGCACTTCTTTCCTATTATCAAAATCTTTAAAGCATAGAAACTTGTCTAGTAAAACACCCACACGGGGAAAATATATTTATTAACGTTTATTAAGAAAATTCACGTGAAGGAAACTTTGCAAGCATAGTAAATCCTATTTTTAAAATAAATTCGACGGCAATTAACGTTATCGAATTTTGAATTTTATCAGTAAAAAAACCTGTTTTCGTTTTAACCCTTTAACGCGCAGTATTCCCGCTCTGGGAACACCCAACTCTGACGTTTCGACTGTTGCCAGTCACGAAAAACAGATTGGACTTCTATAAAAATAGTAGCGGGTGACCTAGCTCCACGAGAATCCTTTACTTTTGAGCACGTCCTTTCCCGTAAGAAAATTGGTCACGATTCTTTTTAACAGCACTGACATGTGCTGAGAAATGGAAGAATGCGAGAACAGCCGGATAGATTGTCCCGTGCGGAAAAAAGGACAGACGTAGCCATCGCTCGACTGAACGACCCGCAAGAGGGCGGACGATCGAAACGTTCATCGCGTGCCACGGATCTAGAGAAACTTTTTTGACGCAGCTGGCTGTGCGGCACAGCCGACTGTGTCAAAAAAGGGTCTCTAGATCTGTGTCACGTGATAAACGTTTCGATCGTCCGCCCTCTTGCGGGTCGTTAAGTCGAGCGATGGCAACGTCTGCCCTTTTTTCAGCATTGGGAAAGGGTTGCGCCTCAAAGGGTTAATCAGAACTAATATAAAATCCTACATTGTTGTATTTTTATAGAAAGGTCTTCTGTAAAAGAAGGTATATGTCCATTGCTTTCGGGGAAAGGGAATCTGATTTCTCTCAGCCGTTTCCGAAGAGGAAAAAAATGCTAGTCCCCTCCCCCTCCCCCCTAATCTCTGGGAAAGGAGAAATGTTTTCTGACTTTCGGAAAACCCTTCCCCTCAACGGGGTGTCCATTTCCTCTCGTAATAACACGGACGCGTACAAGTTCAAAGAGGTTGACTCTTTCCGAAATTCGGCACATGAAGCTTACCGTCTGCAGTCAACACGACTATAAATTTGAAATGGATACAAGTGAGCTGACAGACGCTTCTCCAGCTGCGAAGTGGGTGCAGCTGCGATGATGTGGTCAAATCTCTTTACTTCAAAAATAAAGAAAAAAAAAATACCAACAGATAAGTAAAGCAAAACGCAGGGGGCCAGTCGGAATTTTTTACATTGGCTGTGGGTGTGGGTACACTATAGGGGGAGAGATGGGTGTAGAGAAACACCCAGAAATCATTTTGGAGATATTAGTTCAGAACAGAATCGTCCAGTCCAGTCCCAGTGTTCAGAGCGTCTACTGTGAATCCACGATAGTGAGGTAAAGAACTATGCATAAATATTTTTCTTTCTTAAATTGTAGGAGCTTGGTAAAGGGGGGAATAACTTAACAATTGCATAGAATTTTTTAAATAATTCGTTCACCTCCTCTAGTTGCGAAAATTTCATTTGTGATCAAAACCACAGAAATATCTCGGAGCCTTTTTTTTATGCAATTGGCCTATGATACCGCTCAACATGATTATATTAAACGGACATTCAGTTAACTCAAAATGTTTTATTAAAATCTCTCTTTGGTATGAGTAACATTTTTAGAAAAATCTTTTGGATCAGACTAGATTTTTTTTTTTTCTAGAGTCTATACATTTCTACAAAATACAGTAGGAACGTATGTTAATCTCCCCCGCCCCCCAATCGCTTGAATGGTGGGTCCGGACAAGCTGCTTCGTTTTACTACCTTACCAGCTACTTCCCACAAATATAATCCTTAATACATTTGAACATCGTTTCTATATCAAAATTACATCAGCATCTGCATGATAACTTATTTCTTGATTCAAATAATTTTTTTGTAAACTGTTTTCGGACTTTCATGACCGACACCGGTCAGCGAAATGTTTCTTTATCTTTTCTTTTTTTAAGTGGTCCGCAGGTGTAATAAAAGATTGGCAAGAACTTAAAACTGCTTATTTAACATTCAGTTTCCGACTGCATCCGGACGTTAATTAGATTCACGGGAAAGATGACGTTGAATGGAGATCCAATGTTTTCTCATCTTTGATTGGTTGCGACAGATCCATTGTTGAGTTGCCTTAAAGGGATAGCGCCTATATCTAGAAATATTACGCAGTAGCCTTTGTCCAACATTTTAACCTGGAAATGATTGAAATTTTTTGCTGCAGGGTTTATCTTAGTCTTTTTATAGTACGTCTTAGCAAGTAAAAGCATTCATCATACGTTTTTAATGTACGGTTATTCGGAGCTGTACGCCAGTCTACTTGCTTGGATGTAGCACACAGGATAAATTTAAACTGTGTTTATTCAACTAGGATTGCATTGTGATACGAATTTTAAAAACGTTGAAAGGTAAGCTTTGTTTGTACATACTACATATATAGCATTTATCATTTTGTTTAAAAAAGTGTCAATGTTATGATAAAAACGGTTTATTATTAAAGTTTAATAGCTTAGTTTCGTTAGGTGTTACCGCCATAGCAATTAGTATTTTTGAATTGTTAATATATCCTCATGCAAGTATCACATGCGGGACAGAGGTATTGTCCCACACTGGACGCTTCTATAAGTGCTTCTAGTTTCTAACTCATGATGCATAAAATTTTAAACTATTTATTTAAAGTAAGAAGAAATCTTACGTCTTTAGCTCAGCGTATTATATTTAGCTGAAAAATTAAACCTTAGCAAGAAAAAGCATTAATCATACGTATTTAATGTACGGTTAATACATAGGCGTAGAGTTATATGGGCTCGTGGGGTTCGAGCCCACCCAATAATTTATCAATCAATACAGAAAACTAATTTATACTAACATAAAAAAAGTATTCACGCCACTTACAAATGTTTAAAAAAAACGTTTACTTGTACTTTTAAAAATTTTCTTCTTTTGATTTCAATCATGATTTAGTATTTATTGTGACGCCCTGTAACACAAAATGTTACGATAAGCTGCCCTCGCCAGGCTCTGGTTCATTAAAATCAGTTTATGCAATGTAAAGTATGAAATGAAGAAAAGTTCAGATGTGTCTAAAATGCACTATCTCATCGAATATGCTTTTTTTTCCCTCCTTTGGATTTTTTACTTTGCTTCTATTTTTAACTTATAACATGGTAGGAAGATACTGACATGGATACTTCCCTTTCATTGGTATAAAATTCTATGGACCCATAGAGATCGAGCGCCTCCAATAATTTACACTTATATATAAGTAAGTCCTAGCTGCCAACTACTACGGGATATAACTAACCACTTTTTGTAAACAGTATATCTTTTAATTATTTTTTTCAAAATGGTAACCAGCTCGCGCGCGCATCACAAAAATTTTGCTATATTTTTAGCCGAAAAATCATGTAGAAAAAGGGGTTCATTGTATTCCGTAGTAGTTGGCAACTATGAGTAAGTTATATGTACGTGAATCAGTGGCGTAGCCATAAATGTTTCATAGAGGGGGGTTATGACTTCTGCAACTCACATATATGTATACGGGTGTATGATAAGGGAGTGAAGAATATACATTTTGCATGGCAAAAAATTCCTTATGGGGGGTTATGACCCCCTAACCCCCTCCCCCCTTTGGCTACGCCACTGACGTGATTAGAAGTGGTTGAGGGTCCCGGCCCCCAATAATTTAAAACTTTACGCTTATGGGTTAATACTGGCATTAATTAACCTCAAAGCAAAGTTAAAATCTCTGTCTCACACGTGACATGGAATGACCCATATGTACTTGAAGTGAAGAAGAAATTTATACTTGTCGGGAAGCCAATTTCCATTATTGACACTGCAATTTCTTTGCCTTAATAATGTCTAATGTTTACAATAAAATGTGGTTTTGGGAAAGTATTCAAAGTGAGTTAGTTGTAGGTAGCATTTATGTTTAGATTTCACGGGATCAACAGAAGTCGTTGGTTAACCTATGTGAATGGAACTGCCAGTTTATTTAGCCTAGGCAAATGAAATATATCTGCTTTCACGGTCAATTTCTCATGCAGCTTAAAAATAATTAGAAAAATATAAATTTTGACCGGGAGATTTTTAATGTGGTATTCAGTTTCTATGTGGTATACTTAGAAGATTTAATATCAAAACATATCTTATGATACCCGAGTGTTATAAACAATTAAAACAAGTGCATTGCAGTGAAAACTGCAATGAAGTTACGGGTTTTACGTTACAGCCGCTTGGGGAGACGATAAATCTCTATTTTTAAATTAAATATTTTATTGGGGTGTTATATGCATGATGCCTTCTTTCTGGAGGATGTTTACACTCATCAACTTTAACTGTGCAATCCGTTGTGCAATAAGGTGTCCCCCAAAACATTGTAACAGGCTGTAATTCTTTATTCTAGAGATAAGTAGGGAATATAAATTGGAAATAAAAATGTTGGAAAAATGTTGGAAATGTTGGAAAATACCCTTTTTTTGACGACAGCTGGCTGTGCGCGAGCACAGCCAGCTGTCGTCAAAAAAAAGGGTCTCTAGATCTGTGTCACGCGATGAACGTTTTGTACGCCATCTTGCTGGTAGTTAAGTCGAGCGATGGCAACGGCTGCCCTTTTTTCAGCATTGGGCAATCTATCGAGCTGGTCTCGCATTCTTCCATTTTTCAGCAGATGTCAGTGCCGTTAAAAAGAATCGTGATCATTTTTTACGCGAAAGGACGTTCTAAAAAGTAAAGGGTTCTCGTGGAGCTCTGTCACCCGCAACTATTTTTATAGAAATCCAATCTATTATTCGTGACTGGCAACAGTCAGAACGTCAGAGTTTGGTGTTCCCAGAGCGGGATCACTGCGTGTTAAAGGGTTAAAGAAAATCCTCTCATTAATTTATAGAAAAGTACCCATTTTATATTTCTATATGACCCTCGTACAAAACAATTCCCGAATGAGTAAAATGTGCCTCCTATACTACCAAGGTGAGGTACAAAATTGGAGAATTATATCCTAAAAAGCGACAGATATATATGAAGTTAAATATATCCTGACTTAAACCAGTTTTCAGAGATTCTCGAAGGATAATATTCACATCGGATGATAGTTTCAGGTGTACAGAAATTACGCAAAGAAATATATAATATATTTTTTCCATTCAAGCAGTAAACTTTTACATTCAAATTCATGTATAGTCACTGACCATCCTTGTTTTATAAGATATTTCTTAGATGGATAGGTGAAAGCCTGAAATTTAATTTTGTAGGTAATCACCTTTTTAGTGAATGAGACATTTTTTTTACGAACTGGAAATTTTTTTGTACTGCAGTCGTCAACGTTTTAAAAGTCACATTTGGAAAATTAACGAGAGGAATTTTTTCGTGACTTAATTTTTTCCACACCCCTTTCTTTGAACAACTTTTTAAGTATTACTGCCCATTTATGATTATGTGTAATACATTATGAATTAAAGTGAGTCACAAACTTTTTTGGACACCCTGTACAGTCCGAATAAAGTATTATAACTAAATAATTTTTTTGCATTGCTTAAAGTGCTTTTTAGTGATCCTTCAACTAAATTTAAATGTTATTTTAACCCTTTAACGCGCAGTGTTCCCGCTCTGGGAACACTGCTCGTTCCAAGGCTAAAATATATGTATTCCCCTGCTAAAATATATATGTATTTGCGACATGCATTTTGCAGTCTTAGCTCACTTTTTTACATATATTCAAAGGAAATTTTACAAATATATTTTTTACGTTATGAAGTAGGTTTGACCCTTTAACGCGCAGTGTTCCCGCTCTGGGAACACCCAACTCTGACGTTTTGACTGTTGCCAGTCACGAAGAATAGATTGGATTTCTATAAAAATAGTGGCGAGTGACAGAGCTCCACGAGAATTTACTTTTTAGCACGTCATTTCCCGTCAAAAAGAATTATCAGGATTATTTTTAACAGCACTCACATCTGCTGAAAAATGGAAGGCAGCTGGATAGATTGCCCAATGCTGAAAAAAGGGCAGCCGTTGCCATCGCTGGACTGAACGACCCGCAAGTATGGTCGGACGATTAAAACTTTCATCGCGTGCCACAAATCTAGACCCTTTTTTGAGGCTGGATGTGCTAGCGTCAAAAAAGGGTCAAATAAAAGGTGTGAAAAAAATTAAGACACGAAAAAATTCCTCTCGTTAGTTTTCCAAAAGGGGGGCTGTGCTGACATGAGCGTTGCCAAGATTTATGCTGAGTTGGAGGGGGACTATGAAGAAAGACTTTGGAAAGACCCTCCCCCCCCCCCCACACACACACACACAGTGGCTCACCCAGGATTTTAGTTTAGGGGAGGGGTTGGTTAGAAATACAGCTGATCTCGGTTATAGTGACATCGATTATCGTTAAAACTTACTTATAATGTCGAAATATTCGGTACCACATGACTTGCTCCTATCATTGTAGCTCGTTATAGAGTCATAAATAATTATCGGATCTTTTCAGTGATGTTGTAACAGAGTACTTGTAAGTACTGTAAGTACTTATTTAAAAATTAATGTACATTTTGGTTTAAAAAAAAATTATTGGAAGTAATTTGAAGACTATTCTTAAAAATAAAATATTTTAATCAAGTTTCAATTTTGAAAGCTTTTCACTTCTAACGCTTCACCTTTTAGGGGGGCTTTAGCCCACTCCGTGAGTGCGCCTATGCACACACGCACATAGTCACTTTCAATAACACGCGCTTCAAAGCAAAACAAAAACATCGCAAAACATGCAGATGAATGTAAATCGCAAGATAAATAACTTTTGACTACTATGTTGACTTTAATCACGTGGTGTGGAAGGGTGCAGCTGGCTGGTATCCGATTCCCGTTTAACCATGTAAACAATGTCATTTCTTTATGCAAAATAACGGAGGAAGGATAGCCAAAGTTTGCGCATTTTGTGACGGTGGGTTTTCAAATCGTTTGGTGTTCCAACCAAGTGGTTATTATTTTAAAAAATCTTGGTCGGTACATCTTTAATTTTCCAGAGAAGGTTGAAAGTGAATTGAATTCCGTTTGTCCGTCCTAATTAAATATTTAAATATTCATTACGCATTCAAAATGTAACACCTTGTAACACCACTAGTCTTCCTTGTTAGTATTTTTCAAGTATACCCTTTACCTACTGAATTAAGAATCGGCAAGAATGTTACCTTGCATCTATTTGTTTTTTTCTTTATATAGTTAGGCAGAGAATGATAAATACTGATTAGCTCTTTGAGGCGCAACCCTTTCCCAATGCTGGAAAAAGGGGCAGCCGTTGCCATCGCTCGACTGAACGACCCGCAAGAGGGCGGACGATCGAAACGTTCATCGCGTGCCACAGATCTAAAGACACTTTTTTGACGACAGCTGGCTGTGCGGCACAGCCAGCTGTCGTCAAAAAGGGTCTCTAGATCTGTGGCACGCGATGAACGTTTCGATCGTCCGCCCTCTTGCGGGTCGTTCAGTCGAGCGATGGCAACGGCTTCACTTTCTTCGGCATGGGGCAATCTATCCAGCTGTTCTCGCTTTCTTCCCTTTTTCAGCAGATGCCAGTGCTATTAAAAATAATCCTGACAATTTTTTTTACGTGAAAGGACGTGCTAAAAAGTGGAGGATTCTCGTGGAGCTAGGTCATCCACAACTCTTTTTATAGAAATCAAATCTATTCTTCGTGACTGGCAACAGTGAAAACGTTTGAGTTGTACCCGTCAACCCTTTATCTACTGAATTAAGAATCGGCAAGAATGTTACCTTGCATCTATTTGTTTTTTTTCTTTTTATAGTTAGGCAGAGAATGATAAATACTGATTAGCTCTTTGAGTATTCCCCTCCCCCTTTCAGTGTTCCCAGAGCGGGAACACTGCGCGCTAAAGGGTTAAAGGACCGTGCGGCGTAGCTTTTGTTTAGCTGTAAATTTATATTAATTAGCAAAAAAAATAAAGTCTTATTTTTTCTGTGTTGCAGGACTGTTCACCAATATTTATCACCTGCCATAAGAGGAAGTCCATTGCATTGGAAAGGTATCCCGCAAAGGTATGTCTCGTTTTTATTACGTTATTGTAGTGAGAGTAGTACAGTGTGCATGCTCGCAACTTTACTTTTTTCCCGCAGTAAATCTTTTGTTATTCTGGTATGCCTTAGTAATGGCGAACAGTGCATTTTCCATGTTGTCAAATGGTTATTCCAGAGTTTGACGCTTTCATATCCTTCTGTCTCTATCTCTTTAACGTTTAACCCGAAATTCAATTTTAGTCCCGCACTCTTAACTTCTTGAGCTTATCTGATAATCTCAATTTTTGAATAGAAAAAGGGGAATGTTGTAACTTGATGCATTTTAATTTGATATGCCTCCTTTATCTCTCTATATATCTGTTCTTTTTGTATATTACGTCATTGCGCGCACACACAACAATTTTGTTTCCAACCAAGCATTACACATTAGTATAAGCGGGCTGGTACTAACTTTTTTCTAACGTTTTGTCTTCCGTTTAAATATTAAAATAATTAAATTCTGATTTGTTATATTTTATGGGCTATCTGGTTTCAACCAAGTTGTTTAAAAAGAAAGCAACTTTTTAAAATTGCATTTTAATGCTTCCTTTAACACAAGATGTATTTATCAAATGTAAACATTAGCCTATTATTGACAATAATTAGATTACTGTTGTGGTCATTAAATGTAGAACGTTATCATGATAGTGTTTATACCTAGTATAGATTGATGAATTATTCAATTTACTTATGTTGTTTTAGATAAAATAATTTATTTTATTCAACATGATTAAATACTTTCCAACTTTCAAATGTTCAAGCTCATTTTACACTTGAATAATTTATGCATGTCAATAGGTACTACGAAAAAATTTGAAACTCATATACTAAATTGAAAATAGTTTACTTAATTTTTTTTATTATAGTTGAAATTCGTTTAATAATATGCGAGTACATTTTATTAGATAGTGATATTCAGGTTGATTATCCCGTTTGATGTCGTGAAAATGACCTCTGGTGACACTGAAAATTGTAAATAAATTTAACTAATATAAATGCATGACTGACAAACCTTGACAAAATACTGATTTTTAATGTGGAAAGTGTATAAGTATCACACACTATCAAATTTAAATAATTAATTATTTTAACTTAAAAGTCTGGCATGGTAACTCTGTTTCCCAAATAGTGTTATGCTATGAATAAATTTGACTAATGTTGGAAAACCTGATCCTTAATATATTTAATGTAACGACAAAAAAATGTGTAAATTTGTAGATTTTAGGCACTTTTTTAGATTACTATGTGTTCGTCTTTATAGATAAGCATTAATTAGAATTTCTGAAAGTAAAGTGACATTTTTATTTAATGAAGCATCATTATGTCACAAAACATATTTTTCCCCTTTGGAGAAAATAAAGCAGATTGTAGGGTTTCAATAAGGGACAGCAATAAATCCAGACATTTGTTTTTTTTAAATAGAGGTTTCCCTTTTCAAAGGATGTGTAAGTCTACCAACCCCTCAAAAAAAAGTCAAAATTAAATGAAATTATAGTGATAATTATATCAAATTGAACAGAAAAGTGTTTATTGTATATTTGGCCTGAAATTCCTATGTTAAACAAGTTATTTAAAACCATATAGTTTTTTTTAAATAGCTCTTTTTAAATTAAGAAAAAAAAAGAAGATTGAATACCATCCTAATATTTGATCTTACAAACCTTTTAAAATATATATATATATTTAATTGAGCTTACTTTTAGTTGGTGAGACGTTAAAGGGAAGGTGATTAATAGTGACCTTAATCTAATTCAAAATTATAGACATTCTTAAAAGATTGATTAGCTTGATATTGATTGCAATATTGAATTTAAAATAAGTATTGGAAGTTAAATTTTAATATTTCCAATATCAAGTACATTATTAATAAAATCTAGCCAAGTAATATATATTCTCTTACAATTTAATTGATATGTTTGATTAGTTTCTATGTAGCTTATTTTTTAAAATTGGTTATTTGTATCCGTTTTTAACCTATTTTAATTATTAAAATATAAGCATTCCTTTTAACAAATACTTGGTTTGAACCAGAAAGCCGAGGATTTCCCCCATTCTTGCTTATTTTGTTAGTGACACTTAAAAAAATCGCATTTCATCGAAATCCTCTAGTTTTATCAAATGCTTCAAAATAGGGAACTTCTTTTTAAAACACTCCAACTTCAAAAAAAGTAAGGCGCGTGTTAGACTACTAATTTCTTCTTTTCTCTTCTTTCTTCGTTTCTTTTCTTTATTCTTCTCTCTTTTCTTTCTCTCTCCCAGAAAGTTCTCTTTGGAGACGAGAAACATGCAACCGGGTTTTCCTATTTCCTCAGATCGAACTCGAGGCAGGATAGTGTATCGGATCGTCAAAATTGGACAGATTCGATTGTGAATCGAGTAGTGTACTGCTGCTGTCCTTTCCGGAAGAAGTAGCATTGCACGGCAGGGGCATTGTGCATGTTGAGGAAAGAGAAGAGAAAGAGGATACGCTTGTAGGAGAGTAACGCCTGCAAAGTCTCAAGAACTTATTCCCAACGACTGCCAGTGATGAAAGTAGGGTCTTAGTGAAATGAAGTGTTAGTCCCACTATAACGGGAGCGTAATCTGAAGAGCGAAGGTGATTATTAGGTTTAGATTGCCTTGGGCGCCCATAAGATTGTAAGGCGAGACATGTCAAGGGTATTGCCCTAGAACAGGGGTTCCCAAACTTTTTTTACCCATGTCACCCTTTTCAGGCTAAAAACATTTTGCTGCACCCTTTTCAGGCTAAAAACTTCCGCGGCAGATTTCCTTTAAAACAATATGAATATGAAGGTTAGAATGAAACAGTTTGGATGCATTTTACGTTATTTTTTGTTTATTTGTTTATAGGGCTAACTATCAAGAAAGTACTCTCTTAGGAAAGGGATATAGAATTTTGACAATACCCCCATTTCAGGGAGGTTCCTATAAAAGAGAGGCTACAGGACAGTCTTGAACTTGACTGAAATATTTCTCATTGAGCCCACTGAGTGATCGGCTTGGCTCACTTTCTTGGGGATACCGGTTCAGAGGAGATTATACTCCACCAAAATATTCTTGATTATCTCCACGGCACCCCTGACATACGCTCGTGGCACCCTTGGGTGCCACGAGCACACAGTTTGGGAACCTCTGCCCTAGAAAGATACTATATTTTAGTGTTGAACCACTTCTACGTTTTACCAGCACGTAATTCGAAAGCACAATATGGGAACTAGAGGGGCCATGAACCCTTTCCTGTCCACAGGCGTGGGCGTCCAAGGTAGTTG